>JAGDUS010000032.1:65084-359222 GCA_017656745.1 Fusarium mesoamericanum | reverse complement strand
CCGTCCGCTCTCCCATAGTCAAGCTGGTAAGGGGCGGATTAGTAGTTGGGTCGGTGACGACCAGCGAATCCCCGCTGGTGTATGTAAATTCTCTTTTTGCCATTTATTTATCCTGTAATGGAATTCAAAATACCCACACTTCGGCTATGAGTGATCTTGCAGGTAGGTTGCATAAGAACCGGTAGTGATTTAGTGGTTGATATAAATATTAGATCATTCTTAGTGTATATATGGCCTAAGAGTGAACTAATAATTTCATCTGTACTGCTCCAAGTCCCTATTTTTTATTGACCCACCTGCCGTGGTAATGCTTCAGGTGCGATCGAAGGCGAGAGGGGCTTTAATCTGGATGGCTGGTTACACTAGAACATTCGCATGCGGACTAATTTTTGTTTGGTCCGCTCGTAACTTTCAGTTGAGTGTCTCGAAGCATGGCCGTAAACGGGCGAATACAAAGACAGGAAAACTCTCAGAAGGAATGGCACCGAATATTTATGCTCATGTTACCTTCTTTCTCCTTCCATATTGCCTGGTATTGGGAGACCGAATGTCCCGACAACGGACACGCGACAAGCCAGCTGTTGCATCGTTGTTCTTTAGCCATACCCACGCAAAGTCAGTACCGCAAAGGGCTCTCGGTCACGCTCAAGCAGGGTTGTCGCACAAATTCGCATGTTTATCATAAACAAGCTTTTTAGCGTCACTAATCTACTGCCCAGCCATCCAATGAACAGGTGAGTGATTGAGCAAAAGGGCAGGGATGAAAAGACAGCATACATCATCATTCCACGACATTACACTTCATTCATTGACTAATAATAACACAATGGCGATCATTTTACGATCCAACATTCACCGCATTTGTCTCGTTGCTGTATGAGGCATTTATCTCATTCGACATGGCCATCAAAGCGCGAAATTGGAACCTGCGGCGATGCTGTTCCAGACCTGATCTTCTGTCCTTTTGTAGCGCACTGATTGTAGCAGACAAGTATCGCTGCCAGCTTACCACTAAGCTCAGAGACTGTGGTGGTACTAGATGCAGGGTCTTTGGTGCGGAGATCCCTGTCGATCATCGTATCCAGCATCATCACCAAATCAGTCTGAGTCTGGGCGACTTTTAGATGACCATGTGAGACACGATCCCACATTTCCGGCGACCTTTTGTCTCGTCGGTTATTTACCGCCAGTCCAAGGGATGATCCTCACGATAGAATGGCGAATTATTACAGTGTTGGTTGGTCTTGCGCCAACATGTGCTACGCTGCATCGTATGAATGGCACTGGTCCAAAGTGTCATTGGTAAAAAAAATAAAGAATAGCAATGCTCGCTGTGTATGAATATACTGTGATGTGATACAGGCAGTTGTTGAGGGTAGAGGAAACCTAGAGTACAAGAAACGTGA
Source organism: Fusarium mesoamericanum (assembly GCA_017656745.1). Classification (NCBI taxonomy): domain Eukaryota; kingdom Fungi; phylum Ascomycota; class Sordariomycetes; order Hypocreales; family Nectriaceae; genus Fusarium; species Fusarium mesoamericanum. The sequence goes on along the minus strand of JAGDUS010000032.1, from coordinate 357,816 downwards.
ACCGATCAAACTCCTCGCCAAATCGCACAGAAATACAAAAATAATTTAATGATGGCAAGCAAACTATAGACCTCGTAATTCGTGATTTTGTCGTAAAGTGAACGTCCTCCTTAGGCTCTCTCAAAAAATGCCGGCGATGATTTCTTCACCGTCGAAGTTGTAAGATTGACACGGCTTCAAACATGTCAGTCTCAGTTGGGCTGTGGCGGACAATAAACTCACCAGAGAGGACAAGTGCGAGATCGATTCGTCAACCACGGATCTATACACTGAGGATGATACAAGTGTCTGCAAGGCAACATCCTAAGCTTCACGCCCTTGACAAAGTCCTCAGTGCATATCGAGCAGGCTGTTGACGCAGAGTCGCCCGGTTGTGCCCCGGCGCCATCACTCCTGGGTGATTCGCGGCATATATTCTGGATAGTGAAGTACTTTCGTAGAGGCAGTAACTGAGCACCATGCTTCCGAGGTTTCGTCTGATCGAATGGCGGTAGGTACACGCGCGCTGGTGCGGCTATCTGCTGAGAGTATAGTCTGGAATCGAACCTGATGATGGGCATGCTTTCCACCGTATCTTTCCCTAAGCCTGAACTGACATTGTATCTTGGGAGTTGCGCTTCTATCGACCGACGAATCGCCTGTCCGCGGATGTTTCTATGGACGATGCATATAGCGGCGATGATGACGATGATGACAACGCAAAGAATGGCCGCCCATACAGTTGTCTTCTGATTGTCATTGTTCGTATGTTCGATCGTGTCGGAGTCTTCTGGTTGAGCCATGGGTGTTATGATAGTGCAAAACTAAGAATGTCAAAGATGGTAGATGTTGGAGGACAAGTCGCAATGGCATGTGTCAGACCTTCGCTTCAGGCGGGAACAAGACTCCTCCCTTGCGTTTCTGGCATGGCGCCTGTTCTGTTTTAAGAAATGCCGTTAATTCGCGCTCATGGAAATGTTCGAAAAGGTCTAGAAGCACATGCTTACTTTCATCAGCTCAATTTCGTCATGGAATGATCGTCATGGGTTTAGTCGGTGAGATTTATAACTGTTACGTACAGTGAAAAACAGAGGGCTTAGGGGGCCGGGCGCACTAAAAACTAGGTGATCAGGTGCTGAATGTCTAGCCCGGTAGGGATGTTACAGCGCTCAGACTGGCTGGGATACGATCCATGTTACCATGACTACATCTGACGGCACTTCTACTACAACTGTCTTGGAAACATAATTAGATGCATGCCACGGTGGTAAGGAAAGCAATCATTTAGGCAGAGAAATAGTGTTGATTCAATACCTGTGTTATCTCCAGCGCGCAGCAACAAACATAGCATTGAAATTGCATCAAAACTCCGAACAGAATGCGTATAAACCCATATCAGCTGACCATTCACGTCGTCTTCCTCCCGCTGGATCTCGACGTATCAAGTTGTTGTGAACGTATGACCTGAGAGAAAGCTCGTGACTCGAATGCGACACGAGCGCAAGAATCTAGACTGGTGGTCGTTGTAGTTCCATCCTTCTCAGGCAAATACAAGTCGAGGTTTTGCTTAATCGTGTACGCTTTCGGGGTGAGGCAGTCGGTGCTCATTCGATAACCTCTGCATCAGGGTCAGTAGAGTACCCAAAAACTGGTAAGAATATGGCGTTAGGCAAGTGGAATGATGCAAGACATTTGGGCTTACAATGGATTGCGAATGGAACGGACACCGGTAGAGTTGGTACAAAAAGGGTGATCGGCAGTCTCTCTTTGAAACAATCTACCAACGTTCCACAAAGAAATGCAACTTACCCTTTCTGCAGGCTCTATATGTATAGAACCCAAACATGGCGAGGCCAATCGCAATCCCCAATGCGCTCATAACCCAGATCTGGCTATTCTTGGCATTGGGAATACTTGTGATATCGAGTGCCATATTGGGCTATTTGTCGAAACTGTGATGGGTGATAGTAGTGGTAGGAAATTTTATAAGAAATTTGATAAGAAATTTGATTAGTGGTGAAAGAAGGAAAGGATTCTAAGTCGGGTCGGTTATGATATCTTATATAGCTGTCCGTCAGGAAGATCTAAGCCATTAAAATTTCTATAAAGTTATTGAGTAGAGAGTTGAGGTAAACTCCACTTTAAGATCATAGGGTTACGTGACTTGCGCAGTTCCAACTTCTCTGACCTACCAGGTCAAGACTTTCTCAGGTTATGATAACATGTTTTCCCGACTTTCTGTCTCTTTCTAAGTTTTTGGCGTGGCAATACGTGTAAATATGGCACTTTGTAATCATTTGGGCCATTGCGATACTAGAGTTCCTCGGCTCAACAATTCTGTGAACACCAGCCTTGAGGTTCTTAAGTCAACCTGTCTATTGTGAGTTGGCATCGGATTTTGTACACAAAGAAAATGCCAAATATCAGGCTTCACCTCTGTACGCGTCCACAGAAACTACGCCTTATAGGGCTGTTCAAGACTGTAGAGTGTGACTTAAAATGAACCTTCATCAATGTGAGAAACCTTATAGGTCACACGACTATGCTTCAGAAAGTTTGAAGGTCCATTCAGACAGCGCATTTACACAAGCAAGCCATAGTCCACAGTTTGTACACCTCACAGATAAGTGTTTCCCCTAATGTGTCACGTTCGTTTCCAGAACGTTCTCTCGTCAACCAGTGAGTATCAGCTATGTCGCTCCTGTACTGACAATACCAATTTGAATCATGTTTAGGTCAAAGCCAGACGACTTGGATTATTATATATATATACGTAAACTACGCAGCTTGCTACTAATCACTACCTCCACTCATCATTAAGAGTACTGGTACTCCCACACTTGCTACCCGTCAAAGCTCGATTGTTGGGATCACTCAACCACGTAACCTCGCCACTGCTAGTCTTCTTGATGTACTTGTACTCAAAGCTTGTATCAGAAGGAATCTTAACCTTTGTGCTCCACACACCCTCAGTACCCTCCGTAAGCGGAATGCCGTCCTCAGGTGACCAGTTGGACAGTTCAGTCACAGAACCAACCACGTAAACTTTCTGACCAGACGTAACTTGCACGTTCTTGACAGTGAAGGTGATGGTCGTGTCACATGCTGGAGCAGCTTGGCAGACGGTAGGGACCTTGTTGGCGCTGCTCTCGCCCCATGAGGGGGATACAATGCCGTCGCGACGTTCGGTGGCGCTGACGAATGAGGCGTAGGACCAGGTGAGGTGGACAGCGGACTTGGGAGCTCCAGTGGACTTGTCAAATTGCTCAGCTAGTGAGCCATCTTTGGGAGTGTATGTCTGCACAACTGCGACGAAGCCATCGGCGTAAGCCTTGGCTGCCTTGATGATCTCCTTGTATGTCTTGCTGTTCTTGGAATAAGTGCCCTTGGAAATCTTGGGGACAATATCCTTGAAGAAAGACAATGACATATCGTCAACAGTGATAGCTCCAACCCTGTTCCACTGGTAGACCGCGGCGTAGAGCTGTTCTGCAGCAGCAAGAGTGGCCAGGTACCAGGGGTTGCCATCATAGTACACGTCCTCACTATATCGACCGACAGCGGCAGCCTTTCCTTGGCCTCTGTTCTTGTTAACGCCATAAATTGACCTGAAAGAATCGACGACGGCCTTGTGGTTCGCAAGAGCTCTGGGTGAGCAAGGCTGGAAGGTCGAGTCGGTGCACTTGGAGTTGGGATCGAAAGTGTGAATCGAGGAGAGGATGGAGTTGACGTCAAGGCCCTTGCGACCATCCTTGACGTTGATGTTAGAGTCGATGTATCCACCTGTCCAGAAACTCTGGAGGAAGCACAGAACGCGAGGAGCGTTGGTGACACAGTCGGGGCAGGACTTTCCGAGTTTCTTAGCCAGCGCTGCACCCTCGACAAGAGTGCGATGCGAAGCCGAAAGCGTAAAGAAAGAAGATCCATTGACCTCTTCCCAGAGATCGTAGCCAGTACGATTCCAGAACTTGGTAGTATACGCAAGATCCTTTTCAATGACTGGCCAGACCTTGTTCAAAGCCTTGGATCGCTCGCCGTGGGAAATGAGCCACTCTGCGTACAGCGTCAAAGCGGTGGCTCTGAGAGGTGGGCCGTCGCGCTGAGGTCGACCCCAAGATCCTGTGAAAGCAGTGAGATTTACGTGGAACTTTGGCTCGCCGAGACCGCCTGATTCTGGACTGCCAGATGGATTTGTGGTTCCCTGTAGTTTAGCCTGTGCAGAGACATATTCGTCTATCTTTCGTTGGAGAGACTTGTCACCGTGGATGAATCTCTCCACAATCACCTTGTACGTCAAAGCTGAATCACGCGTCCAAGTGTACCAATCTAGGATGATATTAGTGCATGAACAAAGACAAGGTAAGATGTTTGCTGACAATCAGGATCTTCTTTTGATGGGCTCGCGACAACAGCGCCAGGTGCCGCACCCTGTGCCCTTTTCCCATCAGCGCCAATGTTGGCAAGGACACCCTTGATAGAAACATCAGCTTGTTTGTCGATAAAGCGCTCGAGTGAATTGTCTTTGCTTGGTGATGCATCGACTTGGCCTTGCCACAGGGCGGCACTGGCTGCCAGGCCATACAAGACTTGGATAAGCATGTTGGTGATAGCAGTGATTGATATGCAGTATATTGATCTGTGATGAATGATCTGGCTGGTCAAGTCATCATGAAGGACCTCTACTGGCTATATATCAAGACTCGGTCAACAATGACGACTTGAACAAAACAGGAGCTTCCGCCCTCATTGGCGCTATTATATAAATTACGCCGAGAACAGGCGCCAGTGTTGAACCAATCGAAACAAAAACCCCAGACATGGAATCTATCCTCCTTCTCTTTTCTGGGGTAAGTTCCCCAATCCCCCGCATACTTGGCCCTCTCCCGGGTTTAGTCTGGTCGATCGCATCGGTCCTTCTCGTGCAGTCTATTGAAGTTTCGGCTGCGGCGTGATGAACGTTTTTCGGGCCTTTTGGGCGTTAGTTGGCTGTTTTTCATCTCGAGATGCCTTTTTGTAAATAGTTGGTTTGTTCTTGGTTAGGGGATGATCTGACGATGAGCATCACATGGTGATTTGGATGCCGCGGTTCCAGGGCGTATCAGTCTAGCCATATTGGGGAAACAGCTACAGCTCAGCTTTGCTACAGGTAGCTAGGACGGGACAGACCAGAAACAGCTGCAATCTCAATGTCAAGACTATGACAACGAGATATTCAACGACAACAACGGTTACCAGATACCTCACTGGCACCACTACTGGTATTTCTCAGACAAGCTCTCCTTTAGAGCAAAGTACATTGATGACAACTCGTACTTTTTCGGTTGGTAGTTTGAGCAATAGCTTCTGCATCTAACTCTAGCTGTTAGCAAAGTAAAATTCTGAATATAGGACCTAAGATGAGGACAACAGTCAACAATCACAGATTACGTAAGGCGTGGTGGCGGAGTGGTCTAACGCGATAGACTAGAAATCTATTCTCTTCGGAGGCGTCTGTTCGAATCAGGCCCACGTCGTATTCTCTTTTTTTTTGCATTTATTGTCGCCGGACATAACGATGTTTCATTTTTATCTTTACATTTTTTTTCTTCGCTCGATTCATTATACAGAAAGATGTAAAAGCGCAGGCAGACAGAAGTAAGCTTGCTGTATTAAATGATGGTTAATGTAACTGAGAACACCATCAGTAGTAATTTTCATCCACAGTTATTTGCAATTTCATGTCACGACACAAGTTCAGACCAGTTCTTTAACATGCATGAGTGTATGCAATTGCAATATCCATAAAATTTACAAGCACACTGGAAATACGTTCCAAAATCCATTGAACAATTCAATGCCAATATTCGCCGACCCATGAAACCAATACACGTTTGCACGCTCCGTTCTACCATGATGAATGCCATCGATATTGTCCTCTCACCCGAGAAGTTACCCTGTTACCCAGACCAACCAGAGACACCAGTAAAAATAATGCATGAAATAAAAAACTGCGAGCTCAAGGAAGCCTCATCATTCTAGTCTTCTTGACTTGAGGACCCTCGTCGCCCAGGTACCTGAATGTATACAGACTGCGACTATTAGTGAACTGTAAATCGTACGTGATAGAAAAAAATACACACCTCCAATGCAGATTGCCAAGAGCAATATTCCTGCATCCGTTGACAAACTTGATCACGTCTCGATCAATACCCTCGCCCCAAAACGGAAGGTTTGCCATGGCAGTGTGCCATCTTCTGTAGCAGTCGTACAGCATCTCGCCGATCTCGTCGGCGGCTTCCTGGTCCGTCATACCCTGGTCCCTGAGGATAAACATAATGTTACTGTCTTCGCCTTGGATGAGATCTTTGCGGTAAGAGCAAAGGTCGTTTTGCCTGCTGGAAGTTAGCAAAAGTCTAAATCAGACAATATCACGGAATGTGGCTTACAGAGTAACTAAATCGCATGTGATTCGCGAGATGGCTTCAAGAGAAGGATGGTCCATGACGTCTTGCGGCAAGTCAATTCCCTCGGCGAACCTGCAATTACTGAGTCAGTTGACGTGTCCTCGTAATTAATTATGAAACATTCCCGGGTGGCAGCCAATGGGTGTAAATCTCATCAGCCAAGACAAACCGCCGCTAGGACCACAAAGGGGTGAAGACAACCCTTAGCCCTGGCATTGCCGGAAGGGCTTACCCGAAAGCAGAATGCTTCTAGACGTTTGCGGCCTCAAAGTATCCGTGAAGAGAATCACGACGGGGAAAGAAAGGGGATGGATGGAATGAAATGAACCTACTCCATAAGTCCGATGCAAGGATACGCCCCGACGCATCCGGCTCTCATATCCATGTATTCCTCAACGCTCAGTCTCGACGCGGTGTTCTGGACGCCAACCTGCTGCAAAACACCGATACAGTACATGGTGAGGTGCTTCTTCCATCGGTACTGTAGGGCGGGACTCGCTCGTTGTCTGAAACGGTTCCAGCATGATTGCAGGGTATGGCGCAGGGGGTTCTGGTCGGGAGATACGACGGGGTGGATGTTGTCAAGTGTAGCGAGAGTGTAAATCACCTCTTCGGCTGCCTTGATGGGATTGTTGGCAAAGGACCCTTCGTCAAAAGCTGTTGGTTGTTAGCGGATATTCTTGTCACCACTTTTTATGCATGCATGCATGGACGGACGGCGCGGCCCGATGGTGGCTTGAGTTTATGGGGGGTGTGTTTGTTGGTTCATAACAATAGTGGTCAAGGCTATAACTTACGGTCGTCGAATGCGAAAACCCATCCATTCCAGTCGTTCATTAGCTTGAGCGTTTCCAGATCGGCGTTGGGGGCACAGATGGCGCTCATGTAAGCAATATCGAGTCGGCTCCAGATGCTTGCAGTCTTGTCGTTCATTCGCAGCGCACTGTACGACATTCTGTCAGCTATCATATGGGACCAATGCACGGTTATCTTACTCCTTTAGCCAAGCATCTGACAAGGCTTTTGATGTTTTGTACATGGGGTTGACATCCGGTTCGACAGCCATGATGGACGAAAACAAAGCCTCGGGCAACCTAATCCATCGGCCATCAGCCAGCTCAGGAATATCAACATGGTCTGAGCAGATGCTGGATGGGCTAATGGGGCCACCTGCGCAGCTAGGCGGCGGTGTGATGATGGAAGGGACCATGATGATGTCGTCAAGCTGTGGAGTGTGTTGGTCTGCAGGCAAAGATGGTTGTTGGTCAAGAGAGTTGATCTGATTGAATGATGAGAATGAGCAACTTCACGAGGGAACACGACATGCTTATAGGATTTCGGAAATCGGAGAGACGTACGGATACCATTGCCACGGAACTGGAAACTGGAACAACCGGGTTCTCGACAGCAAGGGGGGAGTTTCTCGTTCGTGAGGCTATTTAGTCGTCTTTGCTTTTTTGCACGTCCTCTTACAAGCCAGATGAGCGGTGATAGCGAACACAAGACCAGACTTTTGACTAATAGCTCGGTAGACAAGGACATCGTCGCTTCGTGGCCATGGGTCAAGACAAATGACGTCCGCGGGCGGATATAGAGGAGAGAACTAAGCTAGCCTGTGCGGCAAACAGCCCAATAATCTATCTTTAACATACTTTAAACCGGGACAGTATCGTGAGGGCAGATACACTATAGGATGGTTTACTACTATCACAATCACAACTCGGTGTGAATAGGTATGAAGAGCAGCATATTCCCTCATGTTGGATCACAGACGCTATCCCGTAGAATTGCACCATCCCGTGGCCTCAGAGATGGCCTCCCGCAGTACGGCCCGAGAATCAAAGGGTATTGGACTCGGTGAGGTGAGTGACGAGAGAATGTTGCCCAAGACGACATAATTGGTTGACTTTGGATGGACCAGCCCCGTAGGGATCAGTTGCCAAGGACATACGTACATACAGTGCTAAACTGCCAGACTACCATGATTAGTTTCCCTTGCTATCCCAGGGGGGAAAGCTAGAATTCCCATGTTGCTCCATTGTTCTAGTTTAGTTGAGGCGATGCATTCCACGAAACCTTTTTCCTCCCATCAGAAACCTGCAAACGGGTGCAAGAAAGAAAAGAAACGAGCCTAATTTAGCTCTGTTCTCGCTTTTTTTTCGGGTACCAAGACCAGACCAGGCCAGACCAGACCTGATCCATGCAAACCATGCGGGCTGTAAACAACGTTCGCTTCCGGCTTGCAAAAGACTGGGGACACAATCCCTTTTAGCTCCACGCTATCCAAGAACAAAGTGGAGGACCGTGACAAGGAACAGGGGCCAACATGAAGAAAAAGAAGAAAAGAAGGTCAGGGAAAAAACAGCAGCATGCCAGCAAAAGTCACTGCACCCCGAGTTTAATAACTGTACCGTACCACTAGCTAGCAGTCTAGTTAGTACTTGACTACTGAATTCCCCCCTTTGGTGTACTTGTCTCTTTTCTCGCACTAACATTGCTGCTCTGCCCGCTACCGAGAGACATAAGAACTCTACGTACACGAAAGCACCCCCCCGAAACTGCGAGACGACAAGTAATACGAGGCGAGGCGAGGCGAGACAAGACGCAAATCGGGTTATACAAGATCCCCGATCAGACATCCATACAAAAGCAAACATGCCAACAGAGAACGGTCGACCGAGAATACAGTATTCCAAGCTAAATTCGTCGCGTGACGAGGTGCGCTTCCTGGAAATCGAGCCAGCGAATAGCATCAGCGAACAGGTCGTCTGTCGCCTTGTCACACTGCCTCTTAGCCGCGATGTCGAATTCATCGCCATATCATCACTGCTAGGCGACCCCACAGACCAAGAGAGGATCAACCTCAATCGTGTGGCAGTCCCCGTCCCGGTCAACATCTCCCTCGCCCTCAAGCACGTACGCGCCGTCTTTTATCCTGCAGTCACAAAGTCCAGCCAAGAGAACCTGGGCGGCCAGAGGGAGAGGGAGAGGCGATCGCCGTCCTGGTTGAGGAGTCTGCTCAGACATTTCGGAGGGAGGGAAGCCCAGGATCGTCCCAAATTGAGGGTCTGGATTGACTGCCTCTGCGTCAACTCGATGGACTCGAGGGAGAATGCAAAGAGCAGAGTCATCATGTACCACGTGTACCAGCGTGCGCAGATGGTGGTTGGATGGCTTGGCCTCAAGAGCCCCCAGACTGACGAGGGCGTGCAGCTGATCCAGGCCTTTGACAACGCCATGCCCGCGACGTGGCAAGAACCTGGTGATAAGGAACTCCACCCAGAGAATTACTCACCTCAACACGAGTGGGCGATCCCCATCATCGACCTCTTTGACCCTCAAGCAGCAGGTGGGCTCGGCTGTGCAGACTTTCTGGGTCGTGACTTTTTCCAACGTCGCTGGATCCTTGAAGAAATGGCCATGGCGCGCGTGCCAACATTCCTGATTGGCGATGCCATCGTCTCATGGAACCAATTACTACGCATGAACCTCGCTATGGAGGAGTTTAAGGATTACCCATCCAATGTCTGCCCGGCATCTACAAGGGCGGTTGTTCACGAATTCCCACTGGGTACAGTGCACGCGCTACTGGACGAGTTCGAGAAGAGGAAGCATATGGCCAAGATGGAGTCTCTAAACAGCAACTCGGTGACAGGGAGTGTCACGAGTGCAGATTCAATGAATTACCAGGATTCCAATCCTAAGTGATGATCGATGACAACAAGTGGGAAAAAAAAAGGGAAGGAAGGGGAAAGGGAAAAATAAAAACTTTTTTTTTATCGGGAGGGATGGGACGAGGTTATGTTTACGTTGTTCTTGGTGGTTTCACCGACATGTCTTGGGTGCCTGAGCTAGGTGTTTGTTTCCTCTTTTCTCATTGAAGAATACCCAATCTTTTTATTTATTATTTATACCAATTCAAGTTCTTTTTTAAGTTTCACGTTAAAAAGATGATCATACATGATGCATATAGCGGTCAGTCTGTGCGTTGCATGGTAGATCACCGTCGCAGGCTCATGTGTTACCCATAGATAGTAGCTCGGTAGATGAGGTCTTCAAGTACCGCCTCACGTGTGTTTATTTACGTGTGAGTGTGAGTGTGCGCGCGCTCGCTCATTGCAGCCTCAGTGCTCGGTGAGCCCGAGCGTATGGTTCTGTCCATGTGGTCGCTTGTGAAACCAACAAGTCCCGAACCTACGGCATGGCGATCTTAATTAATCGATCAATAATGACCAGTAGCTGTGCCATACGAGCGGTACTGTATGTACTGTAACGGCACTACCCCCCATGGATGAATGAAGCCTAGCTGGATTTCTTCTAGAAGGCCTCGCTCGTTAAAAATTCCAAAGCCTCAACTTACCGCCAGGATTGTAACGGGCGCTAGTGCATTCGAGGCTACCATATCCGACAACTAACGAACCTTGAACCCTGGGAACACAGACGGTTCAGACGGCATGCCAGCGTATTCTTTTCTCTCTCTCCACAATCAATCAGCCTTTACGAAAAGGAGTGTACAATGCTGACAGCCAAGGATCAGGGTGAATTGGAATGTTCTTGGCGTTGTACCGTTCAACTGGGTAACCGTTATTGCTTTTCTGACACCGTCGTGAACTAACACAGTCCCCGCACAACTCGGCTCCAGCTCAAAGGAGGCGAGAACAAGAGATGACTGTGGGGATTGTGAAACATGCTCGCTGTCTAATCAAACTGTGTTATGACACGTCGCTCAAAGGGGCAACCCGCCAAAGTCAGTCACTGTGCTACTGAGCTCAAGAGCAGGGGGTCAATGCTGAGGCCTCAGTTCACTTTAGCGCGCGCCATGGCGTTGGTAGAAGCTCGAGAGCGCTAATTGACTCGTAACAAGAGACGAGAAGTCTCCTCACTTTGTCATTGTCATTCACACGGCAGTGCTTCTGCATCTAGACGCAGCGTAGCCCGTAACTTACGGTGTCCAACCCTGCTTATCCCGCTCTGACCGAGCACGATATCACTGTAGCATCACTAGCAAATGCCATGATATGACCTGCACTTTATTAAACCTTCGGCACAAGACCCCATAATTGAATAGCGGTGGGCAAGCGCCAGGTAATCTTTAGTAACCTATTCGTCCACCAGTGTCTGATCACGGGACGTGACAGAAAAGCAGGGTGACGTATTGATCTTCACTAGTCACACATCGCTCAGGCTTTTGTAAGAATTGCTTTTTCCTTTTTACTTGGAACATGTCGCTTCGGCCAGTGAGAACTGGATTCGGTGGCTTTTCTCCGGTCTCAGGTTACTCGTATGGAATGCGATATCGGCCGGTACCAGTATCCGACAGGATGGCAACCATACCGAGTTTCGGGCACAATGTGAGCGATCAGGTGTGAGATCTATATTTCCGACACATAAAAAGCAACATGAAATCCTCACTTCTCGATCTGTCATATCTACCCAACTTTCAATTTCCACCGTTTCTTAGCTTAGATCCATTGTTTCAGTCAAGGCTGCATCATAGACATGTCATGTTGACAGTTACCCGGTCTTGTCTAATTAGTTGTCTCTTTTACCTACGCTCCGCTCGGGGACACACGATGGGCAGTGGTATTTCCGAGATGTCCTCGTGTTATTCCCTGGCATCATCTGCAGGGTAAGAATACGAAGTTATCTTCGCGTTCTGAAAGTGGGAGATCGAGATTCAGTCAGTAAGACAGGTCTGATGTTTTCTATGGAGATGGATATCCCCTCCGATCATTGGCTTAGACAACTGTTGGTCCAAAATGAATGGCTAGCCAGAACTGGTTCAAGTGGTGCACATAGGAATGGTTCGCAAGATCAGCCTGCCGACTTTGCTTTTTCTGCCAGTAAAAGAAACATCGTGTGTCATTAGCAACGTTGCTACCCTAGGTCTTCACAATGAAGTGAATGGAGAAACCTGCCTGTTTCGACAACAAAACACAGACCAGTGAAACTCGCTCAATAATGCTCTTTCAAATACTAAAAGCTACCTTGACCACATGTGTCCTTGAAACCAATTGTATGACACGGACCTGATGCTTTGAGAGAGTTCGGCTCACTTTCTGAAGAAGATACTTCCTTCCCACCCTACTCAAGGATGAAATATTTGCAAGCCGAATCCTCCTTGCAAGCCGTAACAAACTAGCAAAGCGTTGACGAACCTTCAAGCTGCCTGAAGTCTCCGTTGGCTTCGTAGCTGCGCTTGATCTCAATGGTGCCAAAGCACATGCCTTCTGCATTAGAGCATGAGAGGTTCGGTGCTAGAGCTTGTGATGTCGTCGCTGTTGGTTCATTGGTGGTTTCTGTCCACGCTGAGGGATGTCCAGCGTGGCTAGAGCCGTGGAACCAGCGGCGAAATCCATGGTGGGAGTTTCCATTGTGACAGTTGAGTATCTGGGAGGAAAAACTCGGTGGCTGGTGACATAGTGGACATGCTTCGTGCATTTCCCGCCTTTTGTTGAGCTATAATTCTCTAAACTCATTTCCACAAGGCGATAGTCTAGAAACTAGCTGGGATCAAACTGTCCTTATTAATATACTAGTCCACTGTCGCACGGGCAGGATGCAAGTAGTGTGTAAAAATAGGTTGAGATGTGGCTCCAGATGACAATCTAGACTGGACGCTTATTTTCACTTCTCTCTGAGAATTATTATTTTGACAGGCCTACATACCATATCACTTGAGAAGAAGATTGTATCCAATGGAATTTCGTCTGTATCTACAGATGAGGGATGTAGAGTCAACTTGTAGGAAGAACCGACAATAGTATGGCAATTAAAGCAGTCTACGCTGTTGACGATCACTGTGATTTTGATGATGATTTTCGCCAAAAGGTTGGGAAGACGGCTTTCTGATGGTCTAGGCAAAACCGTTATTACTGCCTTGACATTTACAACTGTCAGAGAATAGCGACAGCGACTCTATGTAGTGAGAACAACTGCAATTAATTAATCACGCGACGGTAAATATCCACAACAGAAATCCTGATCACGCTCAATCAGTTACCGCGAGATTTCGTTCCGATCCTTCTGTGAACCAGATCGTCTAAACGCTTGCTATTCGGTTGTCAGTCAGCGTTGGTGATGAATGGTTTGCCCATCACGCCTCGAACTGAACAAGATAACGAACATCTTCTGAAGATGAGAATCTTCGTCTTGAAAGAAGGCTTTGTGTGCAGTGTATCAAGCCTAAGTTGGACTCCTACACTGGCATCTAGCCTGAATATCTGCCACTGTTCTGATATGCCGCGACGGCATCACTGGTGATTTACAGTCTTTTCGAATAGTGCCAATAGAAAACATCAAGGCCTATAAAACATGGTCCTATCCGCCTGCTTCTGCAAGACTACCCAACGCAGCACCTCACCAGATATTCCTTTTGCATCGACATCCAGAACATATTCAAGCTATCACGTTGCTAACACCGTCCACCATGACTGAAAACAGCAGTATCGTCCAGAACCCTGTGCACTCACGGCAGTCCTCCACTCAACCAGATGTCATGACCCCTACAAGCTCCCAGGCCGAGTCACCCATTCTAGGTTATGCAAACCCACCCCTTTCAATGCAGCACGCCGACGAAGTTCCTGTTATCGGTCACGCAAATGCGCCTCCTCCAACTCAGGGCGCCAGCCAACCTCATAACCTATCTCACAATCAGTCCACAGTCAGCTTACACGACTGGCAATGTTCATCCTTTAGTTTTGTCAAGCCCACCACCCGTCAGCAGTACAACATGAATTGTCGCGCCACTGAAGCCTGGAGAGAAAGGCTGGAGAGGGAGCTTTATGAAGTCAAACAAACTCTGAGATCTCTTCGTGTTTCCGAGGAGGAATTCCAAGCCGCACTTGCAGAGTATGCAGCTATCAAGCATGAAATTCTGGAGCTGGACCTCAGATATGTATGTATTAGGCGTGCTTGGAGATTCGTCCAGGAAGAGGAGAAGAAGCGGTTGATGAAACTTGAAGCAGAGGCCTCTTAGTAAGATTAGAAGTCATATGTAACGCCCAGTATTGACACGATCTAAGCACGTATGAATGATATTCATTTTGCCTAGTGATGAGGAAATTCGTGAATTTCTATATTTGACTAGACACATGTTCCAATTTAGAGTTGTCATGATTGTGGTGATTGATCGTGAATTGCTCTAAGAAGAAAGCCAAAGAAGCATATCACCCCAGCCATATACTCTGAGAATCATTGCTATGGTCTTGTGTATTGTCCGACTCTTGGTCAGTGTATGTGTATTGACAATCATCCAAGCCAAATGAATCAACCCAGCTTTCGCATGTCGTTTGTCTATACAGGATTGTATCTGAGTGGACAGCCTTGAATTGTTGGAAACCTCTTGACATTAGTTGCTCTTCCATAGTCACACTTATAAGCTAAGATTGTACATACTCATAGTGAAGACTCGTGCTACACAAACACTGGGCTGGTGCTGCGAATCAATGTATCTCTATCGTTGTGGCTAGAGACAAACAACAAATTATGGGCTACTGGGTATGTTGCATTCCGTGAACAACAGTCTCGTCAACAGGTATATAAAGGCACTCCTCGCCACCAGTTTCCCAATCCTGCTTAAACACTTACCTCAACAAGCCAACAGAAACCTTCTTACCTTCCCAAAATAAATTAAACACCTATTTCAGATACTACTGTATCCAAACTTCAGCTATGCCTAACCGTGGTCGTCGTGGTCGTCGTCCAAGTTCGAGAATCCCTGTGAGCATCGCAAATACTAACGTCTCAGGAACCACCCTTGTATCTCGGGGATCCTTTCCTGGCTCAGTAACCCCGCCAAGCTTCAGATCTCTGAGTAGTCGCTCCTCCAGTAGGATCATCCATGACGGGCCTCCGCGAAGTCGCTCCTCTAGCGGTTCACCCCCAAGGCGATATCCTAACTCTCCTAGATCTCCTCGTAGGGCAATTGGTAATGGCTCTCAGGCCTCCCCAGGTTCACGCGATCCGAGATCTATCAGACATATGTCTTACCCGACTGGCGGCTTAAGACGGGTAGTCAGAGGTGGTCGGTACCAACCATCACGCCACTCACGAAGCGGACCATCCTTCCCCAGGGGCGGCGGAGCTCCCTCCCATAGGCCTTTTACGCCAGCGACTATTGTGCCTTCTGTGTACTTGGGGCAGAGGCGAGATGGTCCTACGAGTACCGTAGGACCTTGGGATTCTGCTACCCAGGTCCTCACGCGCGTCTCGATTCGTCGCTACGAGCCAGAGCATGGACGAGGACATGGGAGACGCTCTCGCTCCAGAGATCCAAATACCCAGGTCATTCAAGTCGTATCCGACGACTTTTCGTGTCTCCATGGGTCAATTGAAATTCGGCTCGCTGAGACTGTCGATCAGTTTCTTGAATTATGGAATCGGCTCACTGCGACAATGGACGATGACATGCGGAATCTGCGGGCCGCTACATGTGCACTCGAAGAATTCAGGGACCCGCCTGAGATGCCTATCGCACTCCTCAACGACTGGATCGCAGCACAGCATCTCTGTATGAGATCTGCCTTTGCAAGATATTGCTTTTATTTTCTCCACGCTGATCTTATCGATCTTGATGATGAACGACTGCAAACAAGGAGATAGATCACCAGACTTGAGAGTCGGGGTTAACTAGTTATGAGACCTATATAGATAACACGAACTGATAGTAGTTGTAGATTCTCCTATTTTACCAATAGATCAACTGAGAATGCGTGCGTAAATGAGAAACTACTGATCCTATTAATATGTGCGTGAGGCTCGAGATAGATCGGGTTTTATCCTTCTGAACACCATAAACAATGCCAAGATCCATCCACCATCCACTAGTATGTATATCGTTACCGATCCTTGAACACTGGTAATGTGCATGACAAGGACTGTACCATACAGCCATTCAAAAGCAAACTCCTAGTGCCTGACCAGGATTAAACACAACATCAGCCCACATAAAGCACCCGTCCCGGAATATCCGAAGCTCCCCTGTCAAGAACTCCAAGAGATAGCCAATCCGACGTCGCATTTGCTGGCGCATGACTTATGCATGTTGGCTGTCAAGTTGTTGACACCTACCGGGCGAGAAGAGAAAACAATGCTTCTCAAATCATACGTGCGGTATTTAAACGACTTGATACAGGAGATCTCACCGATAGTTTTCTCATCACCAACTGGGAGAATCATCAAACGCTACAAAAATGACAACCATCAACGCACACGTACATATGGAACCGGATGACAATGTAAGACTTGGTTACTTTCTTTGAAGTGAATATTGCTGATATTTTCAATAGCCAGTAGAAATTGAACCATCTGAAGTTCAAGTAAGAGCCTAGCATTGACTTTGTCTACCAAAGACGTACCATTGATCGTCGTACAGGACAACAGTTCTTCAACGGATAGTCTGAGAGACTCCATCTTTGACTTTCGCCGGGAAAATGGACGAACATACCATAAATACAAGGAGGGAAGTATGTTGAAACATTGCCCATTTGACACTTAAAGAGGCGTGGATAGTTAACACCATATCTGTTTCGCTCAGAGTACAATCTGCCCAACGATACAGAAGAACTCCAGCGATTGGGTAAGCAACACATTCTTTGTGAAAGTGTATTCAGAATTAATGTCGCTAGACCTGCAACACAATTTGATGCTTTTGACACTCGATAACAAGCTTGGTCTGAGCCCTCCGTGCCGCCCCGACTCGAAAGTTAAGCGAGTTCTTGATGTCGGAACGGGCACAGGCATTTGGGCCACCGATTTTGGCGATGAGCATCCAGAGGCTAAGGCAAGAAATAACCACGCCAATGAGTGAGAATTCTGCTGACGATTGCAGGTTATTGGCGTTGATTTGTCGCCCGTTCAGTCAAGCTTGTAAGTTCCACGGAGGGTATCATGCTTGGAAGCTGACAGTTGATAGCGTGCCTGCAAATGTCCAATTCGAGCTTGACGATATTGATGAAGACTGGACGTACAGTGAGCCTTTCGACTTCGTTCACAGCAGATTCATGAACTTTAGTGTACAAAACTGGAAGTCGTACCTCACCAAGATCTATGAGTGAGATTATCCACCCTGGTCGAAAGACGCATGCTAATAGACCTAGGAACCTCACTCCAGGAGGTTATGTCGAACTGCAAGATGTAGATGTCATAATGGGCAGTGACGACGGAACCCTCAAACCAGACACAACAATGTACAAGTGGTGCCAACTCCTCGACGAAGCCGCCGGGACATTTAACCGATCATTTGAAAGAACAACCAACTTCAAGACCCTCTTGCAAGAAATTGGTTTCGTTGAAGTAGTAGAGACACGCTACAAGTGGCCTACCAATGGTTGGCCCAGGGACAAGAAGTACAAGGAACTTGGTCACTGGAATAACGCCAACGCAAGTTCAGCACTGGAAGCGTTGACTATGGCGCCTTTTACTAGGGGTCTTGGATGGAGTCGTGAGGAGGTGGAATCTTTCTTGGTTGCTTTGAAGATTGATTGGAATAACCCCAAGATTCATGCTTATTGGCCCATGTAAGTGATTTGAACGTTGGGATGGGTGGTAGCTAACGAGGTGCAGTTGTGTGACGTATGCTAAGAAGCCTGAGGCCTGATATTGCGGCGATGGATTTGGATTGGACAAGAATAGACATTGGCTTGGTCTTGGTGTGTTGCAGGATCTTTTGTGCATCGATGGATCCTAGAATAGTAATTGAGATATAAGTCAATTAGAATGAGCTTCCAAATAAAATGAGTTCTTCCTCACTAATATGAATGCATTGATTGTGTTGTAATTCAAGCTGGGCTGATGCTTCTTACAGAACGTTGGCGCCTTTGAAACAGTGGTTATAGAGTGAAACATGTTGCATTCAATTTATACAATCACCAAGACAACGTGGCCGAGTGGTTAAGGCGATGCCCTGCTATCTCTTACGAGACATCATAGGCATTGTGTTCGCACGCGTAGGTTCGAATCCTGCCGTTGTCGATTGTTTTTTGTTTGCCTTTCGTCATACATTTCTATGGCAAACGTCTTCGCTAGTTTTCTTTTTTACTGCGCAGAGATTGCTTCAATAAGCTGAAGGTGAGATGGTCTGGTTGCTGCCCTCATGATGCTGTGTTCAACTGATGTTCTAGATGTCCGGTTTATCACTTTGTACCAGTGGATCAATTATCTGTCCTGTACAGCAAGCCAAAAGTACTTTGTGTATTTTCTATTTGTTGCCTCCAGTTAAGTTTATGTTCCCACTAAAAGAGCACATGCCACAGAGCGTGAGAGTTGCTTTGCACTGGTTCGAGGTTACGGCACTGAAGTAAGGTTGCATTGAGAAACTCAAGGATCATGGAGCGCCGAACGATAAATGCTCTAAGAAGGCCCGGGTCTGCTGATATGACATGAATCGAAGATGTATACACACCTGTAACTGAGGAGGCTGGAGTCAGGCGCTTGAAATTGAGTTTCAGCGAAACATCTTCACGCTCAAAGTTGAAGCCAATCGCGACATTTTTCACATGCAAATTGTCACAGGGAAAATTAATTACGCAAAATGAAAGGCCCAAAACGCAAAAAAGAAGACCTGCGTATCGCAGGTGGCTGGATCTCTCCCGCCGGGAATTGAACCCGGGTCTCAAGCGTGACAAGCTTGCATACTGACCACTATACTACGGAAGATGAACAATCTGAAGACTGCTGTAGCTGGGGGGTTGTGATTGGAATGGCGAAAACAAACTATATATAGGTAGCAGAAGATTGGTTTCATAGAGTTGAGAACTTGACTTTCAATGTCATGAGCTCTGACGAGCTATTGGACTGATTGGACAACAATAAGTTCACATGATTGGATCACTGTTGTTATCTATCATTTAGTAGAGTTCAAATCAATCGTGGGAGTAGTTTCTGTACTGTAGAGCGACGTGGCAAGTAGAAGCGGTATTTACAGCAAGTGGCAACATCGTCACGTCAACGGACCTCTGGACAAGTCATTGAGTTCCGCATTCCATCTGAGAGGTATCACATCGTCTTTCCCTTAATCTCAATACATTTAGAAAATGATTAAATGTGCCATGAGAACCTCCCACTGCAGTGATCTATGCATGCCCTACAGCTCATCTCCAATGGCGATAGTGGGCTGAAGAGAAGAACTCAAATGACCAATTCGACTTTCTATTAGTCAAGCTTCCCCCAACCACCATGGGAGGGGTTAAGGGGCAGTCCAGGTCTGCTAATAACTTGACCGAGCAGAGCAATTATGCCCATTGGCGGTCGCAAGCCCAAATGGCAGACTCAACAAAACATCAACCTTGCGCGCGAGCATCTACTCAATGACTGGACACGCTTGACCCAACACAGGAGACAGTTTTGAAGTGTTTAAAACAGTGTCATTTTACCAGCCTCTCCCATTGCCTCTCTCCATTCATTCACGCAAATTGTTACTCATTCCTGCACGACTCTCGTCAATTGATCATCAACCTCCCATCGCCGTCTCCTACCTCTAAACCGACATCAACACAAACCATTAACTCCCATCTTCCACTATCCGCATGTCAAACTCTCGGCAAAAATGACGTGGATAAACTCGACAGTCGCCGCATACCTCGTCAAGAAACATCTCGAACTCGAAACTGTGCCATCAGAATGGGGTCCCGGCGCAGGAGCAGCCGGTCAACCACGGTCATGGATGTACTATGTTGGAGGGGTCATCATCGTTGGTATACTTATATTCATCGGACTCACTGCCAATTGTGACTGGGAACAATTTTTTTGGAGGAAGGAGGGTGCTACTGTCGGTTGATATAAGTAATGTGTCTGTGCCTCCACCGTATGTACACAATCCGGGCTTCTCGATGCCAGTGTGGGCGCTTGTTGTAACCTGTGTCTGATACCTCTGCCTGGTTCACCCCGCGGAAGTCACTTTGCGGCAAATCGCGCGCGCCATTTATATCAATCAGGCCAGGGCACAATTATAAGGAAAAGGTATGTTGAAGCCCCACATCTCAGTGTTCCCAAGACTGACCTGAATAACAGCCACCTTGGATATGGCAATAGCGGTAAACTCATATCTGTTGGATACTACACATCTTAATACACTCAGTTTGGGCATCATATTCACTCTTCAAATTGTTCTATCTTAGAAACTTTGCGTGACGGTTTACATCCTTGTAGAGCAAGTATCGGAATTTTCCAGGTCCACCCGCATAGCACGCCTGTGGACAAAAGGCACGCAGCCACATGAAATCTCCAGCTTCCACCTCGACCCAATCCTGGTTAAGACGGTAGACAGCCTTTCCTTCGAGAACATAAAGACCGTGCTCCATAACGTGTGTCTCTGCAAAAGGAATGAGACCGCCAGGTTGAAAGGTGACAATGTTAACGTGCATGTCGTGTCGCACGTCGGTGGGATCAACGAATCGGGTAGTAGACCAGGCACCGTTTGTGTCGGGCATTTCCCTTGCCTGAATGTCCTTCTCATTGGCGAAGAAGGCCTCTGGGGCGTCTAGGCCAGGTACGTACTCGTAGGCCTTGCGGACCCAGTGGAAACTGGCGTTCTCGCTTGAGTTGTTGCGGAGGGTCCAGCCACACTTGGGTGGGAGAAAGGCGTAGCCACCAGCATCGAGAGTGTGAGCTTCACCGGCCACAGTAACAGTGATTTCACCCTCGACAACAAATAGGACACCCTCGGCTGTGTCGTCCATCTCAGCGCGATCACTACCACCTCCGGGAGACACCTCCATTATGTACTGGGAGAAGGTTTCGGCAAATCCTGAGAGAGGACGAGCAATAACCCATAGTCGTGTCTGCTCCCAGAAGGGTAGAAAGCTGGTAACAATATCGCTGAAGCAGCCCTTGGGAATGACGGCGTATGATTCAGTAAACATAGCTCTGTCGGTGAGGATTTGTGTTTGGGGTGGTAGACCACCCTTGGGGGCGTAGTAGGCGCCCATTTTTTGATCGTTTCCCATGATTAATGTTGTCAAGTAACGTTTAAAGTGAAGATACAGCAGAAACAGTCTGAAATGGGTGATAATAAGTAGTCAAAAACCCCGCATCAACTCTCCGAAACGGAGACAGATTCGGCTCACTTGCCCGAGATGGAGGGTGCATTTCCATATGCAAGTCTGCAGCAGCCAATCAGTCTCGGTGTATTTCTCTATCTCCTAGTCTGATGGACACTCGCTTTAGTCTTGAACAGGTTAGATCCGGACCCTACCGCCTTTCTTCAGCGACGGTTGAATCCGATGTCGTATCCGTTTAGAATGAGGATTAAAAATGCATTTCATGACTTTCACTATACTAATTCGAACATTATTTGTTAATCTGAATGATTACGTATCATTGTATGAGCAAATACCGGTAGCTGCTACTTAGTCCAGCAAGTCGCGACGATAGATGTCAGGCTTAATCATCAGGAAGCTAGATACGTAAGACTCCATACCCTCCAAGCGTTCTCATGCTATGTTCATCTGAAGAATAATTATTCTTTCATACAAAACAATACAATCTCTTAACAAAGTCTTACCTCCATGTTCCTAATGGACTCTTAAAATGAAATAATGTTATACTATTTTATATGCAGTTAAACCACATCCCATCAAACATAAACCAATAAAAAGATTTTAAAAAGTTCGATTACTGTCACAAGCACAGACTATATACCCTGTCGCACTAGCCAAAAGGTTGAATCTATTGACAACTACTTTCCTTTTTTTGGATCGCATTATCAATTCAAGCTGAAAACTATTGATTTAAAAGAGGACCCAATTTATTGTAGCCACGCATTGATATATCTTAGGGGTTCTTCGTTAAATGTCGAAACTAATTCTAATCTGTTTAAATTTTGTAAAAGCATCATGCTCTATCACGTTGTTTACGGCCTGCTCGCTGTTGCTTCGCTCTTGGGCGACGCGGCGGCTGGGCCTTGCAAGCCTTCGAGGACTCTCACTCTGTCTACTTCTACCACTGAGGATTTTAGTTCAACCACTTCCAGAGTCACCTCGTCGATCGTTATCGATACTACCTTGTCGCTAACGCTGGACACAACTCTATCGAGTGTTGCTGAAGACGCCTCTCTATCAACTGCATCCGACTCTCTGTCTACTTCTATCACTGAGGATTCCAGCTCAACCGACATTACTTTGTCAATGCCAACTGATGATGCTTTATCATCCACGACCGATGCCTCGACGTCTTGGACATCGACCACCAACGCTGTATCAACTACTGAGATTACAAGTTCTGTCGAAACCTCCTTGAGCCCGACTGAAATTTCTACAACTACTCAACAGGTCTCCACAACAACTACTGAAGCCGCAACCACCACAAGCGACGCACCCGCAATTCAACCTACCTTTGCTCTTCAGCTAGCCAACTCAGCCCGGCAAAGCGTTAACGGTAAAAAGCCCCGCTACAAAAAGGGTTCTAGTGGCAGCGCTATCTACCTGACGGTGCCTTCGGCGCTGGAGAATAGCTACGTGACGGGTGACTTCCACCTCGAGGCCTCCACGAACCGTCTCATGGTTGGCGACATGTACGCTGCGGTTGGCACAGCATCTGCAGCCATCCTCTTTGCCGAGACTGTCGACGATGTTGCCTCAAGAAACCACCTCTATATTTCATGTAGTCCACTTGTACTGGGGCAGAAGCTGGAATGTGTTGTCGAGGGTACCTCCAGGTCGCAATTTTATGTTTACTCTCTTGAGCAAATAAGCACATCTATGCTTATAAGTCCCCCAGGAAGCCCTCCAAATTCAGGCTATACTACTGTCGACCTAATTGTAGTTGAGGCTTAATTCCATCAACCTGCATTTGCTGGCACTTGAATATCGGGAAACATGCGGCAAGACTGTCCAAGACACGGCTGGTATTATCGGGGGCGGACATGTCTCAGTTGAATCTTACCACAGCCTCTATAGCTCAGTGGTAGAGCGTCGCACTCGTAATGCGAAGGTCCATAGTTCGATCCTGTGTCGAGGCTGCATTCCTTTTACTTTTTGCACAATCGTAGAGAAACACATAGACTTAATTAATATTAGATATCAAATCTGCCAAGGACCAACCTAGTATCATATGCAAAAGACTCTCTTTACTACTTCAAATGGATATTGAGACATAACGCTACAGCTCAAAATGCTATGCAACATGTGTATGTAAAACAATTACTTGGGCAGCTCATCATTATGCGTCGAATCTCCCTAACTATGCGCCTGCTGACCAACGCCCCATCGCCTTGGCCCAGCCCCCATCCGCTTCCATTAAATCTGTCTGAAACTCCCATTTCTTTATTGCTGAACTCAGTGACTTCTTTTTCTTCCTGAGCGTAGCCTCATCTTCCACTAGCTCACCAAGTTTTCTCTCAAGCGTAGGATGTTGCAAGTCAATCTCCTCGAGGATAATCTGAGCCGACGTAAGTTCGTATTGAAATGACCGGTGCACAAGCTCGTGCTCCTTCAGTAGCCCTTTGCGTTTGTCGAGGTATTCTTGGGCTAATACATCCCCTTGGGATTCCTCCTCTAAAACAGCGATAATTTTGCGGTTCTTGGTAATTACCGCTTGGTTCTCCTCTAGCGATTGCTTGGCGGCTTGGATCTGGTTTATTGCGTTTTCCCGCTTGGCGCTGTTGGTTTGATAGAGATTGCTGACTGAGTGAATATGTCCGACAATTTCTACAAGTTTTTGATCGATGTTCTTAGCGTGAGGCTCTGCCCACGCGTGCCATTCTCGAAGATGTCTTTTGAAACACTCTCCATTTGGCTTGTACACGTTAGCAAGATCCGATAACAACGTGCTCTGGGAACCTTACCAATGTAGCATCAAAATCCGATATATCATCTAAACTTATGCTCCGCCCGGTAGGATCATTCAATCTTTGTCTCTTTCTAGCGTTGCCGATAGTCCATGAACAGTTCGTCTGTGCCGGCATTGCATTTGCCGCTTGTGTGCGAGAAGTGGGAGTGGGTTGTGATGAAGATGCCGTGTTGACCCGAGTGGCATTCCCTGTCCCTGCTTGGGGCGGGCGTTCATTTGAGGAACCCGAGTTTGTCCCTGTCGCCGCGGAAGAAACCCCCGGCCGCTCTGGAGTCTGATAAGTGACTGGTGTCGTAGGTTCTAGAGGTCTCTTGCGTGAAACATCGGGATTCAGCACTGCGCTTAAAGGAAGGTCGTGGGTCTGGCGTGTAGGTGGCTGGATATCGCGTCGAGTGCGAGCGGTAGCTGGCGTTGAGTTGGAGCTTGTTAAGCCGACGTTGGATAGGACATCTGGCCTATTGGGTGTTGAAACGCCGGATATGCCTGTTTCCAAAGACGCACTTGAGGACGCATTTCCACGGGCGTGTCTGTAAGTATCAAATGATCCATCGAGACGATGCAGCACAGACCCAGTTGGAACATCCGTGATCGGTGCGGGTCTAAGATTTGTGGTAGAACGGGGCTCGCGGGCTCTTGTGGGTGATGAGGCAACGTTTGATGAAGAAGCCGATGTGACTGGTGTGTTTAGAACTCTAGGAACGGGGTTGTTTGAGGCTTGAGCATTAAGCCTAGGAGGGTTAATAGTAGCGGATGGCTGTTGTTGAGATGTGCTCTGCATCGACTGGTTGACTTGACTTCTATCCGACGATGCATTGCGGCGTGGCTCGGTTGCTGATGGCCTGTTGAGTGAAGGACTTGCTTGGTGGCTGGGCGTGGTACGTGAGGGTGTAGTAGAAGGCCCAGCCTGACTAGTGTTGTTTGGCCTTGCAACTGATCTTGAGGGACTGGCTTGAGGCCTTGGCCGAGAGGCGCTGTTGGTCATGGCTGCTCTTCGAAGGCTTTCTTGAAAGTGGGCATTTACGCTGTCACTGACTCGAAGTGGGGTTGATGGAGCAGTGTTGTTAGACGGTGTCGTTCCGGTTCGAGCATTCGGTCTAGAGGGAGGTTGCGAGGCGGAAGGGCCAGGTTCGCTTGCCCTACTAGATGATGGGTTTGAAGAAAAGGGCCTGGTGACGGGATTGGGTCTTGGTGCGAAAGGCGCATCGTCTTCGGATTTGATTTGGACAGTTGATGACTCGTTAGCTTCTTCATCGTCTGAACTATAATAATTGAAGTCTAGACTGCTGTCACTGATGATATCGCTGAATGCAGCAGTTCCCGCGCGAATCGCCGAGGCGGCCCCTGATGGTACTCTATTGGCGTCATTTCCGTCCTCTCCACCAGCAGATCTCCGAGGGAACCGTGGATGCGAATCAACTCCCTCTATGCGCAGCCAGGCTCGAACCTCGGAAATATCATCTCGATTCAAGCACTTGCGTTCTTCATTGGGGTGTTTAAGGGTGATTTCCTTCAATCTCTGCAATACATTTCCAAGTTCAACCTTGTGCGACTCAACCGAGAGACGCACAAGTGTGGCGAACTCTTCGGATAACTTGACGTTCCAGATGTGTGGTGAATGGTCTTTAACGAGCTCGTGAGGCCACTTGCCGGAGAACAAGAAAACGCGTCGGGCTGCAATGGCTGCGCGTTCTGCACTGTATCTACTGGTGTCGAAGGGTGTTATTTGTTCCATATTTGTACGAGGTTGCGTAAGAGGTGCCGGAAACCTCGACGGAAGTCACGTAGACCCTAAATGAGACAAAATGAGATGAGATGAGATCGGACGGTATGAGATGAGATGGCGTTGATTGAATGTGAGGTGAAACGCGACGATTATTTGTGTCACGTGTGACGACGTCAATGTTTCCTCCCTTGAGCACGGGCCATTCAACCCGGGAAAACGAATACTAGTTCCGGATTAGTGAGGAATGTTACCCTGGAGCATGCTATTTCGTCCTTTCGTAGTACAAGTATTTCGCTAGGAAGGATTTAATCATGTTTATATCCCAGCATTACCTTGCTCCCTGGTTAAAACACTTTTCCCATGAAGTGGCTTTGTTTCATCAAATTCATGTAGGGTCCTATTTAAAGCTATGCAAATCAAATGCGAAGCTTGTGTGTTGCAAAATGGTTATTAATTTGGAAGCTTGTTAATTCCATCTGAAATAAAGAATGTGCTCAATCTGCCGATTGATTTCTAAATCATCCAACTTATGTGTTTCTTCTAGCCCTGGTTATTCTTCCGTTTCCGCCATTCTTATTCACAACTTACGGCGGTCATCAAATCTTAGGCCTCATTAACAAACGCCAGAATAACAATTAGAGCCACGCCCGGTTAGCTCAATCGGTAGAGCGTGAGACTCTTACGAGTACGCGATCTCAAGGTTGCGGGTTCGACCCCCGCATCGGGCTGTTCCTATAAAAACGATTGCAAACAAGCGAGGCATTTCTTTTTTGCCTTTGGATGTATTTTGTGTTCAGTCAATTTTGCTAAGTGACCGGAAGTCGGGTTACTGGAGTGTCTGGGTCTGATCATGTCTGTGTTGACAGAAAGAAGCCAGTGATCTGTTTGATTGATAATGCTAGAGTTTCTTTTTGGAGGGGTTCATGATGAGGACAGTTCGCCAGTATTGTGTTGCGAATGTGTAAGTTTTCTGTCTGTCTATTTCTACCTATCAGGTTGAGCTATTTATAACAGTCTAAAGGTTCCGAATGCGATAATCAGGACTTCCCGGCTCTCAAAATCATGGAGTAATGTGGAATCCCAAGGATCAAGACAGTTCGAATATCCTCAAAGCCCGCGGCAACATACAATGGCCGCCCAGCTTCAGTAGCTACAAGATAACAGTCCTTCCCTTCCTCGGATGCACGGTCAAGTCCCCATTGCAGTAACATCTTTCCTATTCCCCGCCTCTGGTTGCCTGATCCAACTCCGATGTAGTCAAGATCTAGAAATGTTAGCATTTGCTACATGGACAGGGAAGTCGAGCACAAACGCCAGACGCCAGCAATTCCTTTCTCGCCAAGCGTGTCTATAGCATCCTGATTCACAGTTTTTTTCATTTCCTCGAAAGCTGATTTGTCAAGTGCATCACACTCTACGGGCTTGTTTGGACTCGAGTCACCCCCCTCAGCTGGAGGTGCATCCCAAAGTGCAAAGCCCACGATGCGATCTTCGACATTTTTGTCCTTGTCGACTGCTATAACCAGATGAGATTCTGACGATGCGAGACTGGATGCTTTGCGTGCTAAGCGCCAGTCATAGGCTGCTTCGCCGTCGGGTATGTCTTTTGGCTGTAGATGGCGAGGGAATAAGCGACGAGAGAGAGCATCTGTTTCTGGATGAAAGGCAGATGTTGCAATGCGGGCAATAGTTGGTAAATCTGCCTCGGAGGCTTTGGTTAAGTAAATCGACATGGTCAAGATTTGTTTCGTTGGTTTAAAAGTAAATGACTGTTCTGGAGGCGTAGTACTTGGCGTCAAAGGCCGCTATAGCTGAATAACAGAGGTCACGGGGTCACCCACTAAACTCACAGTGGCTCGGAGCATGATTGGTAAAAGATATCCAAACCTCCCATGTTTAATTCATGATTGAATATCATCTGTACTCATGACAGAATTTAATTACCGAAACACCTCAATTATGAGCTGACTGCTGGCCAGAGCTTTGGAGAGTAAGTCGGTCACGTGTTACTATCTCGAAAATTCACCGTCTGGCTGCAAAGAGCGGGGAGAAACCATAGATCAACTAAATATCACACGCCGGCAATGAAACGATCCCTCCTCAACTTTGATCATCGAGGTGACGCACTCCTCACTCTACGCAGACCCAACGCTCAAAAAATACCCTGGTCAAGAAGTAAAAAATCTCTGTCAAGCGAGGCCGTCCACAAAAATGAAGAGTCTGGCGGGTCATCCAAGAACTTACGGTCAATACAGCCTTGCAAAGATGATGGTCAACCGAATGAGATACAATTCAGAGTATCTACGAGGAACCTGTGTCTCGTGTCTTCAGTATTCAGAGCAATGATCGAAGGACGATACAGGGAGTCACATCCTAATCCTCAAGGTCTTTTGGAACTCGGCGCTTCGGAATGGAATGTTGAAGCCTTTGTTATCTTGTTGAACATCATGCACGGCCACCATCGACAAGTAACAAAGACCCCTACTCTCGAACTAATAGCTCATATTGGAATCCTTGTTGATTACTATGATTGTCTTGAGGTCGTTGAGATCTTTTATGAACGGTGGACTCAATGGCATCTCGACTTGAAGAAGCACAATTATCCCGAACTTAGTTTGGCCATAACGACTATCGCATCACAGACATTTGGTCCGGACGAAACTGTCCTGTTATTTATTGCCCTAGTATTTAAAAACTACGTGCAAGCCAGAGGGCTCTTTGGACTCGCCGTTTTCAACACAGACGGCCCACTCGAAACAGACCTGGCGATACCGAATCGAGTCCTTGGTATGCATACTCGAAAATGATTCTCATGAAAATAATAATAATAATGGAATACAGAACTAATTGAACAAGAACGAGAGAAACTGGTCGAAGAGCTTCTCGAAGTACTATTCGACTTGCAAGACTGTCTCATGGCCAGAGATCTCTGCTGCACTCTGGAGTGCGCCTGTAGACTTCTCGGATATCTCACGAGACAAATGAGATCCTTCAACCTCCCATTGACAAAACCAGAACGGCCATACTTGGGCTACAGCGCGAAACGCGTTCATGAAATGCTTCGCAGTCTCAAAGCGCCAGGCTGGTGTACCGACCACAACAACGAGCCATGTACACTTGAAGTTGTACTACAAGATTTCTATGTACCCTGGGAACCGAGTATCTTTGAAAGAGAACTTTGTGAGTTAAAGTAGCAAAAGGAAATAATGTAGATAAATAATCAAGGCAAAAAGGATGCCAGATAGGCAAAAGGACGGGTCTGGCCGGGGATTGAACCCGGGACCTCTCGCAAGCTGAGCTATAGGGTTTTCCCTAAGCGAGAATCATACCACTAGACCACCAGACCGGAGGAGCGAATTGAGATTCACTTGTGGAGTTGTTGGTTGCCGATCGTTGTTGTGCAGTATGTTGATACCATCAACAGAGGACACTTGAAATTATAGCGTCAAGTCAAACAAACAGCAATGGGAAAAAAAGTAAGGGGCGGAAAGAAATATCATGCACTGGCTAGGTAACACTAGATGGCAGCGAATTGGAAGGGACACTTCACTTTAGTAAGCAAGCATATTGGTTCACAGCTGAACAGAGTGTGATGAACAAATGAGATGTAATTATATGCTAACTATCTATTAAGCAATCTGTACTAGATTATGCTATAACCCTGTACTCCGTAGTATTAAATCCATCAATAAGAACCAACATTCTAACCATTATAATCCATTCCATTCCCAACATGTCTTCCTACTTAAGGGCTGCCAGAGCCGCTGGATGGCTCATCGGATGAACCAGACGAGCCAGACGAGCCAGACGAGCTACCAGAGTCGGCAGGTGTCGAGGGCTGAGAGGCAGGCTCATCAGACGAGCCGGATGAACCAGAGTCAGCTGGAGTAGAGGGCTGCGAAGCGGGCTCATCAGATGAACCAGAGGAGCCTGAAGAGCCAGAAGAACCAGAGTCAGCTGGAGTAGAGGGCTGCGAAGCGGGCTCGTCAGACGAACCAGAGGAGCCTGAAGAGCCAGAAGAGCCGGATGAACCAGATGAACCAGAGTCAGCTGGAGTAGAGGGCTGCGAAGCGGGCTCGTCAGATGAACCAGAGGAGCCTGAAGAGCCTGAAGAGCCTGAAGAGCCAGAAGAGCCGGATGAACCAGAGTCAGCTGGGGTCGAGGGCTCAGAAGCGGGCTCAGAAGCTGCGCCGGATGGACTTCCAGAGTCGGCTGGGGTTGAGGGTTGAGAGGAGGGTTCGTCAACGACAGCAGTAGTAGGTTGAGAAGCGGGCTCATCAGCAACAGACTTGGTAGGCTCCACGACAGCAGCAGCAGAAGTTGTTGGCTCGATAGGATCAGCAGCATTGGCGGTAGTAGTGGGACCAGAAGCGGGCTCCTCAACAACAGCGGCTGAAGTAGTCGGGTCAACAGCGGCGGCTGAGGTAGTTGGGTCAACAACAGGATCAGCGGCTTTGGTTGTGGTGGTAGGATCACTAGCTGGCTCGACGACAACAGCGGCAGAAGTAGTAGGATCAGATGCAGGCTCTCCAGCAGCAGAAGAAGTGGTCACCACAACAGGATCAGCAGTGGTGGTAGGATCACTTGCCGGCTCCACGACAACTGCAGCAGAAGTAGTGGGGTTAGATGCAGGCTCGGATGTAGGCTCGTCAGCAGCGGCCGAGGTGGTTGGATCAACAGCAGCAGCAGAAGTGGTCTCAACAGGGTCAGCGGCCTTGGCGGTGGTGGTAGGGTCACTGGCAGGCTCTTGACCAGCAGTAGAGACGGGTGGCTCAACAACTGGGTCAGAAGCAGCGGGAGAAGAGCTCTCCTCGGCAGCGTCAGATGATGTAACGGAGGGCTTCACCATTGTGATCAGAGTTGTGGGAGGAGGAGTAGCAGTAGGCTCGGCATCAGAAGAGGCGGCAGGCTCGCTAGAAGGCTCATCAGCCTGGGAGGTAGAAGGTCCACTGGCGGGCTCGACGACTGTTCCACTAGGCTCTTCAGCAGCGGCGGAGGTAGTGGGATCGGTGGCAGGCGCATCAGATGTAACGACATGCTCCTGACCAGCGGAGGAGGTTTCGACGGAAGGATCAACAGCTGCATTGGAGGTAGTGGGATCAGATGCAGGCGTATCAGATGTGACAGCAGGGTCCTGGCCAGCAGATGTGGTAGGTCCACTGCTGGATTCAACAACTGTGCCACTGGGCTCCTGTTCGACAGCAGTAGTCTGACCAGAAGAAGCATCCGATGTGGGAGAAGAAGCATCTGAGACCACCTTGGTGTTGGGATCCTCAAAGACCACAGATGTAGTAGGCTGACTAGCAGGCTCTTCGGCTGAGACAGATGCGTCCTTGACTACAGATGTGGTAGGGTCAACGACAGGCTCCTGACCAGCAGAGGTAGTAGGTGCAGTGCTGGGATCAACAACTGTGGTACTGGGCTCATCATTGGCAGAGGAAGCAGATGCAGTGCTAGGCTCACCAGCAGCGGTAGTATCACCAGAAGAAGCGTCAGATGAAGGAGGACCTGCGTCTGAAGCTAACTTGGTGTTGGGATCCTCAAAGACAGCAGATGTAGTAGGCACACTGGCGGGCTGATCAGATGTAACAGCAGGCTCAGCAGAAGTAGTGGGATCAGTGGCAGGTGCATCAGATGTAACAGCAGGTTCATTGACAGCAGATGTAGTAGAATCGCTGGCAGGCTGATCGGATGTAACAACAGGCTCGGCAGAAGTAGTAGGTCCACTGCTAGACTCGATGACTGTGACACTGGACTCTCCTGCAGCAGTGGAAGATTCCTCAGAAGGATCAACTGCTACCATGGTGGTAGTAGGGTTGACAGCAGGCTCACTGGGTGTAGCAGATGCGCTATTGATAGTAGAAGCAAAAGACTCTTCGCCAGCAGCGGAGGTCTCTCCGGAAGACGTGTCCGATGTAGGAGTAGCCGCGTCTGAAGTAGACGCATCTGAAACCACCTTGGTGTTGGGATCCTCAAAGACCACAGATGTGGTGGCAGGTACACTAGTGGACTCATCGGCCGTGACAGAGGGCTCGCTGACAGCAGAGGAAGTAACATCCGTATCAGAAGACGTAGTGGGCCCGTTATCAGCAGCGGAAGACTCTACAGAAGAATCAACTACGGCATTGGAGGTAGTGGTTACACCAGCAGTCTCAGAGACCTCAGTGGTAGTGGGATCAGTGGCAGGCTCAGAGACCTCAGTGGTAGTAGGGTCACTAGAGGGCTCACCAGCTGTGGCGGATGACTCCTTGACAGCAGAAGAAGTAGGCTCGTCAGCGTCTGTAGCAGTAGATTGGCTATCAGCAGTTGTAGTAGCGCCACCGGCAGGCTCAACGACTGTAGCAGAGGAATCCTTGTCGGTGGCAATAGTAGGCTCCGCGTCGTCTGTAGCAGTGGACTGATTGGCAGCAGAGGTAGTGGGGTCGCTTGCGGGCTGATCATCGGTGACAGAGGGCTCTGGAGCAGAAGAAGAAGTGAGATCACTGTCATCAGCTGCAGAGGTGATAGTGGGATCACTAGCAGACTCCTTGACAGTGGTAGTAGAGCCCTCTCCATCATCAGAAACAATTGAAGTGGACTTATCACCAGCTGAAGAAACATCTGTAGGGCCAACTTCGCCTGAAGAAAGAAATGTAGGTTGATCGTCAACTGATGAAGCACCCGTTGGCTGATCATCAACTGAAGAGGCCTTAGTAGGTTCTTGATCGACAGAAGAGTTGGAGGTGTTGGTCTCTCCATCATCAGAAGTAGCAGATGTGGGAGTGGATTCATCCGAGGCTGCCTTGGTGTTGGGTTCCACAAAGGTGACAGATGCGGTAGTCTGACCAGAAGGTGCAGAGGTTGAGCTCTCATCATCCGTGACAGATGTGGTGGTCTGGCCAGCAGATGTATCAGATGTTGTGGGCTCATCAACCTTGGAAGCGGAAGTGGCCTTCTCATCACCAGCCGCAGTGGTAGAGATGGGGTCCACCGACTCAGGAGCATCAGACTCCACACTGCTGACAGTGGAAGCGGAAGTGGTCACCTGGTCGTCGTCGCCCTTGACGTCTGAAGTGGGATCAGTTGCGGAACTTCCAGAAGTGGTAGTCTGCCCATCATCAACCTGAGCAGAGGTAGTGGTCTTAACACCGTCGACTGGAGCAGAAGTGCTGGTGTTGACATTCTCAGCCTGAGCGGAACTGCTGGCACTGACACCTTGGACTTGAGCAGAAGTGCTGGTGTTCGCACCCTCGGCAGAAGCAGAAGTGCTGGCACTCACACCATTGACCTGAGCAGAAGTGGTAGCACTGACGCCGTCGACTTGAGCAGAAGTGGAAGAAACAACTGCAGGCTTGGTGGAGGTAGCCAAAGTCGTGCTAGGGATGCTCAGAGATGAGGAGATGACGGTGCTAGATGCAGGGTTGGAAGCAGCGGCGGCTGAGCTTGAGGCAGCTGAGCTTGAGCCTGAGGTTGTGCTAGCCTTGGTAGAGGTGCTTGGGACGGAAGCAGAAGTGCTTGTAGTGGAAGTGCTAGCCTTGGATGAGGTAGATGAGATTGAAGTGGTAGATGTAGTGGATGCCTTAACTGTGCTGGAAGGAGCAGTGGTTGTAGGCTTGACAGCAGTGATGATGGTGGTTGTGGGCTTGGTGGAAGTGGTAGTGGTTGTGCCAGGCTTAGCAGAGGAAGGAGGGATGGTTGTTGTTGAAGCCTTGGGAGGAGCTACAGTAGAGGAAGCCTTGGTAGTGGATGTAGTAGAGGAAGTCTTGGTAGTGGAGGCAGTAGAAGTAGATTTGGTGGTGGAGGTAGGCTTGGTTGTGGTTGTAGAAGAGGTGGGCTTGGTTGTGGAGGAAGGCTTAGT
Source organism: Fusarium mesoamericanum (assembly GCA_017656745.1). Lineage (NCBI taxonomy): Eukaryota > Fungi > Ascomycota > Sordariomycetes > Hypocreales > Nectriaceae > Fusarium > Fusarium mesoamericanum. The sequence continues at coordinate 324,047 of JAGDUS010000032.1, read as the reverse complement.
GGTAGAGCTAGGCTTGGTAGTAGAAGCAGCCTTGCTAGTGGTCACAGGCTTAGTAGAGCTGGTGGGCTTGGTGGTGGTTGTTGGCTTAGTAGTAGAAGCAGGCTTAGTAGTAGAAGCAGCCTTGCTAGTAGAAGCAGCCTTGCTAGTAGAAGCAGCCTTGCTAGTAGAAGCAACCTTGCTAGTAGAAGCAGCCTTGCTAGTAGAAGCAGCCTTGCTAGTAGAAGCAGCCTTGCTAGTGGTCACAGGCTTAGTAGAGCTGGTGGGCTTGGTGGTGGTTGTTGGCTTAGTAGTAGAAGCAGGCTTGGCAGTAGAAGCAGCTTTGTTGGTGGTAGAAGCAGCCTTTGCAGTTGTTGTTGGCTTCTTAGCAGTAGTGGTAGCCCTCTTCTTGAGAATACGTCTCAATGTGTCGCCGTAAGAAGCTCCGTGAACCTCACAGCCCTCGCCAGAGACCTTGCAGTTAACTGCATCAGATTCTCCAGCAGGCAACGCCGCTGCGTTAACAGCGGCGATGGACATGCCAAGAACAACTGTCTTGATGAAATGCATCGTGAAGGAGGAGGGATAGACTACTGTGGTTGTAGTAGTAGTAGTAGGAGAGTGTGATGAGATGTGAGTGAGTGATTTGAATTATTCGAAGGTCCAATCCATCTTTACTTATAGACTAAACAATCTCAGAGTTCGCCGATATAATTGTGTTATTGTTTGCCGCTTTCATAGACTTTGAAGTTTCATCGGACGAGATTCTGTTGAGAAAGTCAATTTTGTAGTCTCGCCTGGTCTAACTTCTCGGGATAGCTCAGGGTCTAAGCGAGCACGCTGCGACCGAACTCAATTTCTGGTTTGCTGCAGTGAGATTCCCACGTTTTGGGCATGCGTACATTGATCGGCAGAGCCTGGGCCCTGCAACCTGGTTCTAGTATCGCACGAAAAGGGTAAGGTCCTAGCCTTGTAAGACAGTTGCAGTCTAGAAGAGGTTCATGTTGCTGCACTCTACGGGAACAGGCATATTGTCATGTGCTTTCATCCTATCTTGTGTTTTCCACCGTTAATATAATACTGATAATTTCCCAGAGGCTCTGCTGTTGTCAGTCTTTGTCTCTTCTTACTTCCATCACAAGTTGATCCGTATTGTCGGGTCACCAAGACGAGACTCCCAAATGGTGTCATCTCCATACTACACTATACCATTCTAGATATGAAAGGCGGGCCTACCCGCTGCCACGCTCGGGATTAGCGCATCTGCTAGGAATCTTTACATTCCTTGACGCTGTCTCCGGACAATCACTTCCTCTCTGAGCTGACAACTCCAAGCCAATCTTGGCAAAGAACCACGCGAGAAAACTTGGCTTGACAACCGGCTACTCGGCTGGCAGTTGCCTTTGCCGTATGTCTAGCGCCTCGCTATCACAATCTAGATGACTTAGCGTGAGACATTAAGATATCTGGCCATGGTTCAACCCCCTTCAAGGGTTAGTTTTTGCAGCTATAAACAATTTAAGAATTGGCGATGCTGTTACTAGACGTGGTATGCTTATCCGCCGAACCAATTTCCCCGTAGAGGCTTGAGCCTGGACCATGGCTATAGCTCGAGATGCTGATAGCTTGGGATAATCAAACTGTTTTCGGTTGAACGAGCTCATGGAAAGTTTTCGGTCCCGAGCCATATTTTCAGCTGAGTATCAAAGTTTTGAACTTGAATCGCGGTCTTGAAGACTCCGGTGATGCATGTGTGTGTAGAACAATGGATGTGGGTGACGGGTGTCAGTTAAATGTAGATCTTGGACAGATCAATCTTGCCAAGGACGGGATCCCCTTGTTCTTGTCCAACCTTCGGGCACCTTGGCAGGTCCCTGCGGTTCTAGGCAGATCATTTTTCTCTCTGTTTTGCCATGATATTTCCGACCACAGGTTTATTCAGCATTGGTTGATAAGACTCTAGACCCTCTTTTCTCAGTTGCTCGATTGTCAGAGTGGTAAAACTTAGTCACTTGCATGCGTCTTCTTTAGGTCTAAAAGCTATATAGAGTTGCACTTTGCGGCTCTACCTTGGCTTTGGACGGTTGTGACTGGGTAGATTTTGGCTTATGTGGAGGAACGGCGAAAGCTTCTGCACGCCTTGTCAACGCCATTCCAGTGACAAACTCAATTCGTTGGCCCTTCACTTGGTCTAGGTGGCCAAATCTTTTAGTAGTCTCTTTTAGGAAATGTCAATTCGGACAGGCTAATGAGTTTATCGTGAAGTGTTGTCGTCGTTTGTAGTGGACAATGTCATTGCCATTATTTGAAGCTTTATTATCACAATAGACACAATTACTTTCAATTTATTGCCAGATGAGAAAATCAATTTATTAACTTATTATAATACTGAAATCAGAACTGCAAGATACTCTTGGTTACAGTTCATCACAAAAAGTCAACATTGTTTAGGGTAGCGCCATGGTGAATAATGTAGACGCCTCAACACCGAGTCTTAATTTATTGTGTTTTGGCTTGTTGTCTCATTATAATGGACTTGATGGAAATGATGAGCCTTAATCTGGATTAATCCCTACAGGTTGTCGTCTGGTTTCAGTCGAGTGATGGATCTTGTCAGCTTCATCTTAAGAGAGATTACTCCTTTCATCTGCCACTTCTCACCGCTTTCCATACTCCTCTTTTTTGCATCATGGTCATTCCTCACAAAATGACCTGCTTATCGCAATGCCAGTAATCAGACGAATACCCGATAACAAGAGGAGGTCCCGCACAGGTTGTATACCATGTCGAAGACGTCGTAGAAAATGTCAGTAATTCCTATACACCACCCTCGTCCTGTCTAACAGTAACCAAAGGTGATGAACAAAGGCCCCAGTGCGGGAGCTGTCAGGGCAGGAATGTAACCTGCGAGTTCAAAGAGTGGACCTTTGTCCCAGGCGTGCGATCTTCACTGCGCAGGGATGGTTGTGCTCGAGATGATACCCGGGGAGACACTCCTGATGAGTCGGATTCACTTCTGGTGAGTTATTGATGACTGCATATCACATCGCGTCCCAACTAACTCCCCTACAAAGCCTATGCAAGATTCCTTGCTATCGTTCATAGATGACAGCACCTCTACTCTTGACCCCGTGCTCGCGAGTCCTTTACCTAGTACAGTGAGAAGCGACAGGATCGACTCTGCTCCAAACACCACCACCACCACTTCTCAACCAACCACCACAGCTCCCACCCAGAATCAAAACAATGAAGGCAACCAGATTCCCACACCCGCTCGATGGAACGAAACCGTTCTCTCAGAGCAAAATTCTTCCGAAAGACAAACGGCCATGCTCCGCTTCCGATATCAGATAGCACCCTGGCTAGATTCCAACGCCCCGAGGTCTACGTTCGGACCCAAGATTATGACCTTGGCAGCTGAAAAGTCTGTCATCATGGATGTCATTGTGTGGGTTGCGATGCGGCGAAGCAGGAGCACGACAGCTCCAGAAGGAGACTTTCATCTTGTTCAACATCTTCAGCATCGATTATCTCTGGAAAGTACTTTCACTGCTGATGTGGGGAGATCTCTGCTGGCGCTGGGTAATTTCTTCTACACGTCTCCATCTGAATGGGCAAATCTGCATCCTGATCGCACGTTCGGAGAAGACCGATATCAATTCTTTGCGAGCCAGGAAGAACCTCTCAAGACTCTGGATCGGTTTCATTATAAAGCAGGTAATGTGACCCGATATGCGATGCAAGATATCCACTGACCTGGCGCAAACAGAACTGGCTGCTTCTATCATAGCGTCGAGATCGCCTTCATCCCGGTCCTCCGTATCTCTGATGGACGAGGCCCTACTTACCCCCAACATGTCACCATATGAGATATATGATGCATGTTTGGTACATCTGACAGCATGTTGCCAGCTGCTACACAACAAGGTTGTTCCACTCCTCAACGGCATCACCACCATACAATCGCCAACACAGGAACCCAGCTCTCTGGTATGGGCGACCTGGTCCAACCTATGGGCAAGATGTGTACAATGGTTCCGAGATCGTCCACCAGACATGGTGCCGCTTCTTGAAAGCCCCGAGGTAGACGCGCACACAGCTACCACCAACTCTCCATTCACAGCCGATGTGTACTCAAGCGCGATAGCAGTCCAAGCAAATCTCACTATACATTATTCCTCGTTACTTTTACTCTCTTACAAACCCCGACTCGTAAAGCTCTCGTCCACCCCGCATCGCCTCACATCCAAGAGCTGGCACGCTCAAAAGCTTGCAAAATTGGCCCTGTGGAACAATTTCCCTGATCAATGGGACCCTGTTGTGGTGGCAACCGTCGTTCGAATCGCAAGAGACATGACATATCCCTCTCAACAAGAAGCGTTGCTGTCTTGCTTCCAACGGATTGGCGATGCGACTAAAATTCCGCTTCAAAGGGAGATTGCGGATCTGCAGCAGTTCTGGTCCTCCTCGCGCCATTCCAACGCGCCTACCAACCTCCATTCCTGACACGAGTCAACCGATACATGTCTTGGCTAGCAATTATCAAACATATTTTTTTTTATTAATTTGTTAAAAATATCACTCCGACTCGTCTTTCCATGGAATTGATACTTGTGCTCCTCGTCTCGCAACTGTATGTGATGAAGCTCGAATTCCTGAACGAACGGCCTTTTCAATGTCGAACGTTTTAGCTCGTTGTCCTGCGAGTGCCACCTCTACTGCGTATGAACCAATGAATGTATCGCCAGCGGCAGTTGTGTCGACAACCTTGACTTTCTGTGCGGGAATGAGACCCTTGGCGCCTGTGTCGTTGGCAAAGTATGCACCCTTTCCACCAAGCGTGATGACAACGTTGTGAACACCTCTAGCGAGGAAATCAGATGCAGCTTGCTCCACCACAGAGATGTTTTCAAACTCTGATTCGTCCTTGTCTGACAACAGCGCTGCTTCGGTCTCGTTCAGAATGAGATGTGCCAGCCCTTTGTAGATCTCCGCGGGAAGAGCCTGAGCGGGTGCAGGGTTGAGGAGTACCGGTGTTCCCATGGCCTTTGCTGCTTGGAAAGCCTGGATAACAGTTTCCAGTGGAATCTCCAGCTGCATGATGAGCAGAGCAGGTGCTGGCCCAGGGATCGTCTGGAATTGGCTCGGCTGAAGGGAATTGTTGGCTCCCGGAGACAAGATAATGCGGTTCTGACCCGTTGGTTCATCAACGATGATCATTGCTATACCACTCTGTGAGCTAGCGCCGCCGTCTCGATTCACAATGATTGAATCAGTTCCCACGTCGTATGACTTGAGGCTATCCAGAAGCGTAGTCCCGTATGCGTCTGCTCCGATGGCACCAATCATAACAACATCAACACTCGCGTCCTTGAAGTCAGAGGTTCGCGAAAGCTTTGCACAAGCAACGGCTTGGTTTGCGCCCTTTCCACCTGGGAAAACATTGAATTGGCTGGAAGTTATCGTCTCGCCGGGTAGTGGGTGATGGGGAACGTATGAGACGAGATCAATGTTGAGAGATCCCAACACGCTGATGACGGGTTTTGACATGGCGGATAAGTATGTGTGAGGTAAAGGTATGCAGAGCAGTCTCTGTTAGTCTGGCAAGAGTATATAACGTCGGCAATATCCTACAAGCTGTTGCATGTGATCCACAGCGAGCTAAACCGTGAAGGGGTGTCTTAGGCGACGGCGGCTACGACTTGGACAGCACCTTATCTGCCAAGACACCTGTCAAGATCACGTTACCTATAACGTCCTCAGGATATCAGAAAAATTGACCGCTATAAGCATAAGAGATGAAATTATTAGGGCAGTTTATGCTACTTAGACCATACTTCTTAGACTACTTATGTCTTTATCCTAAGACTTAGGAGGCCAGTTTTTCTGCTACCCACTAGGACGTGTTTGTACTACTTCATTATGGGCCTTTATGTATTAGTTATTATGTTGATTATAAACAAGATTCTATAAAGTCTTTAGGATCGCCCCAGCATCGTAACCCCATTCAGCCTCGAGATCCGTCAATCTCCAAAGCGCACCCCAGCCAGTCGTCCGATCAATCGATTTGAGAAGTCTAGCTATTTGTTTCCTCTCATTGACATGCGAGAATAGTTTCCCAGCGATGTAAAGCGGCTGTATGGAATTGACCAAACTGCCAGGATGAAGGTTAGCACACGAGATACCGCAAACTTGACGAGCATGCCACAAGGCCAAACACTGGTAATCTAGTTCATGTCCCAGATTGCGCATTTCTAGCATCAGGATACACGCGGTGTGGTATATCTGGTTGCTCGAAATAGCAGCCCAATGTGGGAAAAGCATAGCTGGGAAGATCTGCTTATCGCCTGCTTCCACCATGCTTATCGGTTTCATTGTTGTGGGGCGTTGGTCAAGCCAGTATTGTAACTCGTTCCAAAGCTGTTGCCACTGTTCTGAGAAGGGTCTGTCGTCTTGGACATCTGGCCGTCCGAGCTCTAGGCTTTGCGTTCTTCTGAATCTTAGGTCGCAGACTTTTGTACATAGATATATAGCCCAGTTCGCTTGCATGTCAGGTGACTCGCGGCTCCGCTCGTGGAACATGTCCCGTACATATCTCTCGATCTGCTCAGACGACACCATCGATTCCAGTGCAGCAGGGGCCCATTTTGATAGAGGGAGGACAGTCGTCTCTGTTCCGTCTGAAATAACCGCGCCCGCAAGCTCCATACGCGCATAGCACCAAAAGACTGCTTGGGGTAAACCTCCAGAGAAGCCGTCGACTCCAAAGTACTCGAATAGTGAAGCACAACCCTCAACATGGCGCTTCCAATTCTTGGACCCACCCGACATCAACTCAAAGACGGCCAGAATACAAGCTGTTACCAACATATTAGGGTCTTTAGCTTGTAGTCCTGGACTAAGTAGCCTGATGCTCTCCTGATATAGCTCAAGACTATCACAACCACCTTCTTGCGTCAGCCCTCTCCTCTCCATCTGCCTTGACGAGAATGCAAGCATGGCATATAAAAGAGCAGGTGATTTCTGCGCCATCAATGGCACGTGGATCTGAAAGTGTTTGTCCTCATCGAATTTGTCCAGATAGGGTGCACATTCTGTGACCCAATTCTGGAGATAGCATATTAACCTATCATGAGGAATATTGACAGTGACATTAGAAAAGTCAAGTGTTTGCGGCGACTGTGTAGGTGTCGCTTCTGCCTCTGGTGTACACGACGCGCTGGGCGATAGCGCAGACAAGCCCGCAAACAGAACGGATCTGAGTTCTTCCTGCAGCTCTATGAAGCGTGGGTCAAGGGAAAAGTCCTCGGGCGGGAAGAATGCCATTGTCGATCTGGACTGAAGTGGGGAAGATGTCCGAGATGGTAGCGTTGCAGTTGAAGGTCAGAGATGAGAACGCAGTCGCAACCTAAACAGGAACTATAGCCTCTCGTCTCTCCTCAGTTGCTTTCTGTCTGATGAAACAGAGCAAATTTGCAGCGTCCGGTGATCCCCGGATGACCCCATCCGAGTGCCAGTAAACCGGGGAAGCACACCAATCAAGGTATTGGTCTGGGGTTCGTCGGGGAACCGCTAGACCGAATGCGAGGGCTTTAGGCGACCAGACTCTCAGGCCATGACTCGGGTGGAGGAAACTCAGCATAGTAATGTAATAAACGGGGAAACCAGAGAGTGGTCTTTGCTTGCTAGTCCTGGTTCGTACAGTAACTTGATTTGGAGCAAGCAACGTTGCCCCAGAATGTCCAGGTTAATCAGCACTTTAATCCCATACCCCGCATTGAAGAAGGTATCATTGCATTGAGTCGATCGTCAGGTGGCAACTCGAAGGATTACCTCCATGTCGCGGCAATTTTAATCGGTTCTTTACAAAGTGCAAGCCATTGACATTAATCGCGTAACTACGCTTCGAATTGAGGAGTCTGATATTTTTTGAAAAATAATTACAGCGCTTACATTGCATGGAAATTGTGGCTGCAGTAATACGAAAAGTCCCTACCAAATCTGGCCAGTTACGTTACAACACTATCATCCAACCCGACAGGCATGTCATATGATTTTTGGAATAGACATTTCGTGGCGTTAGTTTCTGTCATGGAATCAGGCCATCATTGGATAGAAAGACTGTATAGTCGTCTATCTATTGAGACGATCGGGTCTATATCTATGCGATATATGTATACCTAAAATATCAACATACTTCTTGTCACTGGATATGGGAAAGAAAAAATGAAGGCAAGGTAAATCTTAAAACATTATTCGTCTACTAAACTATGGTATCACATCCCTCTGATATATCTCATAACATCCATTTTACAACTCCTCAACGTGCTTCTCACCCTGCTTCTCCATAGACGCCTTTCGGCCAGAAACAGATCCGAGAAGACCAACCTCAGCCTGGGCCTCACGTAGAAGCTCAGCATCCTGCTCTCCAGCTCGGCTCTTGAAGACACGGTCCATCTCCTCGAGAGACGCGTTCTTGGTCTCGGGAAGGAAGAACCACACCCAGAGGATACCGGCAAACAGGAAGACGGCGAAGAAGATGTAGGTTCCCCACTCCCAGGCCTCGAGCATGGGAGGAACGAAAAAGGCGATGGCAAAGTTGTTGAGCCAGTTGCTGGAAGCACCGATAGAAGCACCCTTGGCGCGGATGGAGAGGGGGAAGATCTCGGAGATGAGAGTCCAAGAGACAGGACCCCATGTAGCACCGAAGCCAGCGATGTAAACCCAGATGAGAGCTAGAAACATGTTAGTTATGGTTCATACAAATATTGAGAACGGTGTACTCACCAACTGCGGTCCAACCGGCGGCGACGTGAGAGGGCCAGTCGTGGCGGAACTTGGCAACGATAATTCCGACAGTGATCATGCTGGCTCCCATGACAATGGAACCAACTTGAAGCATAGGCTTGCGACCAACGCGATCAATGATAAACTGAGACACAATTAGTTTGATATTTCAATCGAATTCGGTTGAAAAACTTACCATGGCAGGAATAGTGCTGATAAGGAAAACAACACCAGTAACACCAGTAGCGAGGAGAGCAATGGTTCCACCAGTAAGACCCAGGCTAATGAAAACGTTGGAGGCATAGTAAATGATGGCATCGATACCGGACCACTGCTGGAAGAACATGATGAGCCAAGCAGTGCAAACTCGCTTAAAGTTATCCATGGATCGGAAGCAAGTGACGTATTGGGCAATCTCCTGTCTGAATTTGCTCTTGCCCTTCTCAGCGAGGTGAGGGAAGTCTCGGGCGAACACCTTTTGCTCAAAGACAGCCTCGGCCTTGATCTCGAGGTACTCAACCTGAACCCGGTCAGAGTCGATGGGGAGCTTTCTCATCCATGCAAGAGTAGACTTGGCCTCTTCATCTCTGCCAACCTTGACGAGCCAGCGGGGAGAGAAAGGCATGAACCAAATACCGATGGCGAGAATAGCAGCGGGAATACCCTGGATGATGGAAGGAAGTCTCCAAGCAAGGTCAGATTGTCCATCGCCGGTTCCACCGATGTAGTTGCATCCATAACCGACCCAGAAAGAAAGCATGATTCCGAGAATAGTGGCGAGCTGGTAGAAAGAGACGAGGAAACCTCGCATCTCAGGAGCAGACAGTTCAGCGTTGTACAAAGGTCCGACACCGCTGAAAAGACCAACACCGAGACCAGTGAAGAAGCGACCAGCGTAGAGGAGAGAAGGGTTTCCGGCTGTGGCGCCAACGTAGAGGTAGCTTCCGAGAACGACCCAGCAGCAGGCGATGAACATGGTGTACTTTCGAGAAATGATCTCGCTAGAGACACCGGCTGATAGAGATCCGAGAATACCTCCCAGCTGGAGGATAGATGTGAGCCAGCCGGTTGCTGAAGATGATTCCACGACAGAGGGGAAGTTTTGGGTGAATCTGGTCATGACGAGGGATTGTCCCAGAACACCCTGTTGGTAACCATACTCGAAACCTCCCAAACTGTAATTGTCAGTAAGGTTATGATGATAGTTGTATGTATAGGTCAACTCACGATGCGAAAAAGGCAATAAAGATGATCTTGGGGTTCTCGCGGATACACTGCCAGATGGTCTTCTTGGTAGACGGCTCCATGGTATAAGGTTCGTCTCGAGAGGACGAGTTCGACATGGTGAAAAAAAGGAAAAAGAAACTTGAGTGAAACTTGTCGAGTTGTGGAGAGCAATGTTTGAAATCTGGGGTATGGAGCAGTCGAGTCTTTTTAAATAAACATTTTTTTTTCTTTCTAGTTACCCCAGTCATGGATCCGAACTTGTTTATTTTCTGGGGTTCCCGACGAACGAACGGTGCAAGGTTGAGATGCGTAGGCTATTACCCCTTGTTTGGGACTAGCTTTGTGTGTGTGTCTGACCACCCCCCTAGAGTACCCGGTTAGCCGCTGGGAGGCATTAGAGCCTCACTAGAGATGTTGGAGAGAGCACAGAGTAATGACGAGTACTTGTAATGAATTGTGTTGTTGTGAGGTTTCGTGACATCAATTCAAGTGCATACCTCAAAAGCATGCCACTGTGGTAATGATATGCGTCCACCTCTCATTGAGAGACAAACACGAGTATTGCTCCGAGGTCAACAGCGACAACATGTCCTTGCAAGATATTATGTCACAGCTACAAAAAAAAACACGAGATAGCTTCATCACAACCTCAATTGCATGACTTTGTCGTACTCTTTTCCTTGGTCAAGTGGACTTTGCTCAGTTCTTAGTCAGTCGATTGCCCAAAAAGGGGGTTCGTAGGCGACGTTGACCAGGTTAGCCCTGAACTAACCGCGTCAAAAGTCGAACCTGGGGCCCCGCGTAAAGAAAACTCTGGTCGTCAAGTGTCTCCAATTCCAGTGGATCACGAAAATAGCGACCCGACAATTCAGCGTTGATGGGTCTGGAACGCGTTTGTGAGGAAGCTAGTCGCGCGAATGATCAATGGTTTGAGCCTCATAGCGGTAGAAGCTCTCTAGTGGTAGTCTATCTACCTTGTGTAGATATAGTTACATGCAATTGCAGACTGGTGAACAAGGGTGTAGAGGAGCTTACATGTCGGGGACTGCCGATTGTCGTGTGTGTTCTCTGTGGGTTCGCAAATTAAAGCAATTGTGTTTACGATGATCAGAACTTGGAAGCGACACAAGATCTGTTGGATGATAGACACAAGAAGCTACTGTTCACCAATATGTAGGAAGTAACCAAGAATTAATAGCAATACAACACAAGCACCATATGCACAACAAAACGATAGCCGTTGTCACTTCGTTAATTGAACATCAGACGTACAGGGTAGCTGTGACCGTCTACGGCCTTACCTGCGAGCATGCGCCTGCTTAACTAAATTGTTCTGCCTTCTACATGATCATTTCGTTGTCGCCGCGGTCGTTTACTAAGGTGCAGCTGTGCTTCAGTTGAGGACAGATATATACTATTGCGCGTCGCTATTCGGAATGCGACAAGTTGACAATCTTTGGGACAAACTAATGGCGTGGGATGGCCTCGTCACGCGACCATCGGCAATTCTACCCTCAATTGGCGAACAGGCTATAGAGCAGGATATATCTCATCGGCGTCCAATCTACGAGCTGTCCCGTTCAACTACAAATGGCAATGTGTAGTAATCGATGTCGACATCGCGTCGTGAGATTGGAATGGGTCGCGCTGAAGGTACCGAGGGAAGCCGGTCGGAACACTGCGTTGGGTCATCGCATCAGATGAATCAGCGCCCACTGACGCCCAATAGAACCCAGTAAGCGCGATGTCTTGACACTTGTTGAGAGTCATTGTAGGAGATAGCGCATTGTGTAGAAAGAGCGAGATTGGACGGTTTGACGCGATTCTGTGCGGGGATTATTGACGGATATTTCACGTCCAAAACTGTCAGCCACGATCTCTGTCCGCCACAGTTGACCGCGCCACTCGGTTGTCTTGACTCAAAGTAGTAGCAGTATGCTTTGGATGTCGGAACAGGACAAAACCTCGAGGCGGCAAAGGGGCGACTTATGTATTGGTTGACATGATAAAGAATATCTGCTGAGACTACTTCTATCAAGAAGAACATGGGAAGATCTCTCATACAGCAATCATATACAAGTTATGCTCTAGGAATATATCTGTAATCTAGTTAACTGCAACGTGTAGCAATAAATACCAGTTATATATGTTTCAACTGACTCAAGAAGCTTTCGTCAATCTTTGTTACTCCCTCGAACATGACAAGTTGCATGAATGTACAGGGTGATCCTATACCCGCAAAGCGGATAAAGCTCCAGTTCCCCGGACTCTTCCCCAGGATCTCGACCTTATCTCTTTGTTCCCTTCCCCGATCCCACCTCTTGATTAACCCTACACAGTCTAGACTCTCGATGTGTCTTACTTCTTACCCATTTTGTTGAACAAACCCCGTATCCGACAACATACTAACCCGTCATCCGACACACTATCTTCCCCCTCAATCTTGGCATCGTGGGCAGCATTATGATTCGACGAAGCTTGATGATAAGCTTAATACTCAAATAATATTAAATACAAACCCCTGCCGTTCACCTTCTTTGTGCATTTTCCTCTCGAGCAAAGTCGAATCCATCATGTTACTCAAAGGTTCCGATAACGAGAAAGAAATTGGAAAGGACTTTTCCAATGATGTACAGGTCGAATATGCGGTCGCGCATGATGCAGCTGCTCGGGGACATCTAGCCACCGACGAGTGAGTGCCTTCAACATCCCTGGGATAATGACATCTAATTGACCTTCCTTTCGATAGACACGGTAACCCAATCGCCAACTTTGATGCTGAAGCCGAAAAGAGACTACGTCGCAAGATCGACTGGCACATTATGCCTACAGTCACCATACTGTACCTCATGTGCTTCGTTGACAGAGCCAATATTGGAAATGCACGACTGGCCGGTCTTGAAAAGGACCTTGGCCTTGCTGGCTACGATTACAACCTGTTACTAACAGTCTTTTACATCGTAAGCATATCCAGGCCCCGATCCCCTCTATGCAATCCCATGACTAACATCTATCTTTACAACAGTCTTACATCGTCTTCGAACTTCCCGCAAACATGGCATGCAAGTGGATCGGACCCGGTTGGTTCATCCCTGCTACATCAGTATGCTTCGGTCTTGCCTCGCTCGGCACAGCCTTTGTCAACACCATGGGAGAGGCATGCGCTGTGCGATTCATACTTGGCATCTTTGAAGCTGGAATGCTGCCCGGTATCGCGTACTACCTGTCTCGTTGGTACAGACGTAGTGAGCTCGCATTCAGGCTCGCCATCTATGTCGCCATGGGTTCATTCGGAGGAGCGTTCGGTGGTCTGTTGGCCTCTGGAATTCTTACCCTTGATCATTTCGGGTCGTTGACAAGATGGCGAATGATCTTTGCTATAGAGGGAATCTGCACAATTGGTTTGGCACTTATTGGATTCATCACAATGACCGATCGACCAAGCACCGCCCGGTGGCTCAGCGAAGAAGAGAAAGACTTGGCCATCGCACGTATCAAGTCTGAACGCGTGGGTGTCACAGAGGTCCTTGAGAAATTCTCCTGGAAGCTGGCTCGACGAGGTATCTGCTCGCCGGTCACATTGGGAACTTCAACCATTTTCCTGTTTACAAACATCACGGTGCAGGGTCTTGCTTTCTTCGCACCGACCATCGTCAGAACTATCTACCCCGATGCATCCGTCGTGCAACAGCAATTACGGACGGTACCTCCTTATATCGTTGGCACTTTCTGTACCCTTGCTATCAGCTTCCTGTCAACTATCCTCGATCGTCGCAATATCTTCATCAATGTCTCTCAGCTTCCGGTCATAGCAGGTTACATCATGTTTCTCAGCACCTCAGATCGTAAGTACCGTCCAAAAACCAAAACAAGAGCTATACTAACTGATAACAACAGCATATGTTCGCTACGCCGGAACATTCCTGATCTGCGCAGGCACTTTCGCCAACGGCGCCCTCTCCAATGCTCAAGTATCAGCCAACTTGGTAACTGATACTGCCCGTGCTTCTGGAATTGGCTTGAATGTCATGTTTGGTAACGTCGGAGGATTGATCTCTACGTGGTGCTTTTTGCCATTTGACGGGCCCAACTATCCGATTGGAAATGGCCTCAACCTTGCTGCTTGCTCCTCCATTTTCATTCTTACTATTGTGTTGCACTTCTACATGAACTGGAATAATAATAGGAGATCGAGGATTGATGTCACTCAGGCGTTGGCTGGGCGAAGTGTTGAGGAGATTCGCGATTTGGATTGGAAGCATCCTGGTTTCATGTGGAGGCCATAGTTTTCGCGGTTCATATTGTCAGATCTATTGGGTCTGTCTCTGAAGAGCAGCCATTTGTATCTAGGTTTTACTTTACCGTTGTGATTTGAGAAGCATGCATGGTCGATAGTTCAAATTGCTGCAAGTGACTCCAAAGTATCGACGGTATGTTTTCTTCGAAGTCACTTGGCCCTGGCCTCTCATGCCTCACATGCTCGTCTAATTTGTGTTCGATCTCAAAAATATGACCTGTTTATTTGAAAACAATTCAACCTCATCAAGCCCGGCCTACCTAATCATGGAGTGCATGTGAGATAGTCAATGATCTCTTTGGCAGCCTTCTGCCGGCCTTCCCACTCTGGGTGACAAGCAGCAACCTCCCTAGCCGTCTTTTGTATCAGTACTGACCCAGTTCCGAAGATTGTGTCCATGATAGCGTCACAGAGTTCATCTTTCTCCCATCGTGGTTTGGCTTTCTTGTTCCCCCAACGACCAATACCGAGAAGCTCAACTCTGTTGGCAAAGTCGTAGCAGTCTGTCCAAGCGGGCAAGAGCACCTGTGGGATCCCGGCACTGTATAACCTGTAAGTAGATGATCGGAAGTCTGAGTTGGGTTCTTACCATAGACCTTCGTGGAAGGAATTGGCTCCGCCATGATTAACGGAGCATACAATGCTTTTGGACTCAATCACAGATTTTGGTTCAGCAACAAGCCAATCTGTGACGCGTACCTTGTCCTGTTTTATGTGCACCTGTAGTTCGTCAAGCACTGGAGCCCACACGCCATTATACGAGTCTTGTTGTGGAGCGTTTCCTTCGTCATCTGCGGTTCTTCCCAGTTTCCACAGAAGCTGGAGAGGTCTCTCTTTAGACTCTTGTGCATCACTCTTGTCCAGAACTTTTTTCAGAGCCTTGGCCATTTCATGTGCTTCATCTGGACTTGACTTGTGATGTGTGCCAAGGTTAATATAGATGGTTGGTCCACGACTAAGCCATGCGGCCAAATCCGGATCAACCTCTCTGATATGCGGTGCTGCCCGTACAATGGGGCCACATGATGTGAGTTGTGGAGGTATTACAGTGAATGGGTAGTCAATGTCGGGGCTATTAGCCACCAGGATTGGAAGATTTGCCGGTGCCGGTTTCAGGACGCCGAGCTCCATCATCGTCATAAGTTGAATGGATGGATTCACTTTTTTGCGTAGGATATTGGTTGCATTTTTCAAGCGTGTGTTTGTGAGCAGTGTATAACCGGCTACCAGGCTGAAAGCGATGTTTGTCGGGATGAGACTCCACGGTATGGGATACGGTAGTGCTGAGCAGGCCCTGGACGATGAGTTTGGTTTCTTAATACTCTAGATTGACAACTCACATTGGGTATTTCCACAGTGCAGCCAGCTTGGGTTGAAGAGGAACCGCAAACTCTTTGATCGTGTTTGGAGAAAGGACCATCCATCGCACACCTCGGTAATGACAGAATGTCAAGCCATGCGTATACAGAGGTTCAACAACAGTCAAATCCGGTTTGACTTCGTCATAGACGCGTTGCGTGTCCCAATAAATCTCCATGTACTCCTCTGGAGTCCAGGGAACCATGACAGCGGGTAGAGTAGCCACGCCTTTAGCCGAGTTCACAAATCCCGGCGTCAACTCTAGCGTGTCGAATATTGCCGTCCCAGGACGTTTTGTAGCCGGTCCCCAGCTGATCCCGTTTATTTTGTGGAAGATGAACGATTTCGGGATTGGGAGCTTTTGCTGAGATGCTGACTTTTGCATGAATTTCGAAGAATTGTCGACGCTAGCCTCTAGCTCTTGGAATGAGGCGATGTGTATTTCGATATTTTGGTTTTCGAGGCCGATTGCATGTGCTGTTGTAAGTACGACATTGGCTTGGCCATAGTCACTATTTGTGAAGAAGAGCAAACGTTTGGTGGTCGTCATGATGTCTGGATTGCAAGAGAACCAACCCCAACAGAGGGGATGAGTTTCAGCTTCTACTAATACTTTTGCTAAATCCTTGCTGTCATACTGGGTACCAGAAACGTTGGCCTCTCAAGTCTCAGGATACAGAAATAAACAGCCAAAAGACAATAGTAAAAGTAGCATAAATTGACCTACTAATTTTGTCTCTTGTGCTGTCATCCACCGGTTTTTCTGATACCCTGCGGCTGCCCATCAATATTGCAACTCAACCTTTAAAATGTCATATCATCCCTGCCCCTACCGATGGCCACTTTGAAAGCAATTGGTTGTTCTCAATTTATACCCTGTCAATTGCAACCGTCGTGGATTACGCTAAGCTTTTCTGTAGCCTCTACTGCTCAATGTGGTCATATCCTTCATTCAGCCCATGGTCTAGACTCGTCTTACGTTGCAACTTGTCACTGTTTGGGAAACTGCTCCGCTGTCTACCTCAGCTTCCCATGCTCTGATACGAGGGACCGAAATCTCACATGAAGATTGAGTAATTATCCGGTTTTCTCACAGCCTGTCAGCCCTGTAGGGCGTAGATGACCCCATACTTCTAGCATCTCTAGCGGCCTGGCTGATGTAAATCGCTCAAACTTGGGACACTTGAAAAATAACCGAGAAACTTGAATAACTGTAATGAGGACACCTGAGCACCACAATGTCATTTATCAAAATCTCACCGCATATTTGCATGTCACCGACTCCAGCGATCCACAGTAACCCAGTTAATTAACTTGACTGTAGCGTATGCTCTGAAACCACTAAATGCCCAGCTTTAGTTTACTTCAGCATCAGTATGCGAGCGAGTTGGTGTAAAGGATCAGCTAATTCTTCGGAAATTCTCAACAACAAAGCTGGGACAACGGAGAGGGTAACGACGTCAACTTAAACAAGACACAAAGGCACACATTTGAGAGGTAGCCATGGGGTTAAGATGACTTCAATTTGAGCGATTAAGTAGCGACTTTCCATGTCCAGCGGGAATTTTGTGGCATCGGTTTAGTTCTGGTACCTCATGCTAGAATCTGTCACTGATGTTGATGTTGTGAGTACAGGATTGTCTGACGTTGGTGTTCAATCCGAGAACAATATTATATATATTTAAGAGCTTCATAGACAATCAGGGTGTTATTTAGCTCCGCCACGTTCTTGAATGGCAACCCCGAGATGGGTTACTTTGTCATTGTAATAAAGTCACGAATCCTCTGTCCTCATTGCTATGGCTACAATCGTGATCGGATTAACTACGGTTTTCGCCAATCAGCATTCTTCATATTCTAGAGCGCCCAAGGTGATTGACAACATGGCCCTCTCCATGTGACATTGTCTTCCTGTGGCGCACGGCTGAAAATACGAGCGTTGGTCGATTGTTTCAACGGAATGAAAAAAAGTCTAAATAAAGTCTTTACTATGGAGACACTCAGTCTTGGTTAAACGGGTTTAAGTCAGACAGTAAATCCCGCAGTATCGTTGCTGGGTCCGATGTTTCCGTAGTAGGAGACGGGAAATATGGGGATTTCAGTCTTCTGAATGACTTGTATCTTATTCCTTTCGATGACTAGTCTTCTTGCCAAGTTGGATTTGATGAATCGTCAAGGTATGGTTACAGTTGAGCATGAATAAAGCAAATGGCACCATTGAAGAAAAAGACCAAAGTTGACCAGGGATGAACAAGCTGGACCCTATTTCTAGGCTTTGTGTTTCCCGAATAACAAGGAATGTAGCTCAGCCGGGTACTAACAACTCAAAGTCGGGGAAAGCACAGCAGGGTCATCTTGAGTGAGACAACAAATTACCACATCACCAACCCATAAGCTAAGAAATCGTCTGGACTGTTGGGCGGTGGTTGGGGAGGCTTGAAGTGATCAACCCTTCTTGGACAATCGCATGTTTTCTTAATGGTAAACTTTTTTGATGTGGATATTAAGTATGCATACCATTCCCAACATGGTCAGTTTAGACGGAAACCAAATTATATGTCTCATACTCAATAGCCCAGAAGGGATAGAATCTCAGACATAGATATAAATGGCTGGGGAATTAACCTTTAAGCTTACCTTGCGTCCAATCTCCATTCCAGCACAGAGTATTTTAGCCCTTGCCAAGAAAACCTCCGACGCCGTAGTCTCACTGTTATTGCGATGGTGACCAAGTATTGGTTGCTTTTTGGATTCAAATCCTGTTGTGTCTCAAATTGTGGAGATTAAGGTGACCCTGAAAGTTGGCATGGAATAGACTTTTCGGTTCATCAGGGTAAGTGACACAATATTAGTAATGTTGGTCAATTGAGTTTATGGGATTCTCTGAGATGGTGGAAATACGAGAAGTAAGATAGACTAATGCAATGATTTGTTATGAAATCTGATGCGTGATGAGTTTGGGCTCATGTCTTATGACGGAGATTACAAGGCTGAGCTTGGCAGAAACCATGCAAATACATAAGAAGGTGTTATGTTCCTCACCAGCAGTCATATAAACAATTCAAACTCATCACACTCGCTACCTCCCTATTCTCCAGTTCAAGATGCATATCCCCCAAGTCGTCGTCACTGCCCTGGCTCTCTTCAGCCCATGGGACAAGCACATCTGGACTGCCTCAGACGATACCGTCCGTGGCGGTATCAGCCAGTCCTACTTTGACGTCCTTGAGCCCAAGACTCACGAGAACCCCTTCTCGCATCCCATCGCCAAGTTCTACGGACACCTGGACCACGAGACTCTTGGTGGATCTGGATTTGCCACTCAGCGCACGATTGATGGTCTTCCACCTACTGATCTTTCCAAGTACGACCGTCTCCTTCTTGAGATCCCCTACTCGGATGGCAAGATCTACACTATCAACATCAGAGACTCGGACGTCGAGACTAAGGGCGGCAAGGACCAGCCTTCAGTTAACTGGGCTTATGACTTCCAGCTTCCAGCTACTAAGGTTGTTAAAGGAGAGATTGAACTTCACCAGGTTGTCATCTACTTCAAGGATCTCACCCCAACTGTTCGAGGAACCGTTCAGAAGGATGCCAAGCCTCTTAACCTGGCCAAAATCCTTGGTGCCAGTATCATGATTCGCAGGTGAGTACCACAGTCAAATCGATACAAGCAGAGACTGACAGTATCTAGCTTCGAGACAACGCAGCAAGGCGACTTTGAGCTCAGGATCAAGTCTGTCACTGCTTTGGGACAGGACTGTGAGGCTCCCAAGATTGAGGTCTCATGCGAGAGCCTGTGCGGCAAGAAGATTGAGGTTTACTAAGCCGGTGCATTGGTCTGAACCTTGCAAAGAGGATCTCTGGAGGAGTATCGAACATACGCAGATGAGAAGCAATATGGCTGTAAACATAGTCTGTGTATTTTAATTGCTTCTGGAGATCCAGTTAACAACATATCATATTGTAATCAATCAATGACTTCTCTTTTCTCATGCACTGCATCTAACACGTCCTGAGTTCACACTCCCCCATTTGTTTACACAAAGGCAAGGGGATAGATCAGTGGTGTTTCAAGTATACCGACCGATGGTCTTTCCGACAAAACTCGGCACGTCTAATTACGAAACAATCGTCGCAAGTTTACCAAAGATGCCACCTTGCCCGAAACTCGACATTGCTCCGATACCCTACACCAAAGTCGTAAATATACCATGTTCTAGAGCTCGTGTGATCTTCTATCGAGTGTCCCTTAAATCCTCAAAGCCAGCCACCAAGTCAAGTCAACCTCGGCAGTATAGCGCCCTAGCCCATAAGGAGATACACACAGCCGAACAAGTGAAACTCAGACGCCAATCTCGCGTCATTAAAAAATGCTTACCCGACTGACATGCCTAGATTGGTCTAGAAGAGTTGTTAGTGCCGAACTCAATCGCACCGCTTCGGCCCCAAGCCTAGAAACAGTGGTAGCATCTTTGTTTCGACTCTATCCCCCGATTGGATGGTTCGTACTTCTTGCTGAAGATTTTATCACGGCCTGTGGCGTTTCCAGAAGATCGTGGAGACCTCTATCAGATTAGCATAATTTTCTACTTTGGATGTTTTGTTCTTCGCCCTACAGCCTTACAGCCTTGATTTGATCTACTTGAGGAATTCTGAATCTAAATGGGCGAGCTTTTCAGCTTTGCTTTCAGAAGGCTGTTTGTGTGGCAAATCTGTCATAATCCAATAGTACCCATCTCGTTCATGATAGAACTGAAACTTCACATCAGAGCTTCTCATGGACTAACAGATTACCTAACAGTCCAATTGTACTGTACTTTATAATTGATGTAAATTTACTTGAAGAATATCATGGTATTTGCCTGACAATATTGAGACCTTTACAGGGGTATTTTTTTTATCTCAAAGAGTTCACAAGACAGCAAATAAAGGAATTGACTTACCCTGCGGCTTTTTTTCCACCCTCATCTTTGATATTGTGCGGCCATGATTCAAGCTACTACACGTTCTAGCTAGATCACTCAATGATCGCCATACTAGCGATGTCGCCTACACTTAACCACATTGAATCATTTATACGCACTGCCTTTAGTGTCTTGACTCAGACCAAGTGCTCTAGCATGCCGCTATGGTTGTCATGTGCCCTCTTCTATCTTCTCATAAGATTATCTCCCACGCTAGAACAACTGATCCCACATTATCAGGTTGTAGTCTGTCTATGATAACAATCAGCCGGCCGGCAATTTTATCGCGCTGTTTGTGCAATTCGTTAGTGTACGGCGGCTAGAACAACAACGTGTTGGAGAAACGGCCTCTTGAGAAAAAGACGGCGAACCGTTTGAATACAGAGTTCAAACCAGAAAGTCTAGAATATGTTGATCAGGTAAAACGGTCCACCAATTTTAATGTAACGCCTGAAATCATGCAGATCCTACAGCTGCCATCTCGAATGGCAAACTCTCCTGCTATTATCGAGATAGCAGATCATCAAGGATTAGTATTATCCTGGCACTGGAAGACCATATTCCTGACGATCATGCCTATATTCGACCAAGTGTAATGATGATAGACACTGGGTCCGGAAGAAGACAGGCGATAAGATCGAGACACAGATGATCGGCCAAGATCAAGACTAGAAAATTGATAAACTCAATGACTGAGCCTTACGAAACATCACAAATCTCTCCACCGATCGACGTGCATGCATCAGATTCGAGCGATGCATACATTTCCAGGGGCTGGGAATCTCTTTTGCAATTTTCTGACTGTCTGTGTCACTGCAGATCAATTTTCAGCTACGGGGCTTTGCCCACAAGGGTCTGTTGACATGTTAACCTCGATGTAGAAAGGCGTCATTTTCTTCGCATAATGCAAGCGAGACCTGAATCATTTCAAAATGACCCGTCATATTCTATGGATCTGCATTTACGCTCGGAACCGCTTTCGCTTTTTTGGGATACTCTTTTCCGGGGAAAAGCACGAATGCCTCAACAATAATGTCGCTGCATGCCGCTCGGTCAGTTTGGATCAACATCCTAGGGCTGGTAAGGCGTTAGTCGTTGCATCTTGTAGGGTTATGCTTATTATTGTGTTCGTTGGATGGATCCTCATTTATGAACCCTTTACTCAAGGACCCTGTATTCAACAACAGATCCTCAGCTTTGTCGTCACTCAACCTCCTGCAGCTGTCAAACCCACATCTGTTACTACGCAAATTTGTGCGACACTCGATTCTCGTTTCTTTTTTGTCTCGAAGATTGATAAGAAAAAAGAAAATAAATTGGAAAGAATAGCCTGACGTACTAGGCTGAGACATGGAAACATTGAACCAGACTATTGAGAAAAAGGAAATAATTAAGGCGAAACCGGAGATAAAGTGCAGATCTCGAGTCATTCCAGCTTCAATAAACCCCCAAAAGGTAAGGAGTGCCTTGGCCGAGGGGAATGTGGCTTGCGAAATCATTCGACGCCCGGCTTCTAGACCTCCCCTGTCAAAACGCTACAATAAATCTGAAGCCACGAGTTGAAGAAAACCATACGTAATGACTTCATCTTTCCAATCCAGAAACGCAGCAGACTTTGGGGATTCTAATGCAAAGAAAAGGGGGACAGTGTCTGTAGCGTCTGCCAAACATCCGTCACAAGGTCTCCGGGGACTATTAGATAAAATGGCCGAGTAACCCCGGATAAATATTAGCATACAGACAATTGCCAAGTACAACTGGCGTCGTTCCCCCTCCAAATTTCATCCCCCTTCTCTGCCAAAAATCCTTCCCGTCGTCACACACGTGGTGAATACGCCTGGCGTCTTGGCTAGAGTGAAAGAATTTTCCACGACTCCTGTCTCACCGGCCAATTCGCCATGCGCTTGACTCTATCTAGTTAACGCTACACAAATTGGTCCGACGTTCCCGAAACGCTATAGCCACTTGGGACTGACGAAACACCACGCTAGCGTTAGACCCGTAAAGCAGCCCATGGCACACGAGATCTCTTTCGCCAGGGCTAGCGTCCCACTGTGTTGGAATAGCTGGATGTCAAGGCGCGGTTCCGCAGCATTGGTTGGTCCAGATACTGTGATGACTCGGTGCATATGACTCGATGCTCGTAGATTAAGTCAGGTACAGTCTGCAGTCGAACTCACTGTTCAGGAGGGATCTCACCAGAAATGATTTGCAGCCACATCAGGTATAGACTCATCTCAGCTTCCACTATTGTGATGCTTCGCTGATGGTCGACTATCCCCCCGTTCGTCTCCTGGCCACACTCTCCGCAGCGCCGCCGCACAGATGAGGCTATCCGGGTCTGGATACTGGTCCGCTTTTAGGTGGCGAAAGGAGAGCCACTTCCGTGCTTCTCATATATAGTCTGACCTGATTTCTCCTCGATCGCTTAGAAAAGAATGCCCACTCGTCGTCCCCTGTCTGCCCAGTCCCGAGTTTCTGGTCCAACTCACCCACATTCTTCACCAACATGGCGGTCGAGAGTCGGGCGACGCAGATTGCTGCGGTCGCGTACACCTTTGTCGTCATTTCCTCAATAGCGACTATTCTACGAGTCTACTGTCGTGCCTTTGTTATCAAGGCCTTTGCTCTGGATGATTGGTTTGCCGTCATCGCCCAGGTATGCGTCATGTATTGATCAGAGTCGGATCAGTATTAACAGCTTCAAGTTTATGTTTATCGTCTTCTGCTCTTACGAACTCACTGGTACCCGATATGGAACGGGACGTCACTTCAAGGATATCGAAGGCGATGATTTAGTCAAAGCCATGCAGGTACGTTGCTTTTGACGCAGACATTAGGTGACACGCGATCTAACGAATCTCCTTAGATGTGGTGGACATGCGAACCGACATACGTCCTGACCAACATGGCCATCAAAGCCAGTATTGCCATCTTCTTGCTCCGAATCTGCGTTACCCGAACGCACAGGATGATCATTTATGTCGCCACCGGTCTCACTGAGCTTTACAGCTTGTTCTTCTTCTTGCTGTTTGTACTCCAGTGCAGACCTACATCTCTGTTCTGGCTCCGATACTCAGCCAACCCTCCCGCAGGACAGTGTCTCGATGCTTCCATCGTTTCCAACGCTTTCTATGGATACTCTGCTATCAGTTGTGCGTCCGATTGGACATACAGTATTCTCCCAATGTTCCTTGTCTGGAAGCTGCAGATGAGCAAGAGGACCAAGATCTCTGTTATTGGTATCTTGGCAGCTGGTGCCATGTAAGTCAAACCAGTTGATGAAATCCATCTGTTCGACAGTAGCTGACAATGTATTATAGTGCCTCCAGTGCAACCATCATCCGATTCCCATACCTGTGGTCCTTGACCGATATCGGCGACTTCCTATACTCAACATCAGATGTCGCCATCTGGTCGACTGTCGAAACCGGTCTCGGTATCACCGCCGCAGCCGTTGCCACCCTCCGACCCCTCCTCCGAAGTTTTCTCGGCCACGGATCCTCAGCCGAAGGTGGTGGAAACTCGGCCAGACCCTGGCAACGAACCGGCAGCAACCATCCCTCTGTAGGCTACCTCCGCAGCCATGGCGTATCAGGCGGCGAGGAGGCCTTTGACCTTCATGACAATGCTGGAAAGCGTATCGGCGTCACAACCATCATCGACCACGGCGATGATGTCAAGGCCGGCGAGGGCTCGAAGCGAACGAGTAGATCTGCCGAGTCTGACTCTGTCAAGGAGCTTCGCAACGACTGGAACAGCAGTCACTCAGATATTGCTGTTGATAAGGATGGCCAGCCAAGACCAGAGAAGGGCTGGAACGTGTTGGTGAAGAAGACTGTTACACAGACGAGGGGGTCGGACCTTGCTTAATTCGATATATACTCTACCTATTCCATATAACTTAATACTACCCGGGTAATAAAAAAATACCCACATTTTGAATCACGCACATATTTTCCACAATCACACGTTTGACTACAAATCAACTTGGAGGTACATATGTGGCGTTGAAGTATCATTCTTGATATGAAGCGAAAGGGAAAAAAGGAGAAAAGAAACCAGCGACCACAACTTTATTTAACGAAATGCAACAATAAATATCTATACTGAAGATAGTAATTCATTGACCAAGCACAGATCGATCTATTCAGTCACGTGATGCTGGAGCGAGTCAATTCTCGTTAGTGTCGTTAAAATTTGCATATCGCTCAGAGAAATTTAACTATAATCCCAACCACGACGCCAAAATGACAATTAAAGAGGATCAACAACTCAGTAACTCTGAGTACTGGGATAGCCGTTACGTTAATTCAAACGGTGATGATCCCACGCATGAGTGGTTCCGCTCATTTGAGCATCTTCAACCATTCCTAGGAAAGAACCTCCTTGAGCAACCAGGTCGCACAGCTCAGGACAACCCGAAAGTTCTTCATCTAGGCTCTGGAGATAGTGTGAGAGGCCTTAAATTCATCCCATCAGCTTCAGCCCCGCTGATGATTTCTTAGGTCGTCCCTGCTGAACTCGCTGGACGAGGCTATAAAAACCAGCTATGCGTCGACTTTTCCCCAGTAGTGGTCGAACTTATGACAGAGAGACATAAGGATAGTCCTGGAATCGAATGGCAGAGAGTCGATGTTCGGGATATGCCGACAGTTGCCACTGGCTCGATTGACGTTGCGTTTGATAAGGGAACCTTGGATGCCATGATTTACGGCAGTCCTTGGAGCCCACCTGATGAAGTGAAAGAGAACACAAGCAAGTATCTTAAGGAAGTGTGTACTACCAAACACCGAATCGATGAATTCATCTAACATATTGCAGGTCCACCGCGCGCTGAAAGACGACGGAGTATTTCTTTACATCACATTTAGACAACCCCATTTTATGAAATTACTTTTGAATCCGGATAATATTTGGGATATGGAGATGGAAGTTTTGGGAGATGGTGGAACGTTTGATTATTACGGATACGTTATTAGAAAGTCCAAGCCTCAATAGACAGAACCAAAGTTAGAGCACTCGTCGTGTATATTGATGTACTTTGCAAGTTTAAACACTTATACAAAGAAGGTAAATAACCTATAGAGACTTTAACTAAGAAGCATACTGCACGACAATAATGCATTCTATCCTGTCCCGTAATTCTGAAGTACATAATCAACGTCTTTATCTCCACGACCAGACAAATTGACAAGGATCCGTTCAGACTTGGGGCGTTCTCCCGCTAAGCGTATAGCATAAGCCACAGCATGTGCACTCTCAAGAGCAATAATGATTCCCTCGGTCTTGGCCATTTTAAAAAAGGTACTGATGACCTCTTCATCACGTATTGCCCCAACGGATATTCGTCCAGCTTCATGTAGCATTGCCATCTCTGGTCCAATCCCAGGATAAACCAGCCCAGAAGCCACAGATGAGACCGAAGCAGGAAGACCCTCTTCCTTTTGTATGACAAGAGTTTTTGCGCCATGCAAAGTTCCTGGTTTGCCATAGGATAACGTGGCTGCATGCTTGCCAAGCTGACTAGATCTGCCAAGTGGCTCGGCGGCGTGTAACTTGACGTCCTTGTCTTCGATGAAAGCCGAGTACATGCCCATTGCATTGG
Organism: Fusarium mesoamericanum; assembly: GCA_017656745.1. Lineage (NCBI taxonomy): Eukaryota > Fungi > Ascomycota > Sordariomycetes > Hypocreales > Nectriaceae > Fusarium > Fusarium mesoamericanum. The sequence goes on along the minus strand of JAGDUS010000032.1, from coordinate 297,823 downwards.
ACCCACCCGCGACGCAAGCAACAACATGTTCGGGTAGTTTCCCGTCGGTCATGGCAAGGAACTGCTTCCTCGCTTCTTGGCCAATAACAGATTGAAAGTCTCGCACAATCAATGGAAACGGATGAGGACCGATAGCTGATCCAATGGCGTACAAAGCATGCTCCCTCTGCTCTATATACGCGCTGAAGGCTGAGTCGCTAGCGTCTTTAAGAGCAGACTGCCCTGCTGTTGCAGACACAACCCTGGCACCGAGTATTTGCATGCGACCAACGTTGGACTTCTGTTTCTCTATATCAACAGCACCCATGTGGATCTCGCATTCAAGGCCAAAGTAGGCAGCGGCAGTGGCAAGAGCGACGCCATGTTGTCCCGCTCCAGTCTCAGCAATCAACTTGGTCTTGCCCATAGCCTTGGCAAGGAGTGCGAAACCGACGCAGTGGTTGATCTTGTGGGCGCCGGTATGGTTGAGGTCTTCTCGCTTGACGTAAATCTGAGCACCCCCGACTTGTTGAGAAATGTTTTCCAAGTAGTGTATAGGTGTTGGACGACCTTGAAGACCGGTGCGGACTTTTTCGAGCTGTCGGAGAAAGTCTGACTGATGTCGAAGTTCTTCGTATTTCTCCGCTAGTTCTTTGAGGGCTTGATGAGCTTCAGGTGGATAATAGTTGCCTCCAAATTGGCCAAAGTAGCCGTTAGAGTCAGGCCAAACATTAGAATGAGACTGTTCAGAGATGGCCATGGCTGTTTGACTTAGTAAAGATTGTGCTGGTAAATAAGTGATGCTTCAATAGCAGGTTTTACAAAGAATTAACAAAAAAAAGATGAATACATGGAGAGCAATATATCGAAGCTATTTGAAGATGAGACACAGGGCGCACTTTGACAGGCGGGGTATGGCTTGACAAGTTGGTTGACATGAAGGGTGCAAACTAACCCGCAAGAGCAAGACTTGGCTATAGTCAAGAACCATTCAACAGCAAAAAGAATTCGGATCATGAGCAGTTCAGAATTATATAACTCAACATACCCAACTCCCTAGTAAATAACAGTTTGAACAATAATATAAAACATCTAAGAGATAAACTCTTGAATGACATTGCAGAAATAATCCTCATTCTGCAGATACATGACATGTCCCGAGTTAGGCACAGTGACCATCTTGACATTCTCCTCAACAGCCTTTTCCTTCGCAGCCCTTATGATAATATCATTCATAATGTCAACAAACGGATTGATTCTCGTGTCATTCTCTCCCTTGACAAGCATAATCTTCAAATCATTTCCCATCAAGTCAGGAACCATAGGTCGTATATCAAAGTCGTTATTCTTCTGCAATGTCATCATTGCTCGCCACGCATCCATACTCAACGTAGAACTGGCAGTTTTCAACCTCTCATCCTGATCCGGGTTCGCATCGAGCCATTCTTTACTCGCCCAACCGTAGTGCATGTGACGAATGACGTTAGTTGTAGTTCCATCCTTCTCAGCCTCATCGCGCATTTTGTCAATCATCTCGGGCGACATAATCCCAAGTGCGCTTAGAGAACCTGGCGGACAACCACAGTAGATCAAGTTCTGGATAAGTCCTGGGTTTCGACGTGCCATGTAAACACCACTGGCTGCACCGAGTGACAAACCGATCCAGGCACGGACTGAAGTAATTCTCATGACATACAGTAGTTCATCAATGCCGTCAATCATTTCTTCAAAGATGACATTGTCGACGTCTTCCAAGGCACTGCTTTTTCCGTGACCGGGATGATCATAGCTTAAAACACTGAAGCCCGAATTGGCGAGGCGTTCCGCAATGGGTTCCGAAAGAGAGATGTCTGTGCCGAAGCTGTTTGATACAATGATCCATGGGTCATTTGGTGATTTTTCATGGACTGAGTGGGTGATTTTGCGACCCGACGGCAGTGTTGCACATATAATGGTGTCTGGGAGAGAAGACATTGGACTTTAGGCAATGGCGCGGTGACTTCAAATGACAGGATGAGTACGAAGAATGTGCACTTCAAGTACAGATTGAGTGGATCGAGAATTGTTTTGTATTCTTGTTTGGGGACCATCTACACTTTTAATATCAAGGATGTGTCTTATAATGAGCGGTTAAAGTTGGAAATTTCCGCCTGAATCCTTCTTGACACGTCAGCAGCTTATCCGTAGCTCGATATACAACACTTGACGATCGAATCATCGTGTCGGGTTTGCGACCAACAACCAACATGACGTGAGATTACCAGCATAGCCGAGTGGCAAGGTGCGGTAGATAAAAGTGCCCGAGATATTCCTCCGCACTCTAAACTCGGGTTCATCACTAATTATCACTATGCCACAACTCGCAAGAAATATTCCATGTTTTAAGATATGACTATAGCAACTCAAACTGTAGTCAAGCATCCACGAAGATGCTTCTCAACGGACTCCGGACTTGCCAAAGGCGCCATCATTCCAACATACCCGTCAGGTCTTACAACAGCAATAACTCCATCGTTCTTCGACACCCCAAGTGTCTCATATGCATCCTCCTTTCTAGCCAATCCGTACACTCGCATCTCAGCGATTTTCTTGACTCCTGCAGGAATATCGGTCCATTCGAAGCGTGTAGCCAACGGGTGAATGACAACAAGGTTGATGGTTCCTTGGGGGAACTTGCTAATGATATCGATCGCTGATTGTAAGGCTGATTGTGATGCACCCGATTTATCGAGCAAGTCATTGCTTGCAAAGACAAGTAGATGATAGCGACCAGTGGGTGGTATTTCTATCAATCACATTAGCTTGTGCGCGACATTTCAATTCCGTGTACATACCATCTTGAAGATGTCGATGTGTCGCGTCTGCATAACGCTTCAACTCAACATCAAGAAGTCTTCTTCCCGGAGTCAACGCGCCAGATAGAGGATCTCCCCGGAACAAACCCTTTTGCGACTCTTCATCCATGGCCTGCACTAGTCTTCCAGGTTTGTACTGAAGACCACAACCGCTGGTGAAGCCACTGCCTTCGCTAAATACGCGAAGGAACTCTTCATGGGTCAAACCAGATGTCTCGGCATCTGCTGAGCCAATGCGACCGGAGAACATGTGAGAGAATTTTGTGTCAAACTCGATGAGTTGACGAGCAACATCCATTCGTTCGGGTGAGAATGTCTCGAGGATAGGATCTGCTGAGCCTGTTGGGGTTGTAGGGGTCAGGCCGTGGAGACTGTGGACAAGCTTCCATGCTAGGTTGAAGGAATCCATCATTGACACGTTCATGCCTTGTCCGGCCTTGGGACTATGTGTGTGGCAGGCTTTGAATGTTAGCAGAGTCGATAACACTTCATCGTTCGAGGACACTCACCATCTCCAACGATAAACACTCTATCCAAACCATCAAAGGTTTTAGCAGAGAAGTTGGGTGCCATGCGCTGCCCAATCTGGTACGCAGCCCACCAATCCGGCTCAGTCCCCTCCTTGATCTTGATCTCATAAGGCGCAAAAACAGCTCGGGCTTGCTCAAAGATGTAATCAAGAGTAACAGCACCTCGTCTCTTCTTATCAGCAGACTTTTTATCCATACCTGCATCCTGAGTCGCTTCGACTTCATCCAGCACTTGGACGTATAGCCGAGTGAGATACTCGCCCGTCGCGATCTGCTCTCGCGGGATGATCATGACGGAGCCCGCATCTGAATGAACTGCAGAGCGGTTTCGGATATCAGGAAAGTTTGTATCGGCGACGAAATCGCACACGCCCCATATGTGGTCTGTCGTCTCGCCTTCGAGTTCAAGACCCATGCATTTCCGCACTTTGGAGCGCGCGCCGTCTGCACCGATTAAATACTTTGTTCGAACAGTCTTCTGTTCTGTTGATCCATCGGGCAGGTCATGTTCATACTTAACCACGATAGGGAACTCGGAATCGGTCTCGTCGACTGTGTACTCTAAGAAATGATGTGATCGTCGAATTGTTTCGTTTCCTGTGTAAAGGTGGAGGTTTTCCTCGAGAATCCGTTCAATGCGGCCTTGATGGATGGTGACTTCGAACGGGAAGCGAGCCGGGACGTTGACATCAGGTGTGAAGCTTGTTCTTTCGATGCCTTTGCCGTTGCTCGCAGGGTTCCAGAAAGCGACTTCTTCCATGTGACATCCCTCTCCAATAAGTTCACTTGCTATTCCCAGGCTTTGAAAGACCTCGAGAGTTCGTGGTTGTAGGCCGTCTGCTTGGCCTGCCTTTAGTGTGCCCGACTTGGAGTCCAAGCACAACAGGGAGGAATCTGTAAGGCCATATCTTGCCAGAAGGAGGGTAAGGAAAAGCCCACTTGGCCCAGCCTATATAGAGTAAGTTGTGGAACGCATCCTCTCATTTCAAAGTTTACTCACGCCTATGACAACAACTTCACGCTGTTCCTCGGACGTATTCGTACAATCCGGCTTTTCAGAAAGTCGAGGTAGAGGAAGGGCCCGCGAAGGCAAGATCCTGAGATCCCTCGCCGAGTTGGAAGTTTCTTGAAAGACAGGCATGATGTGAGATTATACTGAGAAAGACGGTGTTGTAATCGTCACTGACATGTCGGCATCTTGCAGAATTTAACTACTACGTTTTGGGCCTTGCGAGGAGAAGTGGAGCTGGCGGTTTGACAAACGCTGACCAAAACTTACAAAATCAAGCGTTAAGGGAGCGAGACCCATTTCACACGCTATTGCCGAATCGCCGATCTTTCGCTGCTTCGGCACTTAATGGCCGCCGACGTTGCGAAGCGGGGTAGCATTAGATTTTCTTGTTCGCTGAAGTTGTTTATTTTGGGCTTGGAAGTGAACGATTGTTCATGGGTTACGCGTTTCTTGCAACACCGTAGCATCGTATGATTACAGCATCGCGAGTTTGGGCAATTCGGTAAATCGTTCTAATAGAAAAAGATAGTCCATAGGTTTCAGCGTAATTCGATTTCATTTTGATAACTGTCTGCACTCAAATTTAAACCAGGATATCATGGAAATACAAAGGTGTCTTCGTTCAACTCGCAGTGCTATCAATATTCATTGCATCAATGTTAGTAACTAATCTCGATTAATCTACATCAGGCACGGGCAGGTCATCAATGAACTTAAAGCTTCGACCAAGTCCAGCCATTGCCTCCTCTGCCTTCTTCCTTCGCAGTTCAGCAGCCGCCTTTTCCGTAACCAAGACAAAGTCATAAGTCATCAAAGCAGAGCCTACTTTCATGTCATATTTCTTTGCCATCTCCTCATCAGTAACCTTTTGGATCGAGACGACGAGAGAATCCTTAACGCCAAAGACCGCGTCGGTGGACTCATAAGGGTCGTCCTTAAGGTAAAGTGCACTAGAATATGTCAGTTATCATTCGTAGATTTCTTGGGGGGATGTCCATACGTGATCAGAGGATCGTATCCATCCTTCTTGAACATAAAGTGCATGTGGCTCGGTCGGTACGGATGGCGTCCCAGCACTTTAAGTAACTTTCCGACCGGTCCGTCATGCGGGATAGGATACGGCACAGGTACAATAGCCTTGAACCAGAAATTACCCTCGCTGTCACTCTTTAGTACAGCTCGACCATCAGGGCCATTCCTGTCTGCGTGCTGTACATCGTAGAAACCTTTCGAGTCGGTCTCCCAAACGTCGATACTGGCCCCGTCAATTGGTGCCCCGTTGATGTCCTTCACGGTGCACAGAACAAGTAGAGGCTCTCCATCTGGGTCATGGGAAATAAGACTACCCTCTCCGACGTGTTCGGCCTCGTGGGTGTGGAAAGGGCCTAGGACAGTGCCTTCAGTGCTGCCTTTTGGCTTGGGGTGGTCAATTGAATCGACCAAGAGGGAAAGGCCGAGAATGTCAGACAACAAAATGAATTCCTGCCAAGTTAGTTCAATAGTCATCGATGACACAGCGACACATACCTGTCTAACATCTGTGCAGATTTGACCGACTTGTGTCAAGAATTGGATAGCTGTCATCCACTCATCTGTAGTGAGTCTGGTTTCCCTTGCCAAGTCATGAAGATGAGTAACAACCCGCTCCAGGATGTACTTTAAGCGCAAGCTGCTGCACTGTGAGTTGATGGCATGAACATTCTCGGTAATGTTATCGATCGTGAGATCTTTCAGGTTAACCGGCGCTGCCATGATGAAGATGCGTGGAGATGTTTCGGTTCGTAACAATTAGTTGTCCCTGTGTTTATATCAACAAAATAACCCCGCGTTCAAGAGGTTGTACATGTGAAAGAGACGCAATCAATTGAGGTCGGATATAGGGAACGGCATCGGGTCAACAGTTTTAGGTTGTTCTCCATCCGAGCCGGGTTACGTCAGTAACCGATGAAATTGAATAAGCAACTTCTAAGCTTCGATGACTCGTCAGCTCGTCTCGGGCCACCGTTAGTGGCGGGGATAGTCCCTTGTAAACACGGCAGATCAAGCGCCAAGATCAACCCGCAATGCCGACGACAGACAAGACAAAGACGGTGTACGGATACAGGCTTTGATAATCATTTACAAGCTTGAGCTCCAATTGACTTTATCTCATGAATTTTGTTGTCGTGACGTCAATATTCTTAACCAGATGTCTAGGGTAATGTATCAAATTCACAATGCCGTATTGGCACTGGAGAATCAATAGCCAAAATCAGTAAAATTGTATTCAAGGTTGTTTGTACCTAGCCTACACGTTGAAATAAATCGTTGTGGACAGTGTCCTTTCACAAAAGTTTAAGTCTGATTTGACTTGTAACTAAATGTTTTATAGTTGGCATAGTAGCATCAAGGAATGGCACTCCGCCTGGTCTAACTTTGAGATCGAGTAAGAACTTGGTTCTAATTCGGAGATTAGATGGTACCCTCTGCTTATAATCTATTCTTTAATGTTCTCTCGAAGTAGCACTAGAACTTCAAAGTAGGAGATTCATGTAAATCACCACGGCATTCAACACTGGTCATGGGAACTTTTTGCAGAGAGACTTTCATTAGTCAGCGAGAGACAAGGTCGTGTGGCCCAATGGCAAGGCGTCTGACTACGAATCAGAAGATTCTGGGTTCGATCCCCAGCATGATCATTCTTTTTGCCTGATATTACTTTGAGGGAACTATGTTCGCTGTTTCGACAACTGTTTCATGAACAAAACAAGATGTATGGATGGAAAGCTTCGGTATCCACTGCATAATTCTGTCAGCGTTCAATTCACCCTGTCATCTCAACTAAAACTTTAACCTTATCTGATCTCACACCTTTCAACCACGCACCACAATATGAAATAGTTCAACGTACCAAGTTAGTCTAGCAATTTGCGCCAATGTGTCCTTATATTATACTTTATTTCATTTCCAATCTCCAGAGTCCAACTTACCTCATATATACCTCCCCCGTTAATGCCCACTGCAGCTTAGGCTAAATTATAACCTTCCGCGGAAAAGCTGGGGTCGGAAAAGATCAGCACGGATAACGTACAATTTGGACAATGGAGTGTTTCAAATAGAAAAAGATTAATCCGAATAGGAACACGGGACGTAGACTACCGATTACTCCAGATGATTGGAGGATATGTTTTTACCTTTCCGGGGACCATCTTGTCAATGAAACGCCCGCATAATTAATCCTAGACATGGGTGATTATGATTTACTTTAAGTAGCGGTCGAACAACCTCCCCTTGGAAGTCTCCTTTCTCTTCAACTCTTCCTTAGGACAAACAGTCGTTACAATGCACTCCAAGACCTTGGGAGTAGTTCTCGGCTCTGCCGCGTTAGCCAACGCCGCTAATCTTTTCGTCGCGGATTATGGCGGTAACCTCAGCACGCTCAAGTTGACCGAAGCGCAAAACGGCTACAATCTTGCTGTCTCTTCAGTTTCGCGCGATTGTCAACCTGGCCCATCTTGGTTGACATTGGACAAGAAGAACAATGTGCTTTACTGTCTTGACCGTGGCGGTCAGACTGGCTCGCTGAACTCGTTCACGATTGGAAACAATGGTGCTTTGAAGACCGTTGCAAGGGTCAAGGCACCTTCGGGCGGGGTGGCTGGCGAGATCATTACTGGAAACAAGGGAAAGCGCGGATATTTTAGTGCAGCCTAGTAAGTAATTGTGGAATGTTGGAGTGTCAAAGACTAACAAATAGAAGCGATTCAGGTACCGCAGCAGTATTCGCTGTTGGTGAACAAGGCGCTCTCCCAGGAACTGAGCAACTCCAACAAGTTGCGTCAAAGATCGACAAGATAGGCCCCATCCCATCACGACAAGAGGCAGCCCATCTCCACCACGTCATTATCGACCCAACTGGAAAGTATGTCATCACGCCTGATCTTGGTGGTGATGTTTGCCGCGTCTGGTCCTTTGACAAGGACAAGCTTGCTCCCATCGCTGAAGTAGGCGCTCTCAAAGCTCCCGCTGGTTCCGGACCCCGACACGGATTTTTCAAGGTCATGAAGAGCGGTGAAACTTTTTTCATCTTCAATGGTGAACTTGACCAAAAGGTGTACTCTTACCGTGTCACGTACACCCGTATGGGTCTTTCCTTCACAAAGGTTTTCGAGATTACATCTCTGAATGCCAAATTCCCTCCCAACACGGCTCCCATTAGCGAGATTGCCATGAGTGTAAGTTGTGCCCAGCAGCGATTGTCGAGTAAATATTGACCGTGTATAGCCCGATGGACGATTCGTGACAGTCTCGAACCGCGAAAAATCTTTCGCCACTTCCATCGAAGCACGCTCTGGTCCTTCAGACACCCTTACCACGTTCTTGATCAAAGACGACGGTACTCTTGAGCCAGTGCAGGCAGCTCCATCAGGAGGTTGGCTTCCACGCCAGTTCTCTTTCAACAAAGCTGGTGACAAGATTGCCGTTGGTCACCAGGTTAACCAAACTGTTGTCATCTGGAAGCGTGATGTCCAGACAGGCAAGATTGTCACCGAGGCAGAAGGTGGAAAGTTGGCACAGATTAAGCTTACGGGAGATGTTGTTGCTACTGTTTGGGATGAGTGAGGACCTAGCTGAGAGTTCTTTCTTGGATGAGGACGACTTAGATGCTGGATCATATCCGTGACTACCTTCAAATGTAAATTCTTCAAATACAAAATACTCATTACATATTAATCATTATCCCCAGACTAGACGTATCTCGGTTACCGTCGTCTCTCGAACGTCGCTTGGAGCAAATCATTCAATGCCCGAGCATCCTCCGCATAAGTACGATCATGAAACTCCAAAGAACTCTCCTGACCATCCTCATCATTTCGAAATCCCTCTCCAAACTCTGCCGTAAAAGGCCAAGGCATGGCTGACATATCAAAAGTCGTATAGCGCGATGTCATAACGTCGCTAGGAGGTGCGCAGTGCATATCAGAAAACCAGTCGTAGCTATAACCCCAAGTCACGCCAATCTCGGTCAGTTTCGGTAGAGACTTGCGAATCTGATCGAATACGTTATTCCATTTCAAGTCAAAGGTCCAAAAGTCGCTGTCGGTATAGGGATGGTCAATGAACCACGGTCCACCATCAAATTGCTCCCAGTCGCTGGTGTCTATCTCCCACTCTCGTACTGTGGATTCTAGAAAGTGGAAATGGGTGACTATCTGACATTCGTGTAGTCGAAGACATGTCAGGGACTTTTGGTCAAAGATCCATTCGAGTTGATCGAAATGGCCGATGACAAAGTTCCCTAACCTTAGTGTTTTTGAGGTTCGGGAACTTGAGATCTTTGCCCTCAAATCGTGCTGGCAACAAACCCCATTCGTAATGAGACGAGAGATCAAGTTCCACCAGTTGAGCAATGACAGGCACCAGAATTTCGTGTTCGAGAATGTGGTCAAAGTCGAATCTCTCTGCAAGTTCAAATCACCAAGGTCTTCCCCTTCATTTTGTTCATCTAGAACCCGGATATGCAAACGCTCGACATCCTTGAAAATGCCATTCACCAGTCCCTCTGGCGGATGAGTATTCTGGAGGTTGTCCAAGTTCAGCTCTCGGATCGGTGTTATTTCAGTTCCATCTTGAAGGCTTCGTTCCTCCCTCTGTTTCACTGCCTTGTAGATAGTCTTTAACGCAGCCACACGAGCACTTCTCATCTCTCGGTCATCGTTGCCTCTGTAATAAGCAGCAGCAGACTCATCAAATCCGCGACAGTAAGATGAGAACCGCACTTCAATCGCCTGCAAGTGATCAAGGTTGATTATTCTGTCAATGGCAGACGTGAACTCAGGCCATCGACCTTCTTCTTCCCACAGGTCCCATCTGAGGTGGCCTTTGCGTAGGTTAGGAGGGCAAGTTTCAATGATGACACGGGGCGCGTTGTCTTTAACAACCTGTAAGCTCATCAAGTGGTTCTACGACTGGAAATCATTTTATATCGTCTTGTTTCTGTTGTAAAGTGTGACTATGCCAAAGAGATGTTTTATGGCGTGTTGATTCCAACTACGGCAGACAAGGCGAGCTCGGCAGAGGTCATCAACGGTCCAACCATCAACCAGTTCGCTGACTATCAAGTCTAAGACTTCGCTAGGCACTTTTTCCATTTTGAGTGAGCAGTATGGGTGTTGATATTGGGCGAGTTGAGATGATATAAGAAGGGTGGTTGAGGCTGTAGGTAGCTACTCCAACTCTTGTTGTTGTCTTCTTGAGTGGACCCTGGTTTTCAGGCAGCAACAGACGAATCGAGAGGCTACAAATACAGGGTGCATAGCACCAGTCAGCACTGAATCCGTCCTGAAGTCATGCCAGCCTCTTGGTGGATTGTTTATGAAAGCACAACGCGCGATGCTTCATTTTTGTATCACAATTTTAAGATGAGTTTGTTTTCACCTCGCAGCTCGAGGAGACAAAGCTAGCGGCTACTCAGTGCTCAATTTGAGACTCTCCTCCAACAGCACTAGCTTGGGTGAGATGGCCGAGTTGGTTATGGCGCCAGGTTAAGGTTAACCTTAACACCAATTTCCTGGTGGAGCAATCCTCCTGGGTTCGAGTCCCAGTCTCATCAAAGATTTCATTTTTTTGTCTATTGCAACTATCAATCGAATGACTTGGAGATACTCCATGTTGATTATTTTTGTAATAAAAATTTCCGGTAACAGAAGAGATATGCAGGATTTGGGTCATTATTAACTAGATTATAACTCTTAAAGAGTATAGGCTGGGTAGCATGAGTTGCCCTACTGATTTCAACTCTTATGCTTCTAGTGTTTAAATTTGTCTGAAACCATAATGCTAGGATATCATTTAGATAATCTCTCCAAGTCCACTAGACTTCCCCGGGAGACACAGATGACTGAAAATCACCATTTATATCAGGTTATAATAACCCAGTCGCTAGTCTTGCAAGACGTTTCGAGATACCCACAGTGAAGACGATGCTGCAGCCAGGCACTTAAGCAACGGCGAATCAGGGCAGAGTTACGTGACGTAAACGGGCACGCGATTGTTCAGTGACATTGCCTTCTGTGATTTAAAGATTGTTCATCGGGTCGTTTGTTTATCGGGCTATGGTGAAGCGATGCAGATTTTACGGTGGAAACTGTATTAATTGACCAAACACTGCAACACAATCACTTTTGAGCGCTTTGAGCGCAAACACATAGCACTTGCGGCCGACATTTGATGACAAACTGACACGTGGCTTATCAATTTTGGATGGTTATGAAATGTTATCTTCCAAGGTGTCCGATCGTGTCACTTTTGGCCTCAATATCTGTCCCATGTCTACGGATACTGGGTAGCAGGAAGGTAGGCACCTTGAGTCTTGGGATGTAAAAATAAATAATCCAAGAAACATAACCTAAGTCGCATAAGCTGATCTAATAATTTTGTCTCTTATGCTTTCAGCTGATGTTTCTAGTACCCTGAGGGTGTTTGAAACGTGTCTTGGTGGGGGTAAGCACAGTCACATGGAAATGTCTCATAGCGTAACAACGAACGAGACAAGGTGACTAAAATTACTTAACTATTTCTATGACGTGGTCTACGTACAGTAGCCAATATGCAGGTCATTTCTGAGTGATAAAAAATCTTTTTAGAATCGTGACTCAACTCGCAGGCGGTGAGACGGAGGGCATGACCACAACTCATCAGGCCCACCCACTCGATGCTAGTATTCCCCCACAAAAAAGTCACATAAAAACCACAGAGGCCATGATAATATTGTAATTTCTTGACTCTTGTTCTCTATCAGATTTTGGTCACAAACAGTCAAGATGTTTGTGCTTACTACCGATTCGTCGATAAGATGAAGACTTTCGATGTGTTCTTCATGACAGAACATTATGCCCTTCACTCTCCCCTCCACTAGCCCTTCACCAGTCTGAGATAAATCTACCGATACGGAACTCATGAGCCGAGTCGTCAATATGTGCCATATATTGCCAGACGTATGGGTTTCTTCCCATGACGGGCCAGGTTGAAGCCTTCTTTTGTTGCGTCGTATTGCGCGCTTACATTAGATAAATTCGGAACTACAACGCCTTGACCCTCGGATCTGTTACCGTCGATCGTCGAATCTAGTTTTACCGGACCTCGAGGATTGTTCATTGATATAGTCGTGCCATAATACTGGAGAATTCGCTGCCCTTTCGTCAACCTCAGCACCACTCGAAACCTTCCGCATAATCAGTGACAACCCTAGACTCAATCCCTGCATTAATTCCACCCCACGTCGAGCCTGGATCCAACGATGTTGCGTATCACCTCGCCTTTCATCCATGGCTGATGTGCGATAGAACAACAGCCATCCATAGTCACACTCGAAGATCGCTACGAGACTCATTGTTGTTACTACTCATCAAGGCAAAGGAAGGGAATTTCGCAATGGAATTTATTTGTCTCCGATACAAGATATGGCCGGATACCTCGGATACTTTCCCGACGCCGACTCGAACGTTTCCCTATGCGATTGAGTTGCGCTCCGTAGTACTTCTTTTTGGCAAGAACTATGATTATGCAAAGCAGCGCCAAACAATCGTACTAGTAAGATTTATGTATCATTCACGAGGTTTCGGGCTCTGACAAAGACTTTGTTCAGATAGCAGTGCGGCTCGACAACATCATCACAGCATCTATCAAGACGAAACGGAGATTCATTTCAATTAATCGACGACTGAGATTACCGATGAATTACGACGACTAAACCCGACGACAAAACTTGACGACTATGCCCGACGACTTTGCCAGATGACTTAGCCCGACGACTAATATCGACGACTATCGACGAATGCGACCGATGAACGATGAACGATGACCGACGAGTACCGACGATGGATGATGGATCAGCGAATGATGAAAGAGCGAAAGAGATGGAAGTTGAAGATTAAATGGTCGAAATTGGTATTGGAAAGACAATCAATGCTCTAGAAAGAGATGGGACGACGAATGCGAACGTGAAGGAATGGGAATGGAGCGACAACTCGACGACACGCCAGCGACATCGACGACTTACCGAACCTGCTTACCGATCACGACGATTTGCCGATTAGACAACAACTTTCCATAAAATTCACTTGCGACAGACTATTATGAGGCGACCCGACGACAATTCCCTGGATTATGGATTAGCTGGGACAGGGATGGTTGAGACTATGAAGGGTTATGATTGGGGCTGGAGAGAATTTGGAATGGGGAGACACTTGTTGAGACAAGCTGAGATTTAATAAAGAAGAAGGATTCCATCATTTTCTCATATATCCACCGCATGTGATTACTAATTAGTTTTGTAACTGCGGCAATCCACGTAGAGTCTCCCATTCCGCTTCCGTCATTCCAAAGTTGATCAAATCATGCCATCCGCGATTTTGCCAAATCGTCGCCCTTCTACTACCCTCATGCACAAACCCCATGCTTTCATAAAGGTGAACAGCTCGTGGATTGTATGAAGCTGTTGTGATTCCAATGGTGTGCAGACCAGCATGTCGAAAGCCCCAGTCGAGTATCCAATTAACAGCTTCTCGTCCATATCCTTTGCCCTGGTGCTCCTTGACAAGGGTGATGCCGATTTCTGCATTGCGATGATGGGCAACATTGGGAGAAATGCCACCCCAGCCAATGCACATGATACCAATGACGGTGGGGGATTTGGAGTTTTCGTCGCGTAAACAAATGGCGACGCCTAGAAGGGAGTCGCAGACAGATTGAAGATATGACTTGCAGTCTTGTTGGCCCTTGGGTTGAAGCATAGAAGGCGCAGTAAGAGCCTGTACAACAGGGTCTTTTAGAATCTCGAGGGCTATTTTCTGGTGATTTGTGTCATCTTTGTCGGCTTTTATGAACTCCAACCGCTCGGATTGGTAGGCGTTAACGATCTCGTCTGTGGTGTAATCCATATTGTTTAGATGTCTGACTAGAATGTTTAATTGGTAGTTAGGTTCCGTATTCCATCCTGAGGCAAACTGGAGACTTTATATTATTTAGTCCTCTCATGAATTATAGAACGTGAGTTAAGAGTTGACAGCGGCGATATCCGACGCTATGCTCAACTCGGTTGCCGGGTGAGTCAGACCGCACATCAGAAACATTAACCACTGGGGATATGAGAGATAAAATTATTAGATCAGTTTAGGTTACTTAGACTAGACTTCTTATTTTTATACCCTAAGACGGGGAGACTAACTGTTGGATTCGCTGTTATACTTCTGTATTTAAGTTATAACCATGTAGTAATGCCGATTGATGCTAGACTCTCCCGAAGACCCCTTCCACTGTTCTCATCTTAGCACAAGCTGCAAGACAGCCCCCAAATAAGCACACCACGCCACTGAATACTGACACCTCGAAAAATCCACCATACCGATCAACGAGAGCACCATTCACGGGCGGCCCAATCAAAGCGGCAAGAGAACTGACTGCCAACCCCATTCCCATATAAGTACCGTTATCTCTAGGGTCCTTGACCACAAGAGTAAAGGCGGCAGAAACGCCCGAAATGATTGTGCCTGAAGTAAACCCAAAGACTGCTGCATACACAACCAATGCTGCTGTACTCTTCGCCTCGTTCATGCAGAGAATAACGACGCCAGTTGAGAGTCCACCAAGGGAGTAGATGTTCAGTCGGCCATATTTGTCCGCAAGTACTCCCGGTATAACACGTCCGAAAGTTGATGCAGCATTCGTGATGGCGAGGAAGTAAGATGCCAAGGTTGGGTTAACACCTCTTGAAACAGCGTATGTAGGAATAAAGAACAATGGAGCAAACATGCCAATGAACAGAAAAAACAGTGACGAAATGACAAGCAGAAATAACGGGTTCTTGAAAGCTTCCGGAAGGAAAAACGACGTCTTTCGACCGGGTAAGCGAGACCTGACAGTGATACAAGAGAATGACATGAGAGGTATCATGACAAAACCCATGATTCGGATTGACCAACCAAAGCCGAGCGACGAGTCGTTTAGCATCTTGGACAATGCAATCGGAAAGACAATGCCACCAATAGAAGATCCTGAGACCGCTATTCCAAAAGCCGCTGCTCGTTTCTTATCAAAGTATTGAGAAACAGCTGCAAAGGCTGGGATCTGGAGAAATGCCATCGCAATACCCATCAAGACGCCTTGGGCAAGCATAAAGTGCCAGTACTCTGTGCAAAGACTGGTCATCATGGTTGCAAAAATATAAATAACTGCAGCTGGCCTGACCACCTATAAACGCGTTAGTATAGCACCACTACCAGTATCTGGAGAACATACCCAAGCGCCGTAGCGATCAAACAACGGTCCGCTCAATGCCCCAGCAGCAAACTGGATAAATGTAGAGACAGATCCAATCCACGCAATCGCATCTGCTGAGTGGCCACGAAGTTGGTGGCTCATGTAGTATTCTTGGAGGACGCCGAATGAGTTGGCGAAGCCGAGACACGAGAAGAAAATACAGGCCGCACCTGCAGCGACCAGCCAGGCTTCCAGACCACCGTCAGGCGCAGGATTGAATTCTGGATCAGTATTTTCATCGAGCCTCAGAGAATCTTCCTTGTTCGGAATAGAGATGTCCTGTCCTCTGAAGCTATCTTGTTTAGACGAGTCCTTGTAAGACATGGTAAAGATTGAAAGTAAATCTGGTTGCGGTGATTCCCGGAGTGAAGATAGAAATCTTAGATGACTATGATTGGGATAAGTCGACTTTGTATTGCGTTCGAAACCTGATACCGTCGAACAAGAGATCGAGACAGCTTTATAGAGTGACAATGGGCTCATTTCTGTAAGCCATCGACATTTTGTTAGTCTCGGAATATCAGATTGACCAATCAACATGAGCCGGCGTTGAAGCGAAAGTCGGAGTTAAAAGTCGGACTCGGTGTACGGAAGACTAGTCCATCATCCAGCGCAGATCTCACTCTGGTCAAGTACCGAATTTCCCGCTCTCAATGTTAGACTTATTATTTCCTCATTCCAACAACAATAACCATGGAGCCAATTCGTCGCCGTCGAAGACCAGCTGTGTATGTAATAATAATTCCAAGGAGTTGATGGAGATAAACTGACTTGTCCAGTGCCTGTACACTATGTCGAAAACGCAAGATGCGTTGCAATCGGGGGTCTCCCTGTAGCAATTGCATGCGCTCAAGACGAGGGGAATGTATCTATGAGAATAGCCATCGGGAACCTTCTGTACCAGCTCAAAATAGCAGGCGAGAGCTGGTTCCTCGTGCTGCCGACGACCTCCCAGCAGCATCGTTACCGACACCTGAGGATCAACCTGCCAATGTCTCACATTCTGGTCAACCAGCAATTTTCGCGACCTTTTCTCCTTCGGTATCTACGGGACCCCAATCGGATCTCCCAGAACTAGAAGCGCTGAAAAACAAAGTTAAGCTACTTGAAGACCAATTATCAAAATCTTCTGCAGTAACTTCTCATCCGCAGGTCTCAACGCCTAATTTTGAGACGACATCAACGCAATTGGCCGGAACGTTTCATCTTCATTCGCAAAGTCAGCCTGGCGGACTACTGCCGATACCTCGTGCGATTTCTCACAAGACGCGACTGTTTGGGCAAAGTCATTTTGTGACTGGGTTACCTTTGGTAAGTCTCGTTGAAATATTATTGACCATGGAACTGACTGGTACAGCTTCGGGATATTCTCGAAATCATTGACGAAAATACAGACGAGGCCTCAGATCTTATCAAATACTATCAAAAGTGTAAAGCTCTAGGTAAACATATCAAGAAGCTACGCGCTCCCGAATGGCCGACAGTACTTACCACTCATCTGGTTTCTCGAGTTGTTTCAGACAGTCTTGTCGAGTGCTATCTCGGAACGATAGAGAAGTTGCACCGTATCTTGCATATTCCAACCTTCAGAAAGAACTATAACGCTCTTTGGGAGTCCGAAACAGAACCCGATCGAGAATTCCTTATTCAACTAAGACTGGTACATGCTTTGGGTGCGACAACATACGATGAAAACTTCTCTCTTCGGTCTTCAGCTGTCCAGTGGATATACGAGGCACAGACATGGATATCTGAGCCAGAATTCAAGTCCAGGCTTGGGATCCAATTCCTCCAAACAAATATTCTATGGCTTCTTGCCAGAGAAAATTTGTCCATCGGAGGCGAAACACTTTGGATCGCATGTGGTTCGCTCTTGAGAACAGCCATGTCGATGGGCTTGCACCGTGACCCAACGCATCTCCCTCAAACTCCGACCTTTGTTTGTGAAATGCGAAGACGAATTTGGAATACCATACTTGAGATGTGTTTACAGTCAAGTATGACGTGTGGAGGGTCGCCAATGATATCAAAAGACGACTTTGATACCGAACCTCCCGGTAATTTTGATGACGAGCAGATCATGGCCGAGAATCCCACATCGAGGCCTGACAATGTCTTTACCCAGACTTCCACCGCGAGAGCAATGCGAAAGACATATCCGGCCCGTCTGAGCGTAGCGAAGCTGCTCAACGATCTTCGACAGGGAGACTCGTACCAAGAAACATTACGCCTAGACTCTGAACTCAAGGCCTCATATAAAGAGGCAATCCACACTCTCCAAAGCTCCAAGAAGAACGAAATATCACCAACACAGTTCGAGCTGTCCGCGATGGATTTTATCATGCGCCGCTATCTGGGCGCTCTTCATTTTCCGTTCTTCGGGGTATCTCTAACAGAACCGAGTTATGCTTACTCCAGGAAGATGGCCGTTGAAACCGCTTTCAGATCATGGTCAATTGCACGTGGTACTGCGAATGATGATATTGAATTCACGCGTTTTATCGTCTGTAGCTCTGGCTTCTTCCGAACGTCAACGTGGTTAGCAAGTTCAATTCTCCTACTCGATCTAAGGAATCAAGTACAAGAAGAAGACGCCTTTTCATCGACACCAGTCCAAGCTGATGTATTCAACATGATGCAAGACACGAAACCATGGACGCTACAGTGCATCCGGGCAGGCGAGACGAACATCAAGGGTCACTTGATAACTTCATTGGTTTTGGCTCAGATTAAAGGCATAATGAATCGCGTGCCAAAGGAGGGTATAGCTGAGGCTATGATTCGGGCAGGAGAGGAGGCAGCGAAGGAGGCTTTGAGTGTGTTTGAGTCACTGGTGGCGCAGCTGGAACCTGATGGCGGGGAGTTCCAGACATTGAGTGACCAAATTGATTTTGGAGAGGACTGGAACTTGATGGTGAGTAAGACTCTTGTTATTCGAGTGTAAAGTACTAATAATCTGCAGCTTACTGATGGGTTCCTCAATGGTGGAGCGGCTGATCCCATGACATGGATATTTTAGTTATGCGGGATTAATTGTTGACAGGCCTACAAGAAATTCTAATTTTTGTTCAACCCTATTTGTATCCAACATCAGAAACTTCCTCCTTGTTCATGCCATTTTATGCGGTTTAAATGGTCCATAGAAAACCTCCATTGTTGACAAGGCTATCGGGTAGTAGAAAAGTTGGCCTCCTAAGTCTTAGGTTACAAAAATAAGTAGTCTAAGAAGCCTAATCTAAACAGCATAAAGTGATCTACTGATTTCGTCTCTTATGCTTGCAACCGTCAGTTTTTCTGAAACCTGGTAACAAGGCTATAAAAAAAATGTGGTCAGCATTTTGATACTGTGCTGACTATTGGTCGAGACATTTTGCATAGCCGCCATGCGGCTGAGTCTTGATCAGGTTCCCAGCAGCCTGAAAATGATTAAAAAATCTTACCCCTCTCATCTTCAGTAGGTGAAGTCTGGCATCGGTTTGTTTTGCAGTTCTAGGACAGAGTTAGCGCACCCAAGCGACTCGGGTGCTATTACAAATTATTTTTTATCGTTCTATTAGTAACAATCCAACACATTACAACACCATGCGCCTCATAAAGGTAGACACGCTGGAGATGCAGGAGTTCTTTGAACCTACCATCCCCCCATACGCTATCCTCTCCCATAGATGGGGCGCTGACCATGAAGAAGTATCTTTCTCTGATATAACAAATGGCTTGACGCAGAAAACTGGCATGGCAAAGCTGAAAGGCTGTTGCAAGCAAGCTAAGAAAGACAAAATCGATTATGTTTGGATCGACACGTGCTGCATTAACAAGGAAAGCTCAAAGGAGCTCGACGAGGCCATCAATTCCATGTTTCAATGGTATCGCAAAGCGGCGGTGTGCTACACTTATATGAGCGATGTGCCCGAAGGCGACGATATTTGGGACAATTCATCCAGATTTTACTCAAGTTCTTGGTTTCGAAGAGGCTGGACATTACAGGAACTTTTGGCTCCCGTTGATGCAAGCTTCTACGACCAGGAATGGAATTTCATTGGTACCAAGGCCGACCTATCAAGAGAGATCGAAGATATCACAGGTATTCCTCGTAAATATCTGCTTGGATGGGCCGATTTTCACCAGGCGAGCGTGGCACAGCGGATGTCATGGGCGGCGAAGAGAGAAACAAAAAGAAAAGAAGACATCGCTTACTGTCTTCTTGGGATATTCAACATCTCAATGTCGATGATCTATGGTGAAAAAGAAAAGGCGTTTGAGCGTCTGCAACTCAAGATACTGGAACAAACAACAGACGACTCTATCCTTGCTTGGGGTTGGACCGAGACTGATACTAAAGAAAAGAGTCCCGAAGTGTCCGATCCAATCTCAGCTGGAGTATTTGCCTCCTCTCCCAGAGACTTTGCCTGTTGCGGACATGTAGTACCGCATGCACAGAGTTCGAACCATAATAGCACATTAACAGTATCGGGTGGCTATCTTCATATCTCCCTAAGACTGAAGAATAGGAAGAACAACAAATCCTATGCTATGCTCAACTGCTGCTCCGAAGATGATGACAGCAAAGTTATCGCTATCCCACTGCACCCTGCTTCTTCTGCAAACGAATACATAAGACCACAGAATCAGCGACCGATACTTGTAAAAACACCATCGATAGAGGATCCAAGTCAGAACATTCAAATCAAGATTGATCGACAGGTTCATCCTTTACCGACAGCAGAGACAAGTACTTGGCTACATGTTGAAGGGTATCAAAAGCTTGAACTCAAGTTGGCCGAAACGTATCCACCACTTGAGTGGAAGAGAAGCCGTGCTCTACTCGCCAAAAAAGACGATGACAAATCTTCTACCTATACCCAGCTTCTTCGATTCACATCCGATGTTCCGGAAAGCCATGACCTAATAGTGGGCATTGAATTGAACTCTTACAACAGTGAATCACCTGTACGCAGTTACGTCATGCAAGCATTTCGAAAAATGACTTTGGAGGAGATTGAGAAAAGTCTGGAGTTTATGGATCCAAAGAGTCTCGAGGTGAAAAAAACTGACAACGGAGTGACGGAGGTCGCAGTTACGCTTACTCAGGAAACTGTCCCGCAAGGGGTGGTTTATTTGGTCAGCTTGGAAAGCACGAATACAGTTCCCACCGTCATCGACAAACTACCAGCAATTGTGACGGCCAGACTAAAATACAAATTCATGGATGCGTTAAGGAACGAATATCTTCTAGGCTCAACGGACGGTCCCGGTCTCGAGAGCTTAACAGCGTTGCAGGATCGTCGAAAATCTGTTGAGGCTACGATGAGAGAGATAGAAGAAGAAGAGAAGGCACTTGCTGATAGGAAGAGCCTAGTTCTCAAAGACCTAGAAAGCCTCACGGATCGCATTGCTGCCGAAGAGGCGCAGATAAAGCGGCGCCCCGAATCCTACAGAAAGTTCAAAGAAGATAGGGTGTTGATCCAGAGCATCTTGGATGGTGGACACATTTGCTCACCCGACTATTCAAGAAGCCTTCCTCCATTTTTATTGGTCAAAGAAGACATCGTACACGGTCCAGGGAACTGGTTTGAACAGATCATTCAGAGACGGTTGGAAAGAGTGTCAGAGACGTCGTTTTTGTGGCCCGTAGAAGTGGAGCAAGAGATGAAAAAGAAGGACCAACCGCTCCTTGTATGGGCTGCTGCGAATAAGAAAACTGGCATTGTAGAAATACTTCTTAAGAAAGGATCCGACATCAAGGTCAAAGACAAAAACGGCTGCACAGCACTTTGCGTAACCGACAACAAGCAAATGACCGAGATCCTTCTCAACCATGGCGCACAATTGGAAACGAGAAATCTCCGGGACAATACGCCACTTATCTGCGCAGCCCGCGGCGGATGGAAGAAAAAAGTGGCATTTCTACTCGAGAAGGGAGCAGATATTGAGGCGCGAAACTCTTTAAAGAATACGGCGCTGGCTTCGGCTGTATTAGGTGGAGATTTAGGTGTCATTGGTCTTCTTCTAGACAAAGGCGCTGATGCAGAATCGAAGAATGACTGTGGTGATACGCCTCTTGCGATAGCAGCAATAAAAGGACGTAAGAGGACGACGACTCGCTTACTCGCAAAGGGAGCGAATATTGAATCACGAAACAATAATCAAGAGACACCTCTGGCTCTTGCCGCTATTAATGGTCGTCTGGAAACGACAAAACTGCTTTTGGAGAATGGCGCTGATATCAATGCACGAGATAGAGACGAACGAACACCGCTGGCATGTGCGGTAATGAAAGGAAATGTGGAAGTGGTTGAGCTGCTCCTGGAAGAAGGCGCTGATATTGAAGTGCGGGATGTTGATGGGCGCTCGCCGTTGGTATTAGCGGCAATGGATGGGTCTGAGAGCATTGTGAAATTGATCCTAGAGAAGGACGCCAATGTTAACTCGAGGGATCTGAAGAAGGTCACAGCACTGTGGCACGCTGCTTCGCTTGGACATGAAGGTATTGTAAAGATGCTGTCCAATGAAGGTGCCAAACTAGATGTCCAGGGCAGGACTCAACTGTCGCCCTTGATGGTGGCTCAGCAGAATGAGCACAAGGGAACAGTGAAGCTTTTGAAGAAGCTACTAAAGGAAACTCCACCAAGAAGGAGCTAGGATAGATCAATGATATAGCTTAGTATTACTGGCCTCACCTTATCTTAACATATTGACACAATTGGCATTGTACTCTTCTTGTCATGTGAGATTCAGAAGGACTTTGTAGAGGAGCTACTAATTATCCTCTGTGTGGTAAAATGGTGACGACAAAAAATAAACCATGGACCTACTTCTTTTAGAAAATTAATGGTAATTATAAAAAAAGAAACCTGTTGAACAGGTGGCTGGAACTCTCCCGCCGGGAATTGAACCCGGGTCTCAAGCGTGACAAGCTTGCATACTGACCACTATACTACGGAAGATGATGGTTGTTGACAACCATTGTAGCGGAGTTCGATGTCAACCTCTCAACAAACAACACATATAGATCTTTTAGCAGTTGTCTCGCTCAGCCCTATCATAAGCTAGACACCCAGTAACAACGTTGATTGTAGAACGTGTGTCTGTCCTCACTTGAGTCACTATTCACTATTCTCTTGGAGTAGGCTTAGCGCCGCAAAGTCAGATGACACTTTATCTCAACCAATAGTGTATTCTTCTGGAAACTTATTCTGCCTTGTTCCACTTCCGTCACTGAGTCTGGTTACACAGCGTTAGAGGAGGGCTGTCTTTCAACTTGGTTGGGCCCAGCCCGCCCCCAATATTACAAAAAGTGCGCCGTTCTCTTCGTTGCACCTTGGCAGTGGCAGTGTCTTGAATGGCTGGTGGGTGCTAGAAACCGTGAGACGTGAATAAATAGTTTAACAGCGAAATTTGGTAGAGGGGGGTGCACTTTTTCTTGGCCCCCCAAGGTGTGAGTAGCCAGTATTGCGTAGCTTGTGGCAAAATCAGCCTGTGGAAAGTCAGGCTGTCGAAAATGAGGTTTACTATACATAAAGCCGAAACTCTTGATTTCTGGTTCTTTAAAAACCTGGTTCCCATACCGTCTTTTCCTCTCCTTGGTAGCCCATTATACCAATCACTTGTCTCCATATCCAACGCTCCACAGAGTGTCATACTTCACAGATTATCCATGAATTGCAGTACCACAAACCTGGAGAAACTTGTTGATAAAAATGAGGTTGAATTTGACGCCGACATTGCTGGTTTGGGAGTAAGTCAGGCAATGCTTACCTATGTGTCTGATTTTGATTTGTTCTAGGTCCTGATAGCTTTCGTCACAACCTCAGTCGCTACGATCATCGTACTGGTTTTTGCGTTTCTGACTGATTCCGTACCCTCCCATCTATTGAACACCGGAGACGCTATCATAGCATCTGGCATACGACGCCTGTGCCATCGACCGCTAGGTGGATCATCCACACCCAACCATGCCAAGGAAGTCGACATTCGGAACGAGCGAATCGCTTCCTACAAGGCCTTTTTACATTCGGCAAACGACCAACTCCTAGTTTCCCTGGTCGCTATCATGATCGGCGCGGTGATTAAGAGTTCCAAAATCACAATTTACTCATCCAACATCGTCATTGCCATAGGCTGTCTTGCCCTTGCAGTTTACCTTGGCTGTGTTCCATTCTACATGGACCGATTGAGAGATCACAAGATAGCAATGATCGTCCGAATACTAGCAATCTTGTCGGGAGTTGTTATGCTCCTCTTCATGCTTAGTCTTCGTTTATCAGACACTTGGAATATGAAGACGCATGTCTACTTGAAATGTGCCATGAAAGATTATATCTTAAATAGCCGGGTCCTCTTGCGTCACTCTACAACAGTAATTCTTTATCTTGCAGTGCTTTATGGTGCTTGCGAGGTTGTTTGGGTATTATACAAACAACAATCGCCGGATATTGGGTCAGGCGGTAGACCTCCCCAGGGCCAACAAGGCACATCGTTAGCCACAGAAATCGTTCAACAGAGTCGTCATAACCCTGAAATTGAGATGCAACAAACTCTACAGGTTCCCAACCGGCTACTCGAGTACCGAAGCGGAAATTCAGGCCTGAATCTCAGCACAATTGAGAGAGAAGTCTTGGCTGTATATGAAATAATGGTGCGAAACTTGACGGACGATACCGGTCGATTAGCGAATATTCAAAACAACTACAACCAATCGGCAGTGACATTATTCGAGCCAAATACAGTACCAATGACGTTCAGGGAGATATGGCGAAAAACTCGCGCAGAACAGCGAAGTACTCTTCTAAACAAATTCTTCCAATTGGTAGCTTTGGATCATCTGCTGTATGGTACTAAGCCCGTCTTGAGAATGCGATGTATTATGAGACTGCATATTGACACTTGGATATTACAACAGTGTCTCGGGTCATTTGCATGGAGGCTTTGCTGGCTTTGGTCTGGTATTGTCTATGGAGTTTCATCGATTATCTCTTACCATGGTGACAAGGTTGGCATGGAAAAAATCCGGGACAATTGGGGGTTTGGTCAGATTGTTGCAATAGGTCTTCTTGTCCTGCCATTATTTGCTGCAATGGAAAGTCGCGCAGGTACGTGCTTCAATACTACATTAAACTGTAGTATCTGGCTAATGTGATTAAAGATTATAAAAGACGAATCAAGTCGATTGCAGCATCCTACGACGAAACATTAACAGAGCCTGCAGATGGAGATTCAACCAATCCTTCTTTCAATCACCATACTTCAGGCCATGAATTTGTTCAAGGTGCAGGGTGCCCATCCGATATCGAAGCAATCCAGTTTGTCGGAGAACTATTCAGAAGGAGAGCAGCGGCTATGGGATATCCATGTCTTCACAATTGGGTATGGGGAATATCACTCGAAGAGTCCCCAACTCTGCAAAGAAGTGCCGTCTGTCAATCGATCTTTATACTCGCCCTTGCCACAGCCCTTGGTAAATATGTACAGTTCTACCGGGCCAGTTTTATTTTGGGTTTAGGATTCGTCTTTGCGTTCGGGATGATGGCAATCGGCAGAGTTAGTGGTCTTGCTCAAATGGTTAAGGTTACTAAGTGCAGACGCCTACCTGGGTTTCTTGAGAAACTGGATGATGATCTTTCGGATGACTTTTCATAATTGAGGAACTAATCTTGGCATACCGGCAAGGGAATTGGCATATCGCATCACGCTGGTATTGCTCGACTGCTATAACTTGATATGTGGTCTTCAAAGACGGAGAACTAACAGGGCAGTGTTAGATATCATAAGGTATTGGGTCTTGAAATTGGGAGACTGTATCTCTGTGTGTAGTTATCGGTGGTTAAGGCTGGTGTATTATAGATAATTTAGTAATTGTAGCACAATATCTAACAATATTAATTACTATCTGCGATCGCTAGAAGGAGGTAGTATTCTTAATTATATATCAGTCAGAGCTTTTAGTATATTTCTAAACTATCAAGGAAACCAGCTATAATAAAGCCAGATCGAAAGTTTTAATAATTGATAGACGCATGCAATAAATATGATTGTGAACGCCCTAAATCTCAAGTATGATGCCTCTTTCCAGCACTTGTTAGTGGCGCAGCTTTCCAACTTTCAGAACAGCGTCCACCAATACCTGTGGCTTCTCCAAAGGAATAGCCTCGCCACAACCAGGCACGATATGATGCATTCTCGGACCCGTGAAGAATTTAGCTGTGGAAGATCCGTTCGTGGCTGGGAACACTACAGCTTGGTCTGGATCAAGAGTCACAGATGGAACAGTGATGGGAGGTTGTTGGTCAAGTGAATAAGCGAGATCCGAATATTGTGGATCGCCAGGCGCGTAAAGTAGCCGATTACGGTAGAAGTTGGTGGCAATATCAACATAATCGGCGTTCTGAAGTGCTAGAGTTGCAACGTCCAGCTCAGCTTCGGTGAAATTCCACTGTGGGCTGTTTTTGCTCCAAAGGGCGCGTGCCCATCTTTTGACGTCGCTGGCCAGAGAGCTGTAGCCATGTGGAGTGAGGAAGACATAGAAGTACCATCTCGTGGCGAGAGAGTCTGGCGGGGCTACGGCCCACGCGTTCTGGCGGTTTTGGATGAGGTATGAATTGGCTGCGACCATACCAGAACATCGGTCAGGCCAAAGAGCGGCTGCAGTGTTCACAGCAACGGTTCCCCAGTCGTAACCTACGAAAGTAGCCTTGTCGATATCTAATCCATCCATCAAATCGATGATGTCTTTTCCCAATGCAGCCTGTTCAGCGCTCCGTAGTGTGGTTGGTGAAAGAAACGTAGTGGTTCCGAAACCACGTAGCGATGGCACAACTACCCGATAGCCCTCCTCCACGAGGCCAGGAACAACTTTGACATAGGAATCAATGGAGTAGGGGAAGCCATGGATGAGGATTGCGACAGGAGCAGTCTTGTTGTTTGGGGCAGAGTCAAAATACTCAATGGAAAGTACAGATGTGTTGACATGATTGACAGGAGAAAGTTTAGGGAGTTCTAAAGAATCAAATGAGGCAGAAAAGCCCAGACAAGCGGACGTGAGACTCAAAAGAGTCACCACCCTCGCGGCACTCAGCGGGTTTGTGGGCAGCAGCATTATGTCAAGGAAGAAAAGCTGTCTCAAGAATATTGCCTGAAGCAAAGTACCTTGGAGTCGAAGCTATATATTCAGTTGTCTCAGGACTAGACTGTCTATTGAAAACAATGAAACCACTTGCGGCGCTCACAACATCTTTACTTACATATCGGCAGATACGATTTGGGGGAGACAATTGGCCATCATCTTATGAAGCTTCTTGGTAATCGAGCCAGGAAACATCAACACGTGAGGATGAATACTGATCTACCTATAAGCACTAGTTAGTGCTTAAGGACGAAGTTGAGGCGGTCGCGTTGGAACGAGCAGAAAAGCTTCATTGGCTAAGCAATGGGTTCAAGGGGATTTAGGCCAAGCCTTGTATATGCATTTACGAGCTAGACATGATGATTGGCTCTCCAAGCCGAGGCTGTGAAACTGTCAATTAGTATGCATCCACAAGTATGAAGCATTTCGTGCGACCAGAACGTCAGTGCCCCGAACTGGTAAAAGATCTTCACTACTAGGAAATTTCTGTCCATGTCAATCTTGGGAAAAAGATCAATTCCATGTGGAGACTCAAGCATTAGTTGAAGTGATGCTACTTCTTGCTATAACAAGAAGAGCAACCCAATTTTTGAACTTGATCTTAAGCAGTAACCTTCTTCCTTGACAACTACTTCCTAATTCTTGCCTTTATTCAACCTTATCATTCACGATGAGAGGGCTTAGTGTTTTTGTTCTATCTATAATAGCTCTTTCAACTCCATCTACAGCCAAGCGCTTATTCTACAATGAAGGCAATCTTGAAGGCTGGGACTATATTCTCAAGGAAAACGAGGGAACTGTCCAGGTTGGCCAAGATATCGTAAACAACGGCAACACCTCGATCAAAATGACCCAGACTTATACCCCCGGTTACCAAGGCCGCTATCACTCCGAGGTCCACCACAATGACCGGGGATACAAACGCAACGACGAATTCTTCTACGGCTTCTCATTTCGACTGATGGAGGACTGGGATTTCCAAAACCAGTCTTACAATCTAGCACAATTCATCGCCAATCGCGAAGGAGCTGGTTGCGGCAACGACGACTGGAAGCCATCGTCACTATTCTGGCTTGAAGAAGATCAGCTAGCATCAAGACTCGTGTCTGGTCCCTTCTGGCAGCCCAACTGTACTCGGCAAATTGACGAATTTCGAGGACTTGCCAAGATCACCGCTGGTGAATGGCACCGAGTGGCGATCCATGCCTCATGGAGGAATGACACGTCCGGGTTCTATAGAATGTGGGTAGATGGTACACAGGTTCTGCATCAGCAAAATCGAAAGACGACCTTGGACGATGACAGCACATATCAGCTCCATGTTGGCCTGTATGCAAATGGATGGCACGATGACGGGGGCATATTGGGAAATCAAGCTTATCGTGAAGTTTGGTATGACGCTATTGTCATTGGAACGGAATTTAGGGATATTCATGGTGAAAAGGCTGGAATTATTCACGACCTCGAAGGGAAACAGTAGGGTTAGTTAGAGTATATGATCGGCAGACATAAATTTACTACAAAGCTTCAACAAAGTTGATGATCAATCGCCTCTAAATCCATCCTGAACCTAGTTTCTGTCTATTACCACAGGAACAAACAGCCTGAATAACATGACTCAATCGACAGGCTCAATAAGTGGCTTATCATTCTGAACAATGTACGTCGCAAGTTCACTGCTCAAGCTGCCACCTCTGTTCCGTGCAGAGTGCGGTACTCCCGCCGGAATGAAGAGTACTCCTCCTTCATGTATCGTAACTGGTGCCTGGCCATCCACCTCATACTCCAGAGCACCCTGCAGAACATATACGACTTCTTCGCCATAATGCTTGTGTCTAGGGGCAAACGCACCGGGGTCAAAATCCACGCGGACTTGGAATGCTTCGAGTCCCGGCACGCTGATGTTGTGTCGTTGAAGATCAGTTCTTCTGACCTGAGGTGAGAGACTTTGCGCGGATGTCGACGAAATGGTGATACCACCGAGTATAAACGTGACTAGGAGGGTTTTGAACATGGTAGATGATGTTGGGGGGTTGTATCGTTTCTGAGAAATGTGAGAGTGGTGATTAGTGAAGTAAAACTCAAAGTCTACTATGAGGGTTATTGCTCGTGTATTTGTGTGATTCCAAGTACCAACTCGGTGTTGACCTGCTAGTTTGTGATTTAAAAGCAATTCTGAACCCATTAGTCTGACATCAGACAAGGGAATCAGCGTGTGCCACCTTTTCAAGGGGTTCTGTACAATCATCGGATCTCATCAGCTACTTGCGTACTCCAGTTGATCAGCAGCAAGGAATGTTATCCTTTGTAAACTCTAATACGAGCTGATGACTCTGGTTGGATCAATAGCCGTGCAGCGTCTGCGCTTAGCTAGAGGGAGTGGAGTGGAATAACCAGTCTGGCACAACTTGTGCTGCAGCTTATCTCAATGGGCACAAGTATGTAGGAGAACAAAGGGAGAAAAAACTCGGTTTCGCTGACATTCCGAATGTCACCCAAAGAGTCGTGGGGTTACGACTTCAGATTTGTCTCTTCAAGTAGCTGCGCCAAAATTGTAGATAATATCAAACCGTGTAGACGGTTTATCATTTGAGTATAGGTAAGAAATGTCTAAATCACAAACTATATAGCTAACTAATAGTTCTTCTATAGAATGAATACAAAAGCGCTATTCGCGCTTACATGAATAGCTCTGGGCATCAGAAGGATTTCCCTTTCCGTTAAACCTGGCAAGAAAAGGATACTGGCACACTTTGCGGGTAAACTGTAGCTGAGCGGTAGGAGGCGTCTTAGCATGAAGCTGCTCTGGGGCCTTTTTCCTTTCAACCCAGTTGACCAAAGCTCCAAATTGGTCACTCAGCGCGGCTCCATGAGTGTTGGCGTACCCACAGTGGTCTACACCTGGGACAAGGAAGAGGCGTAAAAAGTCATCAACTTTGCAAGACTTACCAGACCCAGCGAACAGGGACTTGACCTCATTGACGTATCGAATGCTACCTTGAGGATATATCAACTGATCTTCTAAGCCGTGCCACATCAGCAGCTTGCCTCCCGCCTGTTCAAAAGGCCGCAAATCAG
Source organism: Fusarium mesoamericanum (assembly GCA_017656745.1). Classification (NCBI taxonomy): domain Eukaryota; kingdom Fungi; phylum Ascomycota; class Sordariomycetes; order Hypocreales; family Nectriaceae; genus Fusarium; species Fusarium mesoamericanum. Next base: position 267,952 of record JAGDUS010000032.1, on the reverse strand, counting down.
GATCAGAAGAGTCCATGATGTGAGAGAACTCATCGCGAGATTCAATGAACAAGGACTCGAACGTCTGAGAATCGAGCGCTGAGGTATCAAAGGATGTATCAGCTTTCACAAAATACCTGGCCCAGCCGTCGGCGACGAAGAAAGGCGCAGCGGTCGAGGTACCATTGGCTTCGTTTGTGTTTGCCAGGGCGTCGAGGGATGCTCCTTGGAGCATTCCATACCAAAGTTTCTTGCCTTCCGAAGAGACTGGGCCTGACCATATTTGCTTCACAACGTTGGCAGCCTCTTTTGAGATGGTGATGGAGCTCTCGCCACATTGCACATTTTGACCCACGAGCGTCGAAGGATTGAAATGGCACTTGAAAGGGTTCGTTATGACGCCGTCCTTTATACCATCCTTCTCATCACAAGCTTTGATAGAAGCATTTCTGAACGCTTGTCTCTCACAAGCTGACAGGTAGTGGCCACTTTCCTTCATGACAACTTGTGGCCAGAGCTCAGCAATAACATATTGGGTCCAGTAAATCGCTGGAGCACCGGATAGAATGCCGTCAAAGTCATTCGGATATCGTTGTGCTGCAGCTATACCCTGCCTCCCACCAGTAGAGCAACCGTTGAAATAGGCGTGCTTCGCTGGCTTATGGTAGAAAGATTGAGCCACTGCTTTACCGACGACAGCCATGTCATGAACTGAACGACTAGCAAAGTTTGCCAGGAAGCCAGTGTTGACAGTCCCATCTGGCTTCAAAGCCCAAGGCGATGGGTCCAAAGGAGTTCCAGTGAGTCCCGCGTCAGTTGATGAGACAGCATATCCCTGGGAAGCTGGGAGCGCAAGATCTGGGGTTCCTAGGCCAGCTGCCCAGGCACCACCACCAACGGCGAGAAATCGCGAGTTCCATCCTTCTAGCGGTAGCCAAGTCTGGACATGAACGACATCGTTCTCCCCTTCGTGAGATAACGTGACATTGACCTCGCAGATGTTAAGACTGTGGACGTCTTGGAGGAGATTTGGAGGAGCAGCAGTGACGGATTTATCGTGATAGACTCGGCTGCTGATGGATTTGACAATGGCGCCTGGGACGTGTGGTGCTGGAATGCCCAGACACTTTAGTTTGGAACTGGGAGCAGCGTCTACGGAGACAGCCTGAAGAGCGGACAGGGTGAATGCAGATAAAAGAAAATTGGTGATCATGATGGTAATGTCGAGTAAACTTGATTATCGGTAGATGGATCCGATGGCGAAGATCTTGCGGGCATACAAGGCTTTTGTAGGTTGAGGCCTTGTTAACAGGACGTTGCTTTTATTGGATATGGATTTAGACTTCACAGTCGTCAAATATATGTAATCAACGGTGTTTTTTGTCTCAGCCATAGCCACCGTAGGCACAAGGATATCAATTGTTTTAGTCAGAATACAAGACAACCTACAGAGCACTCAAATTCATAACTCAGCCTCGGGGCTATCAGGAATCTTTTTTCTCAGCCCCAAAGCTGTCAATGTCCTCACGCCAATCAAAGCTGTTTGCTCGTATGATGCGAAGTGCCACATATGTCAGCATTTAGTCCCTCACCGTATCGCTGATCCTCATTCGAGGTACTTTGATTGTAAGTTCCAACTGGCATGTCTCTTTTAACTATCAAATATATTTTGTACCAAGTGGCTATGATCTTTTCTACAGTTGGCAATGCTACATGCCTTCTGCCACCATGTCCTTTCGTAGGTAACAATGCGAGCAACGGGTAATCCATCGTCACCCAGTGACCGACGCAGATACAATCCTTGGGGAGGGTCACTTTCGTTTTCCCTTTCCGCGTCACTAATCCAAACCCACCTACCACCTTCTTCCTTCTCTATTTCCTCCATCACCACGACTCCCAGCTCACCCTGAGCAAGAAACTGCGGATCCCAGGCGCCTTCTTGCCATTTGATCCTCTGTGCGATATGTAGTGCATCCATCCGAACATCGTGAATCCTGCAAAGGCGAGCGACGGCTAGAAGAGGCAGAATTATTCCCTCCCCCAAGATGATATGACGAGGCAGCCCACGCTGGACTTGTTTCTTCAGCCACTCAACGCAATTTTCCAATATACCTATAAACCTGGACCCAAAACTGTCATAGGATAAATCGCTTAAGTCAAGGCAACAAAGAAGCTGAATTTGTATCAAGTCACAATGTATCTTTAGGAGATACAGACTATGCGCACGCTCACTGACTGGGTCGTTGTCCAGATAGGCGTCGATGGCCTGTGCCCACAACTCAGCTTGGCTACGTAGAATCTGGCCTTGATACTCGAAAGACGCTGTAAGATCTGGGTTTTTTGACATGGCAACGCCATGAGCTTGACCTATGTAGGCCAAGGCGCCGCTGTTGAAAAATCTCCATCGTGAAAGGATCGTCGTGGGCAAATCCACGCCAAAGGTTGGGGGCTCTATATCCGAGGCGGTCTTCATAGACATGAACGTAGGCCACGGCGATGTAAATTTTCGCGAATATTGGCTCATTATAGAGAAACACGTAAAGGCATGCTGAATTGAGTCAAGCTCCTCAACAGAGCCATCCTGCGTAGGGTTGTTCTGATGATGATGCAGGAGATTTGTAATTGTCCTCAACATGGTATCCACTGACTTGTAGTTTCCTTGCAGTATCTCATACAGGGTCATGAGAATAGTAGTGATGAGAATTGTCCGTACAGGAATGCGTGCTGGGTCGACCCGGAGACGATCCCGCAGACTAGAAACGCCCTTCATGTAATGCTTAAGTGAAGCAGCATGGTTCTCATTCTTGATTGTAGTGAAACCCCAAGGTCTAAGCGACGAGGGTCTTGCATGGACGATATGCTGCTTCGTTTCACGAGCGTCATCCGCAATGGCCAAAGTCAAAGCACCAAGGGCCAAAGCTAATTGACGAATTGAGTCATCTTTGTGCGCGCCAACGAGAATTGACCCCTGGCAAAAGTCCATGTAGAAGCTTCCGGAAAGTTCTGGAGCAACATGGTAGCGAAACGCATCCAGATATGGAACGCTCTGGCTGGTGAGGCCTGGAATGACTGGTGGGGCGAGAGATGGGTGGTTTCTGTGCGGTGTTTGGACGGGTGCCCATAGTACAGTAGATAGGGCTGTTTCGTAACCGTCGCAGACAAAGTCGCCATTGGTACAACGAGCGCAGGTTGGTTTACCCTCGTCACACTTGACACGGCGTTTCTTGCAGGTTCGGCAACCACTGCGAACCTTGGGCTTGCTAGTGCGGCAGTATTGTCGTGTGGATGGCAAGTTGCTTACTCTTGGCACTAATTGCATAGGAGCTGACGAGGGGCCAATATGAGGAGGAAGAATTGCCAGAGCCGCACTAGCATCAGAGGCCATGGCAGGTATACTAGAGAGAATACGAAGCGAAAGAGTCGACGTACCGCGCCCTGCGAAGATTCTAACAACCTTGTTGGAATCTTGTGGTAGATATGGCAGACTCGTGGGAAGCAATCGCTCTGGTGGGTAAGTTGAATTCTGGACTAGTCACCAAGACATGCGGCAAGTTCCGTTAAGTTTCTGGCCCCCTTGTATGGTCCAGGACATGCAGAAGTATTCAACCAATTGACATCCTCTGCTCGTAACCCCACATTGATTATAAAGCATGTCTCAACTTAATCAGTACCTAGGTATTTGGTGGTTGGTACAGCGTCAAGTAGGTATCTTTAAATCACAACCATTACCCAGACAGTATCCAATAACAGGCTCCAATTGTTTTCCACCATGGTCACAAGTAGAGCGAGCCATTAGCTGCTACGAACTGGCAGCTTCTCCAAGCTATCTCGACCTAGCCACAAGAGCTCAGGACGACCGTTGTGTCCACAAGTATCTAGAAGCGATTTATGCATTGTGATTTGATCCAAATCAAGGTCTGCCATGACCATCCCTTCTTCAGTAGCTGGCAGATCTTCTGTGAGTTGACGCCCGTCGGGCGCAAATATCTTTGCATTACCACCTCCCGGCACATTGAACACTGGAGCTTGCTTTGTCCCCATCTGTTCGATAGATGGCTCAGTAATCACGGTCGTAGAATGCAAGGTGTAACACTGAGCTTGAATGGAATACACTCGAGAGATTGATGCCACAGCTGCGCTAGATCAGACAAGTCTTGTACACATGTCGTGTTGAATCATACCTTCATCTGACATGGAATATGGCTCTGGACCGCCCGAGTGAGTAGGCACGCAAGGCCATGCTGCACAATGAATGTCTTCACCTTGTGAAAACGTGTTGAAATTCAACAATGGGTTAAAATGTTCCTGATGTATGTCAGCCACAGGAGAGAGCTATTGTTCAACATACGTACTCCGCAAGATAGCTGTCCAACTCTGCCCACTGTAGTCGAGGCGACATTATCAAGAGATTTTCCTCCACCATCGCCAAACAGGGTTCTTTCGATATGAAACGGCTTCAGTTTTCTTCTCGTCATTAGAAGCTCCCCGTTGCTATCAATAGTGCATTGAGCGATGTAGACGGAGCCGCCGCACGATTCCGAAAATCCAACACAAACCACAATATTGTTCTCTGCCGCGCAAGATTGGATCGCTTGCATTTCTTCTGAGTCGACTCTCATAGAATTCTTGATGTATTTGACAGACATTTCCAAGTCCATAGGGCGGGCCCTGATGTTACCGGTTAATTTGAAGTACGTACATTATACGCCAGATGATTATTTACCAAATCCAGGTGGGATATCCTGGGAGCCAAAGCTCAGGAAACGCAACGATCTGTGCTCCATTAGAAGCAGCCTCCTTGATCAACTTGCAAGTCTTCTCGACTGTCTTTGCAAGGTCAAACCAGATTGGCTCGGCCTGGACAACGGCCGCTCTCATGATTCGTAAGAGTCTAGCTGAAGTTGTTGCCGTAGTTCTTTGAGTGGGCATTGTAAAATCTTCAAACAATTAAAACGCCGAAAGGAAACTTGACATATAACATTTTGTCTTATTCTTAGTGTATAGGTAGAATACGAGCGGGTATAGTCGATTGGTAGAATGTCGAAATGTCTGTGGCAGCTGGGTTCTTACATAAGACTAGAGAGACATTTTTCATCTCGGCAACAAATAGATTAAAGGTCTAGGGTAGTTTCGAATTGACGTTCGAAGCACTCCGAACATGAGAGATACACTACGCCGATTGTAAATTAAGCCCCTGCGACTTCGATAAACGAACCTCAAAACTTAAACTTAAAATACAGCTTATCTGTAACGACGTTTAATGTCAAAAGTCCACAAATTTGCCTCGGTATGGTTTGGCCAAAGGTCCATTTCAGTTATCCACCGTGGCGTGACGATACAGATGACTTTCCGATTACCCACTGCTAAACAGGTCTCGCTACCAAATCCAATCCTAGCTTACACCTCGTACCCGGGGTACAGAATAGGCTTAGTGGAATCTCATGCAGATCTGCAAGGACAAGGGTCATGTCCCCATCACCTTTATGAGACTAAGAAGAATCCGGTAAGCAAGGCGTAGACTAGGAGAATAGCCTCCAACGTCAGGGTCACATCTGTTCATCTGACAGAACCTCGCTAGCAATGAGATTGCCGGCGACAGGGTTCGGCAGGTCACAAAAAATTCATCAAAATTGTCGTAGACACGTTCCAAGTGCGGTTGTGCCAGAGATAGCTATTGACAAACACTAAACTTATACCAGTAATCTATCCTTCAAATTCTTTGAGACTAATTTTAATTTTGATTAATCCACTTGGGTCGGTTTGGCCCAACTTTCTGAGACCGGCGTTCTGGAAAGAGACATTAAGATAAGTCCGGGCTTCATCCCAACATGCGTCAGTCCATATGTATCGTCTTTCTGCGGGAATGTCACCACTTTCCGTGCGACCGAGTTCCTCAAGGTCCATGAGACGTCTTCGGGCCAGTAAACTCGCCCTGGTCTCCCATCCGCCCATCTGCGAGACCATCTTCTCAAAGAGGTCCAGAGCGTCTAATCGCGTAGACGAGTTTCTACATTTCTGAGAAACAAAGTTTAAGACTGGGAGCACATATATATCCAGTACCGTCTCGATTCTTGTCGCAGGCTGGGATTCGTCGGCCATAGAGTGCATCATGACCATTATATCGCTAAAGGTGCTGTCGTGATTGTCGTATTCTGTCTCGGTTGAGTCAAAGCAACAGCTCAACAAAATATGGACAACCTTTTGCCCTACGTGGAAGATCTTGAGGGTTCTTTTGACCACAAAGTTTGCCTCTCTGTCGGACCTCTGCACAATTGCACGTTCCCAGTGCTTCAATTCCCTCAAAAATGTATTCCGGTAGTTCGCCAATGTTGCTATCTGGGCCGGCTCAAGGCTGGGAGCCTCTTGCATTGTCTTTACAACAAATATGACAGCTCTAGTGATGAAACTGTTCCATGCTGCTCCGAACTGTACGAAATCTGCCATGAGTGAAGGAACCTGACTAGGTGTAGCCTTTGCTGAGAATCTCGACCAGCAGTCCTTCTGCAATGGATAAAAGCGTGAGTTTAGGCTCAAGAAAACCTGTAGTCTCGGAAGAATACGCTCGGCCTGATCCAGCCCCTCATCATTGGACGGCGCTGTGTACATTGGCTGCGGTTGTTGCTGGAATCCAGCACTCACTTCACTCAGTAAATGATCACCCTTTTGCTTGAGTAGCTCATTGCTGCTTGTCAGCATTCGATCGGCGGCTGCCGTATTGCCATGCATGAGTTCAAAGAGGAAAAGTAAAAACATGTTGATGAGTATGTTGCGGCGAGAAACTGTGGCAAAGTTGTTTCTCATTCGGGCTTGTAAGGCTGAAATGGCTTTGGAGTGATAACGGAGAGCAATGCGATACGTCTCATCATGGGACGCCCTGGAGCGACCGGAGGATGGTATCAGGCTAGTGTATGGCTTTGGGCCAAGGCGATACAGAGACTGCATAAGCGCGCCTATACTTAGAACAGAAGACCGTACACATTCGTCGCTCATGGCCTCTCGTGGTATAACCCTGTTCCAGAAAAGGGTACAGGGGGTATAGGCAAAGTCATGGGCCATTTGATGGCGAAATAAGTCAAAGTATTGAGCTTCATGGGCTGCTAGGCTGGTCGCCCTAGGCCGAATAAGAAGAAGGTTTGGCTCGGTATGGTTGAAGGCATCGTCCTTGGGCAGAAGGATCTTTTGCTGCGACACAGTGAGATGGAGTTTGGTACTGGATTGCTGATATTGACATGATCGATTGGCCTTGAGGCATTTCGTACAAGTCGGTTTTGTTTCGTCACATTTGACGCGCATTCTCTTGCACTGCCTCAAACCGTTAGTAGACGGCAGCATGAGGGTCGGACCCTTCGGGAAGTGATGAGGGGGGTCATGGCTACTTACCGCAACACAGCCATTGCGGCTTTTGGGTGCACTGCTACGCTTCGGCACAGTAAACAATGAGTTGGTAAGCAAATGAGGTGGAATCATTTTGCAGCAGCAGGACAGAGCCTAGTGGGGGCCAGGGGATGGTGTCAAAGACAATACAAAGCAGGGAAAGATGGTTCGGAGATTTGGCTCAGCCTTACTTTCTGCAGGGCTAGAACCTTGAGAAATGGTGTAGATGAAAGTTGAAAGAAAGGTGAAAAGCAAAGAGGGTAGGTAGATAGTCTGTCCGATCAACATAAGCGGCGTCCATAAAATAAAGCATTCTGATTTGTTGATGAATACGATTACTGCTTTTGGTTTAACCACTGCAGATCGTCGGGCTCGCCCGTACCAATCATATCGATCGTCGTTGTAGGGCTATTCGATCAAGTAACAACGGGATCGATATAAATTTATCCAGCTCCAAGAAGCACAAGTACTCAATGATTTTTGCATACTACTAGTGGGTGTACTGTGTTTCCTCTAGACCAAGAAATAATATTCACAATGAGGCCAATCATCCCACTCCATGTCCAAGGTTCCGACTTGAAGCCAACATCAACAAGAACAAGATCACACATCCTCCCAGTCCCACCCAAAAACAAAAAGGCGGCGCGTCGTTGGGAGCGGCAAGGCAAGCCCAAATCAAGATCTGGTTGTGGTACCTGTAAAATTCGGAGAGTGAAATGCGACGGTGAGAGAAGACACTAGTGTACCTACGTCTGGGGGTTGGACCACTAACACATGCCACAACAGAGGCTAAACCAAAATGTAGCCGATGCACCAAGGGCAAGTTTGACTGTGACGGGTACCTCGATTATACTGCAGAAGACAGTCTAGGCTCAGATGGCGCTGTCAGCAGCATGGGTAGCCCCGAGACCAGTGGCGCATCGACCTCTCCTGAAACCTCGACAATGTCTTTGTCTCGTCCACATCGTCGCTTATCTACCTGCATTCCACATAATGGGGATATCACTAATCAACTCCATGCATTGGATCACAACAGCTTGTACTATCAACAGTTCCAATGGCATGCGAACCAGAGTCATGGTATATTTTACTACTCCAATACTTTTACAAGTATTGTTCTCCACGAGTCCCTGCAAGACAAGTGCATGCATAACGCTATTCTTGCCATTGGGGCGTTTCTTTATGCCGGGTTTCTCTTGAGCCAATCCAGTGTTGACGACTCTACGACTGATTTACATCGACAAGCCTCCCTGCAGTTCTACAATGCTGCTCTTACAACGTTTCGCAGTCGTATGCAAAGTTCGCAAACAGACTCACATACGTGGATCCTTCACATGACTCTATTACTCACGATTTTTGAGTTGCTTCACGGTGACTTTGATGCCGCCGACGGACTATGGGGTTGCGCTCTGCAAGTATTGGACCCGTGGTTGGAGACCACGTACAGTGTCTCGGTCGCCGACTCGGATATGCTGAATCGCTCGTGCGGGGAGACAACTGGGGAGTTGAGACCTCTATTTGCCATGACAGGCGTACAAACTTGTGTTGTGCTAATTCGACACAACGACCCGTTCAGACATCATTGTCTGGATACATACTCTGAAGAGAACGGCGACTCGGAGTTATCTCAGTTGCTGGAGTTTTTACAAACAAACATGCATCAGAATCGCACTGTAGATTTCGGGGAGCTCAATGCTCTCCAAACGTGGCGTACCACCGACGCTCCCTTGCTGTGGTGTGTTATTGGCTAGACGACTAGGGACAGGACTTGGACATCGCATAAGAAGACAATAATTAATATAACAACGTTGATAAATATTGATACTCGGTGTTTCTAATATTACTTGTTGGTAACTCATTGGATAGTTCTGTCATGGTTTTGCGATGCTCGCTATGCGAAACTGATCATGCAAAACGTAGCTTCTGATCCATATAGCTACCTTGTTAGGTGGTAGAGAAGTTAATCTCCTAAGACTTAGGGGATAAAAATAAATGGACTAAAGGCTATAGTTCACGTAGCATAAAATGATCTAATAATTTCATCTCTTATGTTCTTAGCAGCCATGTCTTCTGATACCCCGAGGCTTACCATACAGCAAATCTTAGCATAGAAGTTGCGCTATACCTTACGAAGTCATCGTGTCTGGTATCCAATCAAGATTGACCATAAGATGGATCGAGTCATAGGGCAGTGCGCCCACTCGGTTGTTGAAACTTGCTTGACTCAACTCTCATCTTACTCCCAACGCCACGTACTGCGCCCAATGACTAGTCCAGCTGAACCGTGATTCCAAACCCTGCATATTTTCTTGAAAGGGAATGACTGATTTTCAAGAGCCAGAGTGACCCTAGCAATAGGGCTGGGACAAGAAGCTATCTATTACCGGAGGCCTAGTCGAGTGTTAATGACAGGGATCATCTGCTTTTCCAGCCAGTCAAGTCACTCTGCTCGTATACGCATCTACTCCGACTGTTTTAGAGCCTTACCCTACCCCGGGCCTGATGGAGCGATCTGAGACCATTAACTCAGCTGTGAGCCACACTTGTTGTCGGCGACTGAATGCCCCATGTATTGGGACAACAAGAAATGAGGCCGTCGGCTTTGGGGCAGGCCAGGAATAATAAGCTGAGTATCATGGCATCAGACTAATAAACTCGTCGAGCCGAAGTCTTTCTTTCCACTTTTGCTGATTCTTCCTTCGTTTTGCTCTTGAATCTTTTGTTCATTTCCAAGTCATGGTTTCGACGCGCATTTTGGCAGGGTTTGCACTTTACTGGCTAGCTTGAAGCTGTCAGCAGTCAAAGTATAGCGGCCTTTTATACCGACCAAGCCACCCAGATCGGAACTCAGGACGCAAAAACAGGCAACATTATTTATAGCTTCTGCAATAGCGTTGGCACACCTGTGTTCCCAGTCGATAGCCCAAATGTACTGTCAACCAAGAGAACCCCGAGGAATGGAACCGCTTTAACCATGGCTGGCTGGTTCGACACGAAAAAGATCACAGTATGTACCGAGATATATCGAGATGGGATCTCGTGTATTAGCTAACGTATCAGGCATCCATCTTTTACCAGTCCGATAACGGAGACATCGTCAATGGTTATTACGAATGCGATCCCTCGAGTGGAAAACTTATCCGTAAAGGCGAATATGCCATCTCCGAGATAGCAGCGCTTGCTTCTGTCCACAAATTCACCGGACTTCGGGTAGAGCTTCTGGGTAATACGCTCGGATATCGCCTTTTCTATCATGACGAAAAGAAAGTGGTCAGAACCTTATCTTATACTCCCGACACGAACTGGGTCGATGCAGGTGTTGTCTCACCAGACCCTGTGGTTGGCATGGGGCTTGGATCACATCATAGAGGAAAAGGAAACGTTACAGTGACCTTTCCTCAAGGATCAGATAACCTAATGGTAGCTCAGAACTGGAATGACGGTTTGTATCATCTCGGTACGTACCCTGATAACGATTGGTGATCATGGTTAACGCAGAACAGAAAGCCTACCACAACCGTTGAATGGGACATTCACAAACGACACTCAGGCATCGGAAATCACGACCGACACATCAGCCCCCGAGTTTACTTTACCATCTTGGGACGCAGAAAGTGTTTCAATCGCCACTTCAGTTGATAGCGCCCGTGCTAGACATATCTTTTACATCGGGACCGACAAAAAGCTATATGAGCTTCGTGAAGAAGGCGTTGAATGGAATTTGGCTGCCAATGAGTCGGAAAAGGCCTGGCCGACCGCGGACACGTCCAGTGCGCCTTTGGCTGTGTCTTACCAACAAAGCCAGGGCGAAACCTGGATATACTATCTGGTCAATGGCAGCATTATAGAAGCCCACAGAGATGGTTCCGGTTACTGGGATGATGCTAAGACTTTGCCCACCCAATCGGCAAACGCTACTGATGGTGGCGTATCGGCAGGAGATGATGGCTCCAAGAAGACCGATGAGAAAGCGGATGGGAGTGTATCCCATGGCCTGACTGCTGGTGCAAAGGCAGGTATTGGTGTTGGTGCTGGCGTCGGTGCTCTCTTAGTCGCTGGTTTGATCTGGTTCCTGCTTCGGCGCCGTGGCAAATCCGCTCCTGTTGATGGCAACTCACTGAAGAAAGGAGCAGACGTCGAGCAAGAAGGAGGTTTGGAAGACAACAAGTTCCGAGTTTCTGAGATGGCTGGTGAAAGCCAACCTCTGTCACCTGGTTATGCTCCTCCGCCACAGTACGACACCCCCCAGTCACAGACGATGGACAACCATATTCAGCCGATAGAATTGGCTAGCCCTACTATGATTTACGAGATGCCTGGCAATGGTGGCTCAGTGGGAGTCAAGATGTGATGGCTGGAAGTTCATGAATGGTATCGGGTCAGCGCAGAATAATGGGTAACATTGATGGATTATATTGTTTTGGCATTCGATGCGTGGTTGAGTCATAAGGAGATTATGAGGGCCTTGGTTTGTTTTTCCCTATTTAAATGTACTGCATAAGTAAAGAAATAGATATTCATGCTAGCTTGTAACTTGGCGACAGGTGTTATAGAGATATATCAATCACACGCCGAATAAAGATATCCTCATCAAGCTCCTATCTCTACCAGTATCTGCCGTTACTCATAGCGCCTACCTCCTTGATGAGTACATTTTATTACTGTAAAAGCAAACTGTTCTCGCTTCCCGTACGGTATCGATTGATACGAGCGAGGAGGTTTTACTGGCTCTGGCAACTTCTAATGGCTTGATTGCCCTGAAGAAGATGCGTGGCTTTGCTCGCCCTGAGGGATGAGTGACCCCTTTACGTCCTCAAATGATGACAATGTATCCGCACCATTCCTTTATCGTAGGCGCAGCTATTCTATAAATAATAGTCGTGATTCTCTACGGGAAGCATTCCATCATCTCAGCAAATCCCACTCCGTCCAACTCTTAACTCTCATATCTCTTACTTGGATACGCTTGCTCTTATACCTCTTCTTTGAAAGATGGCATCGACCGCGCCGAATTGCCAAGACATGAAAAATAGCGTCGACAGCGGCTCTGCTGTAATTCGTCAAGTCTCGGCTGAAATTACCACGATTTCAATCCCTTTCGTTCAGTTTGGTGTACTCAAAACTGGTGGACGCACCACAATCGGTATGTACAGGTCGAAGCAAATAGGCATGAGTATTGACATATTTAGTTCGACTCAGATCTGGGGCTCTGGTGGTTATATCTCCTGTATCATTGACCGAGTCTTGTCACAAAGTGATTGCATCGCTCGGCGGCAACATAAAGTATATTGTTGCTCCCAGCCTAGAGCACTACCTTCATATCGGTTCTTGGAAGGCTGAGTTCCCTGGTGCGCGTCTGATCGTTCCGCTAGGTCTCCCCGAGAAGTGGCGGACAAAGCCAGCTTTAGGGGAACTGCACTTCGATGTTGTCGTAGCTGGCTCTGAAAGTATTTCCGCAGAATTCGATCGAGAGTTTTCTATCGAATATATCGGGGCTATGGCTTCTCATGAGATTGTCTTACTACACAAGCCAACGTCAACTCTAATAGAAGCAGACTTACTCTTCAATATACCAGCTACGGAACAGTTCTCCAAGACAAGTATTTCGGCTACGTCTGGCTTTTTGAACAGTTTGATTGCTACTCGGGTATTCTCAACGGGACTTTCTTCGATATGGCAGAAAAGATTGGGATGGTACGTACTGGGTGCAAGTGACCGATCCGGGTTCGGGGACTCGGTACGGCATGTCTACGAGTGGGATTTTGACCGATGTATTCCTTGCCACGGTGATGTGATAGAAACCGGTGCAAAAGAAGTCTTCGAAGAAATATTTGACTGGTATCTCTTTGGGAAGAATTGAGTTAGTCTAGGATATCTGCAGGGAGAGAGCTCTTCTGTGGCAATCTGTTCTATGTTTGTCATGTACATAGTAATTTAAGCTAGACCTAGTGTTTTGACTGCTGGGGGCATAAGTGACATAATTATTAGGGCAACTTAGGTCACTCAGACTATGCTTCTTAGACCACTTATTTTTATGGCCTGAAACTTAGGAGACCAACTTTTCTGCTACTCACTAGCCATCCTCAGTCTCAAGATGAACTCAACTGATTGAAACGTGGAAATTTCTGGACTAAAGTGCGTCTAAGACATGGCTGACTATTGATCCTTGATTTGTCAGGTTCTGCCAATCAGGATTCCCAGCTCGTATCTTCGCGTCAGACGTGAACTAGACAAATGCGGCTCATGGGGTATTAGTTTCTACCAATAGCGACAGACTACTCGTATTTACATTGACAATTCAGTATAAATGCGCTGCTTCACTATCTGCACGAGCTTATAAAGCGACTTTATCGTATTTCACATGCAGCCGTATCGGGTAGCTGTTGGTTGAACTGGTGGCTGTCAGCTTACGGTATGCTGTCTTCAATTGATACAACAGATACGAGGGAGCAATGCCTACTAGCCCACAGGGCATTTCTTACTAACTTAAGCATACTTTGCATAAGTGTTTCGGCCGAATTACGTCCGTTCAATAGCCAGATCTTGGTAAGCGACTGCAATGGCTTATCATCGATGAATGCAGAAACTCAATGGATTATACATCAACATTAATATAAAAGGCACGCTTCGATTATACTACATCTCATATTAATACACATCCTGACCCAAGTTTACAACGTAAGTCGCCTGCCAGTTCTCTTTCAAAATGAGCCTTCCAACTTTGAAAAAATACCACAAAAAGTCCTATGCGGCTATCGACCCATCCAGCCCCTCTCTCAGAAAGACGGGCAAGACTGTCGTTGTTACCGGAGGTAACAGTGGAATCGGCTATGCCATCGCCCGCGGATTCGCCTCAGCTGGTGCTGCCCGTGTCATCATTCTTGGGCGACGTCCCGATGTCGTCAACGAAGCAGCCGCTAAACTTCAACGTGAGAACGATGAGTTAAAGTGGCAGTCTCATGTCGAAGGGAGGGTCTGCGATATAGCCGACCTTGACTCCACTGAAGCGCTGTGGAGTTCACTCCAGTCCGATGGCATTTTCGTGGATATCCTTGTGCTCAATGCCGCTGCGTATGGAGCAATCGAACCAATTCTGACTGGAGGTCTGTCTAAAGTCTGGGGAGACTTCGAATCGAACATTCGAAGCACCCTGGATATGACTGAACGCTTCTATAAGCAGAAGTTGGACACAAAAGCCAAGGTACTTATCACTACACAGAGCCACTTGGATGACGCTGACCACAATTCTACTCAGTTTCTTGTCAACATCTCAACCGTGGCAGGGTATATGTGGACGACAATGGGGCCTGAGCGTCCTACATATGGCTTGACCAAGAATGCAAGCACGCTTCTGTTGCAGCAAATTGCCAAGGATACCGACCCTACTGATATGCAGGTTGTAAGCTTCCACCCCGGTGGTATTCTGACCGAATCGTCCAAAGCACTCGGCGGCGATGCTATTAAAGATCTTGTTTTTGATGATGGTAAGGAATGACTCTTAAGCACTGACATGTTTGTTGGACTGACATAAGCATACTGTAGAGAACCTTCCTGGCCATTTTGCTGTCTGGGCTGCTACCCCCGAGGCCCGTTTCCTCCATGGGAGATTCGTGTGGGCCAATTGGGATGTTGAGGAGCTTCGAGATGGACCTGTTCGCCAGCAGATTGACCAAGATGAGCACTTCCTCAAGGTTGGAGTGGAAGGCCTCTCGGAAAAGATGGGCGGTATGATTATGTCGTAGTTACTCTATTAGCGATTTATAGATCAGACTACAAGTTTCAATAATTGATAGACGCATGCAATAGAGTTGATTGTGAATACTATACATCCGAACTTCCGGAAGCTCTAGTACCGTTGAAGACAATCTTGCGAAGCGAGGAGACCCACCATGATAATCAAAGTGCTCTCCACATCTTCAAAACCGTTTCTAGTAACCTGGACCTAGAAGAACCGAACACATGGCAAAATTTAGATCCAGAACACTAGGCCCGAGGATCCTGGAGTTCGGAACAATGTTGGAATAGGTCAAAATGGCCTATGATCCGATCAGTGGATTCGACTTGAAACAATGTACCGGGCCAGTAATGCCAACGCATGAGCATCGAGCCATGCTTTATTTCTGAGTGGGACGCAGAGCCACATTGTACAGCGGCAAAATGAGGGAGAGGATTTGCAGGGTCCATCTATGGAGGATGTTACGAAGAGAGACGGCGATTCCGAACAGAATATTATATCGTAGAGAGCGCTCGAGCATTTCTCTTTACTTTTTTGTCTTTTCTTCAGTGCAGTAGTGGATATTGCAGCACTGTATCAAGCATGACCGCCTCTGCATTTGTTGGCTCGCCGCCTGCAACTGAGGATGATCTTCACATTGTGAAAGGCGTACTGCGAATGTATGGCCTGGAAAACTTCAACGCGAGCTTGGGACTCGCATTCTCTATCCAACGACCAGAAAATCCGCCAATCGAGACAAAAGTACCTGAGATCCTTACGGGTATGATCATTGTCATTCTGGCGATTGTTCTACCAACAGTAGCGAGGATTATCATTCGATTGAGAGGAGCAAGAACACGGTTTGGAGCTGATGACTGGGCTATTATTTGCGCTGCCGTAAGTTCAAGTCCTAACATGGGGTGTAGTGAAGCTAATTGGTGATAGTCTGTGGCAGTCGTCTATCCAATTCTCTGCATATTAATGCTCTTCCAGACAGGCGCTGGTCGACATACCTATGAAAGCACCTACGAAGAGTATAATCTTTACATGTACTACCTGACAGTATGCAAGATTATCTTTTATGTGGCCGTCGGCCTCATCAAAGTATCCATCACTTTGTTTGTCCGTCGCCTCGCCGACAGAGCCTCAAGGAAATGGAAGATATTTTCAGAAATTTTCCTGGGTACTGTCATCTGCTACATTCTTCTCGCCATCTTCTGTAAGTAACTACTTCCGTAGAAAAGGTGGTGGCCGATACTGACTCATTGCAGGGACTGTTTTCTCATGCAGACCTCTCGGGACCATGTGGAACAAGCGTTATGCTGGATCCCTGAAAGAAGCGCCCGTCTGTGTGGATAGCGTGTTCCAGAACAGATTCTTAAGCAGTATGCACGTTGCACAGGTAAGCTATTTCGCCGCGAGGTTTACGACAAGCTAATGCTGACATTGTTTCAGAGTATAGTGCTTTTACTCGCACCAATCATCATCTTGTGGTATGTCAAGATCAACAAAGCCAAGAAAGCCCGTCTATTTTTTATCTGGCTCGTCGGAGGCACAACAGTCCTAGGCGGTCTACTCCAACAAACAATGATCACAATTACCAACGACTCCTGCTGGCAATACACGTCCGCGATGCGATGGACGGTCATGGATCTCACATTCGGCACGCTCGCCGCCTCATTACCAGTGCTGGACGCGGCTATCATGGGTACGTGGAGCTCCATCAAGAGCAAGATTGGCACGACAAGGTCGCATTCACGAACTCGAACACTGGGATGGACGGATTTGGAAAATGGGACAAGGAATACCACTACAATCAAGTCGGTGCGAAGGCCCTCGTTGTCGGAGTCGGAGTCGATGGAGAATATCCGAGGCGGGGACAAGGGTATGGAAATGGGGATCCTCCGGACGGATGAAGTGGAACTAACGTACGATGAGGAGACTAGACGGAGGAGTCTTCATGCGATATAGGGGAGGTTCCTAACATTCATCAACTAGATGCGTCTCTTTTGTATATATCATCTTTGTTTTCAAAATCCAACCACGCAGCGATAAGAAGTACATATCAACATCATTCTTTGTCTCCAACGAACATATTAAAGTTCAAAAGTTTAGCAGTTACTCACGGCTCGTCCCACCTTGGCAGCCTTGCAATTAGATCATGGATCTCATAGTGGTCCGAGAGTTCGCCACCCAACTCCGCTCAAAATCTGCATTGATCCATCGCTCGTTTCATATCCAATCGCGCAAGATCCAATCTCTCGACATCGCAAATAAGGCAGAAGCCCCTGAACCTTACAAAGCCAGCTGTCAGTGGTGGGCGTGGTAATTTCTCCATTCCCTGGGTTCCGACCTATGTAGCATCAGCGTATCCGATAGGTTCGACACTAGGAGCATGAGAGACGAAATAATTAGGTCAATTTATGCTGTTTAGACTAGGCTTCTTAGACTGCTTATTATTGTACCTAACTAAGACTTAAAACTAGGGACGGAGCAACCTTTAAACGCCTGAAGTCCCCAGGTCCAAACTCAACGGTAAACGGCTTCCGGAGATTTGTTAAAGAATTGAGTCCACCTTCAACCCATTTCAGCTAGTGAGTTAGTACAGTCATGCGAAAATTCATTTGAAATGATACGATGAGATTTCCTAGCTTGTTTTTTTGTCAAACCTTCATCAACAGTCAAACAACACCCAAGGCTAAAACGTCAGTGGTTCATATGAGCAATGGTCTTCCTGTTTACTTCCTTGGGTATTCTTCCATTTTCTGTTGCTATTTCCGACTGTCAGCCAAGCCTCTCCTTTCCGGGATTCTACCCTTCTCCACGGTAAAATCTAGATGGCACCCACTGTGCCTAAACCCGGCCACGGAGATGAACGCTCCTCGGGGAACAGGCCTGGTCATTGGTATAAACGCGTGAATCCCCATAGAGTTTCCTTTATTTTGCGCATCGAGAAAACCTTGTTTCCCACGATCCCTAAGTTCTTTCGGTCACTCCTTCTGACACAAGTCCATGCTTTTGTCGCTGGCAGCCACTCTTTTCACAAATAATTAATTAATCATCATGGTTCGCTTTCTCGCCAGCTTGACGGCTTTCCTCGGCTACAAGGGTTCGCCTACGCCCGATGTCCAGGACTGCACGGGCACTAATGCCATCAGCATGAGGTGTGCCTCTGCCGAGGTCCCTTATATGCGAGATTTCTTCTACGTCGGTGGTCGCTCCGTCAAAGCTGCTTCTGGTAACATCACGGTTGATCAGGTTTACGTGGAGAAACTCACACCAGCTGGAGGAATCACTCAAAAGAACCCTCTTGTTTTCTTTCATGGCGGTGGTCTTTCCGGAAGCACATGGCTCAACACGCCTGATGGTCGTGAGGGTTGGGCCAGCTATTTCATCAAGAAAGGTTATGCTGTGTACTTGGTCGATAACAACTCCATTGGACGCAGCTCCGAGAATGATATCGCGGGCTATCCTATGGCCTCTGGATCGGCTACTGAGACTGTTATGAAGTTTTTTACGTCGCCTGAGAACTACGAAACTTATCCTCAGGCCAAGCTTCACACACAGTGGCCTGGCACAGGAGCTGATGGTGATCCCGTTTATGATCAATTCAAGAAATCTCTGATCCCGCTCACTACCAACTTTGTCGGCCAGGAGAATGCTCTTCGCGCCGCTGGCTGTGAGATGCTCTCTTTACTAGGCCAGAAGGCTTTCCTTGTCTCTCATTCGCTGGGAAGCAGAAACCCTCTTCTTCTGTCGAACGACTGCCCCGAGTACATCGCTGGTAGCATCAACCTTGAAGCTGCTACCTCGCCTTTCTGGTCCTACGCAGAGGGCCTTGGCGGTTTCGCAGCATCGCCTTGGGGACTGACCAACACACCGGTCACTTATGACCCTCCTGTCAAGGACCCGTCTGGTAAGTCAGCTCACCGCAATTTACCTTCTTATCTAACCACAGGTCTACAGAATTGAAGCACGAATCGGTTGGAAACGAAACGCTGGCTCATCGTAACTGCTACCTTCAAGTTGAACCTGCGCGCAAGCTTCCTCAGATCAACAAGGTTCCCTACCTCCTTCTGACTGGCGAAGCTTCTGTCCATGTCACATATGATCACTGCGCGGTTGACTTCCTCAAGCAAGCAGGTGGCAAGCCTGAATGGATCAAGCTGGCTGACTGGGGTATCAAGGGCAATGGTCACTTTTTGCACGTTGAGAAAAACAATCTCCAAATTGCTGGCCTTGTCGATGCTTGGATTCGGGGTCGACTAGTTAAGTCTAAATTAGGCGTTTGAAAAAGATAACCACTTGGTAGTGTCTGGTATTTGTAGTTATGTATGGTGATGCCACTACTCAATCTTCATTCTCTTGGTCGCGGGCTCTTCATCATCGTCATCGTCCTTCTTCTTAACCTCTTCTTCTTCTTCCTCTTCCTCTTCCACCTCTTTCAAAATATTCTAATACATGTACAATTAGTATGTATAGACCAAGGCATGTCGATGTTATCCGTACCTTAAGCTCCTTGCAGGAACTCAAATGGGCCCTGATGGACTTTATATTCTTAGCAGCCTTGCTACAAAATCGGCACTTGTTGGCAATAAACCCTCCAGGGGGGACTCGTAGCGTCTTCTAGTTCGCTAGAGTCCCCGGGAGGCCACTATATGCAGTGTCCTCCTTCTCCTGGAGCTTCATGAGCACGATTTGCTCATGGTCGTGCTGGATGATGGCCAGCATGTCGTCAATTGACATGGCATCGATTTCTAGACATATTAGTTAGTACCTGGTCTCGTGGTTTCAAAATCTGCACAATGAAGGAGAGAGTGTGCAGCTCTGATAGGTAGGTACTTGCCGTCGTCCGTTGGGCCATAGGCCACAACGACAGGGGGCGTCTTCTCCTCTTCCTCGAAAGGGAAGAAGAACTTGGCAGGAGGGACCAGCTGGTCTTCCTCCGCGGGAAGCGCGAAAACGGCAACAGGGACTTGATCCTCGTTGGAAGCCGTAACTGTCAGAACGGGAATAGGTCGGGGGGCCATTGTGATATATATAGATAGTTAAAAAAAACAGAGCGGAGAGCCGGGATGGGACGAGGGCCGAGGACGGGACGAGACGAAAGACGGTAAGGACAGGATGAAGACACGGCAAGGACAGGATGAAGACACGGTAAAGACAGGATAAAGATACGGCAAAGACACAACTGGACGAAGGGATTTTGGTAGAGAGGGCATTTTACAGTGGCTTACGTGATTCAGACAGTTACTGATTGTGCTCCTTCTATCAAATTTGGAAGGAATGACTGTCGGTGGGAAGGAGCGACCATGATGCCTGGAAGTTAAGCCTGGTCATTATGGCTTTTCCATTTTTGCTTTCCTTTGCAATTGGCTTATTATTTGGCAGCTTGTAATATGGTTATCGCTGTCTCTTACGGCTGGCCATATGCTACAGGTAAGTGTCTGTGAGGTGATTGGGACTGGAAAGGGGTTATTGTCACTGAACAGCTCTATGCAAGCCTTTCTATTTTCTCAAAGGTAAGTCCCTAGATAATGCATTGTATTTCTTAATAATTCTAATAAAGTAAACCAATAAATGTAAAGTTAATTAATCGCTTTAGTATGGATATTGTTTTCGGTATGAGGATAGGGAAGGTAAGAAACTGAGTAAGAACTTACTGCAGTTTGCTCTATATTTCTTGATTTAAGTAAAACAGATATAAAATAAATCGGCTCAATGGTCTAGCGGTATGATTCCTGCTTTGGGTGCTCCACTTTCATGCAGGAGGTCCCGGGTTCAATCCCCGGTTGAGCCCTCAAGATTCACTTTTTGAATTTGACATGTTTTGGGCCAACACCAACTTTATTTTTGTCTAGAGAGGACACGACATCCTGAGGAACTACTAGCATAACTAATCTCGTAACTAGGCTACTGGTGGCAGTAAAGCATCGACATCAGGACCCCAACCGTCGCTGTTGGAAATGGTGATAGTGTTGTCTCCCTCCTCCATATCAAAGAACCCACGGCTCAATCCAGTCTGCGAGAGATGCCTCGTCGATAGAAACGCAAGCTTCTGGGACTTTCCATTAACTGAAACAGTTGCGTAACGGGAACCTGTGTCACCGTTTCGGTACTTGATGTTGATGGTGCTTAGCCCACCTGAGCTCTTGACACTCTTGAACGTGAGGGCACCCTTTTTATCTCCACCAATGTATCCAACAGCTTTGCTACCACTGCACTCGTTGCAAGAGATGACCCTCGCGTCGTTAGCCATGACAGCATTTTCGCCTTCGAGTTTCGTCATCTTGGTTTCGGACCAAGTTCCCTTTGAGACATTCGGTGACCAAGAGTCGTACCAACTGAGTGTAACCTTGGTTCCTTCAACCTTGAGGGGTAGCCAGACGTAGGTGCTAGCGGCGAGATTGGTGGATACCCAGCGATCGCCGATGTAGATAGCGTTACCGTTACCCAGAGGTTGGATGTAGCTGACCTGGCTCTGATAGGTCTTTGATCCGACGGGAGCAAATTCGGTCCACGCTGACCATGGGCCAGACAGAGACTTGGCGTAGCTGTAAACCTATTCATGAATGTTAACATCGACACAAATGCTGGTAGTTGTGGGTATCATACGTTGTCATTCGCATCCCATCCAGTTAGGTGGGACCCAAAGATAAAGTAGTAGCCATTCTGCTTTAGCATAGCAGGTGACTCAGCAAAGTACTTCCATTCGTATGTGATTTCAGTAACATTCAGATAGTCGTCGGACAAGGCCATGATTCTCGTTCCATACTCGCGCTGGGCTTGTTAGCTTGTATTCTGGAAATATCATAAAACACTCACATCCTCCGTCATAAGATAAGCAGAACCATCATCATCCTTGAAAAGACCCATGTCACGACTCTGCTTGCCAAGTGGTCGGAAGCTGCGATGATAGGTATACTTTCCACAAACACTGTCACCTGTCGCTACACCAACTCGAGCGTCCTTGTAGTCTGAGCTGTCGATATGCAGATACAAGACATACTTTTTCGTATCATCGTTGTAAATGACCTTGGGTCTTTCGACAATACGGTTGGGTCCAAGATCGCCCGCCTCGCTGGTGCGAGATAGAAGTGCGCCTCGGTAGGTCCACTCAACAAGATTAGTGGAGGAATAGCAGTTGACGTTCTGGAAGAAGGTGCCGTCGGTTTTGTCTTCGCCGATCATGTAGTAGGTTCCATCCACTTCGCTGTTCTGTGTGAGCATTGATATTAGACATTTGAATTGCGGAACTTACATCAAGCCATGGCCGTGTGCTTGAACATGCTCGCCAGTGTTGGTCTGATCAAGTTAGCTTCCGGTCAAATGTGTAAGATGGCGAGGATCTTACCGCAGTCCATGTGGCACCAGAGACAATGTCAGCAGAGGCTTGAACAGTGCTAGCTGCAAGCGCAGCAACGAGTGCCGATAGATAATGAAGCATTTTGACTTTTATCTATGTACTCTGCTCTGAGAAGTAACAGAGTTGGCCAAGACAAAGATTAGATTCCGAGACTACCGGCAACCTTTTATATTTATGCGCTCGGAGGGGGTTCTCAATTGGGTATATTCGGAGCAAGCACATGTCATGTAAACGGCAATTAACCCATGCTGCAGTCATAACCAACTTAATTCATCTATAAAGTTCCTCGTATTCCATGACTAAACTATAGCAAGCGCCCATAGGTGTATGGTGCCAGATTAAATGTTTCTGTGATCGACATTGCAGATTGCCCTGTTCCGGCGTCTACACATGCGCACCAATTTGAGCATCTTGGTTTTCTCAACTTGAACCTTCCTGTTAGGATCATACCACATGATCGTCTGGCCAAGAAGCGGGGTTAGATCATCGACGTCGCATGGACTGACTGAATGGACCGGGATGTTGGCTCTGGGGAACCAAGGTGATATTATCGGGGATGTCGGAGCCGGTACTATACCCTGTCTTGGGAGTGATACCGATGCTGGTACGGAATATTTGTGTCAGCATATAGTCTTAAACTGTATTTTAACCTCTGGTACACGATGTATGTTTAAGGTATTGTGATGCTAACGGGCACATACTATTCGAAGTTTACGACACCTCAGCCTCTCTTCCGTATTATTTTTGGGCTCATCCGCATAGCAGTTCTATTCCGCGAACTGCGACGTTGTCAAGATGGTGTCATATGGACCCTGAACGATACTTGGTCACTGAGCATGGTTCTATCACATACCACAAACTACCAGGATTCACCAAGGATATTGTCATATAACTCATTGGTGTCGCCAACATGTAGAGAGTAGACACGCGTTGGTGACCCCGTCAATTAAAGAGTGCTTGCATCAACTATCGAAGTACAGTTTATCCAACACCGCCATGTTCTGCATCTATACATCAACAACCTTGTCTCCAGCCTGTCCCATCGTAGCCCTGACAGTTTCCTCACTTCTGGGTTCCAGAGACTTCTTAACAGGGTTAGGAGCATCGAAAACCTCGCTGAGCTCCTCCAGCGTTCGGTCCTTGGTCTCAGGGAAGAAGAAATAGATAAAGACAGCCTCCACCAGGTCCCAGAACACAAAGACAAGGTAAAAATAGTAGCCGATCTTCTCAAACGCAGGTCCAGATGAGTAAGCCAGAACAAGGGAAATACAGCTCGATGCAAAGTTTCCAAGAGCTGTTCCCTTGGCTCGGGTAGATGTCCTCAAAGTCTCGGCAATATACATACTCTGCTGAGCAGTCCATCCTAGTGAAAATACGACACCGAAAAGGAATACAAAAGCGATGGTGGTGTTGGCTGCGTTGGTGTTGGATGGGTCGTCAACAGCCATCTTTGATGTTCCAGTGATGACTGCAAAGATGGCTGAACATGTGACGATACTGTAGAGAAGAAGAGGTCGACGACCGACTTTATCTGTCAGACGGGCACCGATAAGAGAACCAATCAGACCGATGACGCTGTTGGTAGCATTGAGAGCCAGAACCTTCTTCTCGTCCGTGATTCCAGCAGTGTTCATCATGGCGACGAGGTAGTAACTTGAAAGAGAGTTACCGGATGCTTGACCCATAATTGCCATTCCGAGAACGCAGATGAGACGTCGACGGTCATTATGTGAACCCCAAAGATCACGGTAATCCCACCATCGCTTTTCCGAAGCCTCGGAAGAGATTTGAGCGATCATTTCCTTCATCTGCAGTTGAACAATGGGGTGATCGACAGCACCCTCGCCGTGGAACTTGGCAAGGATGGCGGCAGCTTCCTCGTGTCTGTCGTTGGCAATCAACCATCGTGGCTAGGAATCAGTCAGTATATGGTTTGGCAGTATAAAAAGCACAGTTTTTTTTACCGATTCAGGGAGAAAAGCGACAAAGATGGCAACAATTCCAGAGGTAACGAGCTGGATCCAAACGGGAACTCTCCAACCGTCGTCACCTTCGATGTAAGCGCTGCCGTAAACTACCCATCCGGCTATAATAGCTCCAACAGGCCACATGCAGTTGTAAAAGCCGGTGAGGGTGCCTCTCCACTACAACATTGTCAGTATCTCACAGTCAGGATTTGAAGGTATTCCTTACCTTGGGATGAGCAAGCTCGCTGACGTAGGTAGGAGCAGCGATACAACAGTAAGAAACACCGAAACCGAGCAAGAAGCGACCGCCCATGAACTGAGGCATGGCCTTTGCCGTTGCCCTGGTCACACAGTTAGCAAACAAATTGGTATTTGGGAAGGTTGTTGCCTTACTGGATACAAGTACCGATAATGATGATGATGGCGCCAACGATCATGCCTGCTCGGCGGCCAAAGATATCCGTGGTGAAAGGGACAGTGGGGGCTGCGGCAACACTGCCGACGTTGTAGATCATGAACACAATACCGGTATCGGAACCAGAGGATTTCCTATACAAGTCAGCTTAACGATCTGGCAAGGGCTTGGGACTGCCTGCATGTTGAACGTGCGCTGGTACGACTCCATACCATTGAGACCACCCATCAAGCTACCTAGCACAAACAATCAGCTATCCATAATTCATGTTTTCGAGCGAGAAACATACCATCGTATCCGTTGAGGCAGCCACAGCAGTACGCAACAAACAAAACGCCATAGAGATGGAACATAGACTTTGTCCATGGTGAAAAGTGGTGGTTCTCAACTTCTTGGGCGATTTCATTGGCAAGTATCGCAGGTGCCAACTCGAGCGGCAAGTCGTCATGAAGCACATCAGTCTTCTCGTAGTCGAGAGAACCGCCTTCTTTCTTTTCCGACATGATGGCTAGCGTTTGACCAAACAATTAGGAACTGCGAGAAACGAAAATCCCAAGTCCAACCGTGAGGTTACACTCAGCATTATATAGTCATCTATCAGCCAAGCTTTTAAATATTTGACATTAGCTGTAAACAGTCAAGAAACAGCAGATCGGACATTCATCGGTCGGTGCCGTAGCCGATAGTGGACAGCGGTTCGCCGAGAATGGACTCTGAGTCGTGGATTTGCGAATAAACTCGGTCATGAGAATCTGGGGTAGAACAAGGAATAAACAGCAGTTGAAACAGGGATTCTGCGGGGGAAGGCTCGAAATGTTGATGATCGGCGTGTTGCTTGCACTTGGAGTGTATCGGCTCCGGTATCCCCGGTTATAGAAAGCGCTCCAATAGGAGGGTAAATATGTGGGCAAGTCATTCCAGCCATCTTTTTCTAAGTAGGACTTCTCAAATGCCTCGGGAACATGAAGTAGTGCCGTGTATTGAACCAAGGGGCCGAGATGCTATAGTACGGCTTTGAACTGATTGCTTCACCATGCTTAAAGTCGGAACAAATAGGCGTCTACACCAGCACATCTAGCTTTGCGGGTGCGTATATCCTGAGCAAGTCTGTCTTGGCAGTGGGCCGCAGCATCTATCAAAAAGATCTACATCAAGCAACCGACAGACAGGAGGTCAAAAACGCAAAAAAAAATAGATGATTGATAAGACTGGGATTCGAACCCAGGCCCCTTTCGAGACTGCGAATCGTTACTAGTTCGAATCGAACCTGAACACAGCGCCTTAGACCGCTCGGCCATCTTACCGTCTTTGATAAAGTTTTTGCATTAAGTTTGTGACTATACAGCTGGTACAGTAGGAAAATTTTATGCCAGTATCGATCTTGAACATGAACGTTGTGTATGTCCTGCTAAAAGCAGAATCATAGTGGAATTGGCTCCTGCAACGCATTATCGAGAGAGATCAGGCACTGGGTTGTTTCGCGAACGCATGCATATTTTACGCTACAATGGAAACCGTTGGTGACTTGACTGTCCTCGTCAATACACTTACAGTAGCATATGTAGCAATGTCGAGTGAAGTCTTGAGTCCTATCCAAACAGCCAAAGACCAAGTCAACTACCGTGTATCACTAACGAGCCATGTCACAGTGCCATTGATATGTGAAATTTATTATTTATTCATGGGTTCTGTAGCTATTCCAACGTTGAAAGCATCCCAGAAACCGCTTCATTCCGCGCGATAACATTACTTGTTGCTGGCAGTGTGCCAGATGGGGTCACCACCCTCATTGTACAAAACAACATTTCCATCATCCTGGACCACAAGGGTTGTTGACTGGTTGCCCTTGCCACCAGCAGTGTCTGTGTGCCAAATGGCATGTCCAGTACCAGAGTTGTCGCTGTGAAAAATCGTTAGTCACTATCCCGCACCTGAGCATATGTTGAATGACTTACTAGATGACTAGGTTGCCATCTTCTTGCATCTTTATGCCGTGAACTTGCCAGTTCTGCTCGGCGGTGTTCTGCCAGGCGCACTCTTCGCCATGGTAGACAGCGACCTTGCCGTCGTCTTGCATGCGGAATTCTGTTCCGTTGTCGTCGCTGAAGATGCTGTTGCCGACAAGGAGCCAGTCGCCGTTTGAAAGTCTGCCCATTTTGATTGTGTAGAAGTAAAGTTTGTTTGGTAGTGTCTCGTATAGATAAAGTTGTAGGATGAGGATTGAGTTGAGAGTTCTATGAGAGATTGACGGCTCTTTTATAGTCGAAAGGACGTGACTTGGCCTACTGTAGAAGCTGCCAAACGGAACCAATGATTGTTGTACAGATGTTGTCCGCTTTGACCTGTATCACAACCCCTCTTTTGTCTTACCCAGTGGCATTCCAATGGAGCCATTCATCCCAAGTGTGGTTTCTCTAGCACAAGCACTGAGACACCGTAAAGGATGTGTAATGATAAGCCGCGACCTTGTTGGTTGTGGGAGATGATCGACGGTCCCACTACGGGAGGATCCAATTGCCGAGTCTAGTGTTGTGCATCATAGGCCTCAATAATTGGGGTGTCTGTCAGGCACGGCAATGATGTTAATCTCTGTTGTTACTCTGACTCTGGAACCATTGTCCAATGGCTGGTGGAGGACAACTGACCGCTATATCCTATGCATCACGAATGTTACTGTCTCAGCGACGCAGTTGATACTCGTTCCAGAATGGTTGGACAAAAGCTCCTGTCGAGTTGCGGCGTAGAAGTGATTCAATTATGCCCGGCCAATTAACACCAATCTAGATAGTGGTCTATTATCACACTAATTTTTGCTGTCATCCATACTTTGATGATTATGGCTAGATCGTCAGCAAGTAAGCAGCTGAAGCAGATCTACTGCGGAAATGAGGGGCAGCGAGACAGCAGCTGGAAACAAGCATCCACTGAGGGTCGCTCATCACCGTTGTGAGGCTGTATGTCTCAGCTTTCATCCAACAATTTTCCGAGCAGCTAGCCACAGACATCCGCAAGTCTCAGATAGCTCAGCAAGCTGCGTCATAGTGGCAGACCGCCATGACTTTCAGCTCCGAGAGCTATGACGAAAGTTAGGTCGACGTCAATGCGCTTAACGCAAGTCGACGTTTGTATCTGAGTTGCAGGTGGACAGGTGGCTTCACTCTGACTTCAAAAGTTACGAGTAGCTTCTGAAGATGGGTGGTGCTACATAGTAAGAGAAACTGATTGGCGACCATCGGACGTGGTCAGATCGACACTGTCAACTCTTGAGTTGGAGACGCGAACGCGACGCAACCAGGTAAACAGGAGTAAATAATATGATGTCATAGGTCGGAGTTGTTGCGACAGTCAACCACGCTCATCATTTTTGCTTATCAAATCAAGATACCGAACAACCAGATTCAGAGTAATCATTTATGTTCGATTAATAGACAGATATAGAAGCAAAAGCATTATTATAATTTATTAAAGTGAAGTTTTCAGGAAGGATTAGTTACAGGTTGCCATGTTCCATTCAAGGGATTGACTATACTGTCGCAGCGCCGTTTGATAGTATGCCTTGTCTTGACCGCAGTTGCCTAAAAAGATAATGTGATCAAGACAAGAGTCACAAGATAACAGAAAAACTTGGCACATAATATCACTAACTCAATTATTACGCCGACTTCCGTTCTATTCGACCTCAGCATACTACAATCTATTTTTCCAGGCAAACTCAACCCTCGCATCTTTCATATAGGGTAGTCTCGCCAGGATCCTTTCCCTCAGCTGTGGACACAAAAAAATTCACCATACTAACCGAAAGCTTCCTACCAGGATTAGGCACAAGTGCAAAAAATGAAGATGCGGTTTATGTGGATCGAACACATGACCTTCAGATATCGTAAAGATTGAAGTTTGACTTCAGTCTGACGCTCTCCCAACTGAGCTAAACCCGCTTGCTGGTTGAGCAACTGTTCAATTAGGAATATGATGTGTAACTGTAGCACAGGAATGCTTTCGGCATCTAATGCGGCAACTGAAACCTCTAAGGATTGATAACGAACAATTCACGCTAATGCCTTCAATTATCAATACAGAAAGGCTGGTACGCGAGGTAACCCCGCAGACTCACTCGGCATTCTGGTGACCTTCGTAGGCAAAGGGCCTTAACCCCGCAACATTTTAGTTCCTCGGCATTCCTATCCAAGACCCGGTAGTTAGTTTAAAGGGACAGGATCCGAATGCTTTAAGTTGATACCTCTCCTGGAGACGCACCACAGTAGCCTTGTTAATCTTTAATCAGTTCCACCTAACTTGAGATTTTCCATTGTTAACGTTCGGATAATTTGCTTCGTCATCAGCCTGAACCAAGAACCTGAGACACCATGGCGAGCCATCACCGAGCTGCCGTTGTAACTGTAAGCCAATCCCTGATATTGGTAGTTCAGAATGACTAACAATTCGTAGCGCTCTGGCACGGGTTCTAAATTCGGTATAAAAAACCTCCCAATCCCCAAACCACAACCATGGGAAATTCTTGTCAAACTCTCAGCTACTGGCGTTTGCGGTACAGACATGGCGCTCGCAGGTGGCTATCTAGGCCCATGTCGTGATATCCTCGGCCACGAAGGAGTAGGTCGTGTTGTACAAATTGGCTCCGGCGTAGATCCATCCACCATCAAAGTGGGCGATCGTGTTGGGATTGCTTGGGTGCGAGATGCTTGCGGGCAATGTTCTTGCTGTCGCGAACCCGGTGGTGAAGTTCGGTGCTTGGAGCAGCAAAACTCGGGGCGGAAGTGGGACGGCACATTTGCTGAGCACTGTCTTGTTCCTAGTCGATACGTCTTGACACTTCCGGATGATCCGAAGCTACCAGATGAGCTTGTGGCGCCCATACTATGCGGCGGCGTCACTGCTTACAAGGCCTTGAAGGCTTGTGAAGCTACACCTGGAGACTGGGTAGCCATAGTCGGAGCAGGCGGTGGAGTAGGAGGTCTTGGAATACAGTATGCTAAGGCTATGGGATATCAGGTGGCAGCAGTTGACGTCGGCCCTGCAGAGGACTTTTGTCTGAAAATGGGTGCTGATGCCTACTTTGATGGCTCAAGTCCTGGCACACCAGCAAAATTGAAGAAACTGACTCTCAATGATGCTGGAGCAAAATCAGTTATCGTCACAGCAGGATCAGGCAAGGCTTATCAGAATGCCATTGATCTTGTCGCTGTCTTTGGTACTCTCGTTTGCGTGGGGATACCACCTCCTGATCAAGCAATGAACCTGCATCCTCTGACTCTCATAGATCGAGGAATCAAGCTGCTTGGTACGATGGTGGGAACGAGGACGGAAACGCTTGAGGCTCTTGAGTTTGTGCGAAGAGGTGTTGTCAAGCCTATTGTTCAAACGGTTGGTTTTGATGAAATTGAAGATCTCGCGGCGAGATTTTTAACTGTATGTACCTTGTCCTCACGTTCCTGGATGGATTCAGCTGACTTTTGCAGACATCTGGAAAACTGGTTGTTCAATTTTCGCAAACATAATTTCATACACACATTTACCATATTGACTTGACTGGTCTCATAAGATACTACGCTAATTTATTCGATCACTTTGTCTCTTGTTGAGTTAAATTGTCTATAGGATCTAATGCTTTCCGAAAGAGCAAGAAAAGATGCTGCGTTAGTATCTGTAAAATCTACTGCGTCTTTATCATATCGGCCAGAGTACAAGCAGGATTCATTAAGCATATATAAGTATACAATAACTACTCGTCAGGCTTTAGTAAGTGTCACGAGATCAGCAACATGTTTGCGTCCAGTTATTATGTATACAAATTAATATATTTCCAATATGAGAATGGCAATAGATACGTTACCCGTCCTGCACGACAATACCCAGGTAACTCATAAACTACCCTCTATTGCCAGCTGCTTGAGAAGGTCCATGCACCCATCATGCCCGGAATCCTTGCCCGGGCTGGCCCATGACTGCGATAACGCCCTGGCTTGCTCATGATGAGGTTGACAAAGAGTCAGTTGACCCTTGGTAGAATTATTCTTCACTTTGCACTGAGAACAACTTAAAAACGCGAAAAAAGCAACCGTGTCTGACTTCAAGTGGGCTGTTGCCAAATATGAGTGCATATACGCCGCCAAGGTCTCTGCCAATCTCCAATTTCTAGCCTTTAATGTTTGCTCGAAAATGGCAACAGCGCTTTCCTGGGGAAACTGTGCAAGGCGATTTGCAGACTGCAAGTAGAACTCGACTAAATTCTCATTCCATACCTCCGGCATAAAGCGATATGTATTCTCTCTCATTAACCGCTCGGCGACGTCGAAAATGGAGAGGTTATATGTGACTCGATAGGAATCGGAAATAGTCAGTTTCTGGACAATCGTGGATAAATGCTCCCCGATTTCATAATTTCCCTTCCGGTATGCCCATAACATTCCGTTTGTTAGAAGATCTCGCAACTCATCAAAGCCGAACCCTATTTCTCGCGCGTGCGCTGTGACATTCTCACGGCCAAGGATGTCAAGCAACAGATATGGTACGTGACCCTTATGATAAGCCCTCTGCAATTGTTGGCCCTCGATCTGGCAATCAAGTATGCTCTTTCCAGAGATGGTTTTGGCTCTCAACAGATCGAGTTCTGTCAAGTTTAATTCTTGTCTGACCAGATCTAGCCCTTCCTTTGTGAGTACCCCCGAACAAGCTCTGGCGAATATTTGGAGTAAAGGACGAGAGCTCCTCCTGTACCCATCAATGAGAATGAAGTGTACGTCTTCAGAAACACCCCTTCCCTTGAATTCATTCGGACAATTGCAGGGCATTTCAGGATCTGCAACTAAAGCCGGCCAGTTCGGGACACCATCAGCTATGTATCGAGTTGCACAGCGGATGATATCACAATGATCAATATGTTGCTGAGCCACTCCAACGCAGTCTCCAGGACATTCAAGATGCCCGGTTTCTACCAGGAATTTAACCCATCTTGTATCTAGCTGATTGGATAGATTGGGATTTCGTCCGATGATTTTAGTAGCTTGGCATATTAATTCGTGGCTTCCAGAGGAATTAGCATATACAATAGCGTAGAATGGCGCACCGTGACTGTGTGGGCCAAGTTTGACAGGACGTAACATAACTTCAATTACTGAAGACTGCCACTTTTCATCCATCCAAGGCATTTTGTGAGCAAGAAGGCTGCCTTCCACCATACCAACAAGAAGCTGATAGGATTCTGATTCCGAGATCAAGAATCGAATATGAGTCTGCCAGTACTTCTCAGCGTACCGAAGGAAAGGGAAATGTGACGTGAATGGGTACTCGACATCTACCACGGCTTGGGTGCCAGAGAACCGAGATGTATTAGTCACTTCTTTCAGTTGAGTAGCATAATCTATTAGCTTGGTAGCTCTTGTCCCGACGCCACCAGTAGCGAATTCCCTCATGGCTTGCTTGGTGATGACAGGGAAATTCACCCTTAGTTGTTGGAACGGATCAACAGGCCTTTCGTTTCTCGTGTGCTGAAGTGCCGTGGAAGGACTTTGTATATTCAGGTAGGTCAAACAAACTTGACCAACGTGGTGATCTGCCTCTTGATGATCAATGTGGAAATCCTTCCAAGGTCCAGAATCGGATCTAGACAGATAGTCAAGAATTGAATGGTGACTGAAACACACTGAGTCGTCTTCCTCGTCAATACGTACAAGATTCTCACACCATTGTGTGAGTTTCTCTATACCATTGATTCGAGATCGAGGGTCAATCACTTTGTCCCCAACTTTTATTGACAGTGCTTCTTGGAGCTGGTCAACTTTCAATGGTTCGCGCACGGCTGCTGTCCAGCGAAAAATAGCTTGGGCAATCTCGGCGTTCTTATGACGGAATATTCGGTCAAGTGCACGATCGAGGGTAGTGTTGAGCTCAGACGGCAAGGTTTCAAGGGCTTTTATGATCTCGGCATCACATTTTCGACTGCATAAATCTTCAATGGTAAGAAACGCCCATAAGAACCTGTAATATGATAAGTAAAGAGTTCAAGCAAGCTAACAAGTAGAGTAGAGCCATACATTCCCTGCTCTTTCAGCGAAATGGATCGAAGAATCTCTTCAGCAAGATTGATGTCGCCCAGGACAAGTTCACCATTTGAGAGTTTCTCGTGGAGTATGTCTTCAGCGTATGTCAAAATATCTTGGCTCGTTGTTTTCGACCCTGTTACAACATGTAAAGCAGAAGTGAACCACGTTCTGATATCGTGGTTGAGGGTCTCCCTGCACGACAATAGTAATTTGACTTTTCCACACGCGTTTTCGTTTGCGAGAAGATCTGATAGGAACCCAAACAATCCCCGCCGCTCCTCTGCGTCACACTCGTCAATGCCATCCAGGACTATGAACCACTTTTCAATCAGTCCTAGTGAACAACGAAATAGCTTCTTCAATGAGTCGCGGGAATAGGATTGGTCCTTTGCCAACTCCAAATCGCTGTACAGGTCCTTGCTTCCAACAGTCTTAGGCAGAGAGGGGCGTGAGGCAAGTTGAAAGACTAGCGACCGGAGGATAGTATCGCACTGGAGACTCGCAGAGTCATCGAAGCGGGAGAAGAAGAAAGAGACGACTTCGGATTCACTTTGCTTGTTGTTGATGAACTCGATGATGGAGGATCTGAGACGTTAGTACTATTATTTCAAGATGAAAGTTTCTACACTAATACTCACGATAGGATGGTCTTTCCAGAACCAACTAAAACCAATGTCAATATTGTTGCTGGTCAAGCTGTTCGAAATGCTCAACTCACTCTTGCCTGCGATATGCAAAACAGGTGCCTCTTTCAAGGCGTACCAGTCTTTGAACTCCTGCTTCTCAAATATCCAAGACGCAGTATGCAGATGCCGTTTGTTCCGAGCACTGTTTAGACTTGTGGTGTATCGATTATAAGTGCTCAACGCATCAAGTTCTTGTCGATGCTTCCGCTCTGAAAGATATCATGAGCCACCGATATTGAGAAATACGTCGGGAACTGTAGCTTACCATTGGATTCTTTTCTAGCATCCTTTCTGAACTTGCTCACTTGATTCCAGTTTTTCGACAGGCTTGCAACAACCAGACTGCGATTAGCAACCGCCTCTTCTCGTTCCTTTTCCTGCATCTTCTGCTCATGTCGGTCGGTCTTTGCTTTCACGAGCTCAATATCGCGCTGGACGTTTTCTGCCTTGACCTTGACAGCATCAACGTACTGTCGCATCTCGGACTGGAACGAGCTTGTAAAGGCCTTTGCAATTTGAGTCATTGCTATAGGGATAAGAGGTTAGCCTCGAATTGTCAAAACAAAACAAAAAGAAAATAAATTCCTGGAGCACACGTACTTGGGCGATGAGCTAAGACAACAATTTGCTCGCAACAAGTGATAATAGCTGTGTTGAATTGGCATATCGAGTCTCGTAACTCAGTAGAGGTTTTGAACAGCAGCTGATACTCAGAGAACCTGGAATAGAGACTACTAAAACCATGTAGCAGCTCCACAAAAGATTCGAAGTATGAGACGAAATTGCTGAGTATCTAGAAAACAGCATATCAGAATCATTCATGTTCAGTTCTCTAGACATTAGAACCACTGTTACCACAAAGGTCAATCTGACAGACCCCCAAATCAAGGCCGCCAGTTCTGGATTTGAAGACACAAAAGTATCTATTGCTGGAAAGAATTGTTGAATTGTTTGAAGAAACGACGATAGCCTTGTAGCAACGCTCTTGCCTCTCCGCTTTGGATCGGAGCGGTCAAGTTCAGCTGTGAATATGATTACGGCCTGGATATCGTGCGGGGTTGCTTTCAGGCCCTGGAGCCTGACTCTCTCATCGTCTTTGAGATGCGCCTGGAAGCAGGCGACTGCAGTTTCAAGTTCAACCACAGCATCTGACCTAGTTCTATCGGTGGCTCTTTGAATGATAGAGCGTGAAGCAAGAGATCGAGAAAGTTCCATGACTGAGCTGAAGCCACGACAGTGCTCAAAGTTGAGGCTGAGTGAGCATTGCTAGGATTACAGACTTCATGATCTAAAATTGGCCAATAAAGAAACGCCCCAAACCCGCACTGTATAGGCACGTGATCTTTGTAAAATTGATCTCCAAAGTTACTTAGGTCTTGCTGTTCAGCTAGCAACGCTGTACTGAACAACATGTGCAGCAGACATTTGATACCTATCGCCAGTGATTTGGTTTGTACTACCAGATTGGCAGTTATGGATATAGGCTGTCATTCGTGTAACTACCAGTACATACGACCAAAGGTAGTGGAAAATACGGGATCCCGTCCGCTCTCCCATAGTCAAGCCACTAACCGGCGGATTAGTAGTTGGGTCGGTGACGACCAGCGAATCCCCGCTGTTGTATGTTTTTGCCCTTTCCTCAATTTTTGCCGGTAAGTGGCACCTTCCTTCTCTTATGCAGATAGCAAAACGAACGAACGTTCCTTACTGGAGTCACTGAAAGCAGCTGGCCGACATATGTCCTTTCGTGTCGCCTGTCTACAGCTGTGTCTTGATATTCTCAATGTGTAAGAAGCGGTAGAAATTATTTCTCTCAAGAGTCGCTTATCGACACCAACTCTGCCGAGCTTGCCAAGTCATCAAGGCAAGAGATTGAGAAAATTCCATGGTGAAGTGAGTTACTAGTCCCATAAATACATTTACAATTGGCTCTTATTATACTGAATGCTGCGCGTAGTAAACTTGGACCCCAGCTAAAACCGCCGATACAACAGTAGCGATAAAGATCACTAGACCTATCCAAAACGTCCAATATTGAATAGGATTTCTATAATCTCTAAATATTGTATCCCAGTTTTTCGGCGGATTGATAAACTCCTGTGCAAGTTCGATTACTCGATCATGGTAGAAAATGAATTCTTTGAGCCGAACTTTGCTTCCTGTTCGATATTGAATATCACCTGGGTTTCTTAATCGAAAGGAATATAGATTCTTATTATTGGCTTTGAGAAATCGATTTGTCGGTATGTTGTATCGTGGAAAGAGCAAGTCTAGCGATCTTATGGCCTCGTGTATAACTTCTAGTGGAATAGGGAACGGGCAACTTATTGGAAGTTAGACTCGTAGTATTTCCATTGGTGAAGTCAGTACTTACATCTTTGGCTCATTGTGAGGATGAATATTAGGATCAGGTGTATGATCTGTTCTCCATTTCTGCACAATATCTCGCGCATCTAGAAGCCACCTATTCTGAGCAAAAACCGACAGATTACTATAGTCCGAGTCAAACTCCATGTGTTTCTCAAGATGGGTGATCCAATAGGTAGTGATATTGGTAAGCTTTTTCAGGTTTGATACTGTTAAAGGATGTGTCAAACAGGATTGTACTTGGGTTGTCTCACTAGCCATTTCGGCCATGAGATCGTGGTCTCTTGCTGTAATTGCCTCAGGGCCAGGGAACTTTGGGGCATCTTGGCCAGGATAAAATACCCCGTGGACGAAATCACAAAGTTTTCTGCGTCCCCTCCATCCTGTATTGTGTAACTCTTCTGCGTGAGATGGATCAACCATTAACCATATTCGCACTATTCCATCGAGGATATGTTCTAAGATCGCCCTGTCCCTTGGTATTTCGTCACGCTGAATACCCGGGATATCACTAGTTTGGAGACCATCGAGTATGGGTCCTTGCTCTGAGCTTGGATTTCTTCTTAATTTCGGTACAACGAATAATGCCAAAGAGACGAGCTGGTCTGTTTGTAGTCTGAAATAGAGCTCTCTAAAGTCTCGGGAGTCGTTCAAGTACTGGGTTTCGGTATCGAGAGTTTCAAAGTATGTTTGATAATCTTGCAAGTCGATTTCGGTCTCTGGTCTCTCAAACAAGGTTTCGATCAAAATGACCTTTCTTTCTGCGCTCAATCTAGACATGATAAAAGCTTTTAGCTGATAGACTGTCTGGGTTCCGGAGCGTAGTACTGTATGGTATCTGGCGGAACAAAATGTCTAGACTGGCTAATAAAGAGTCTCGGAAAGTGGTGGGCCAAGTAATAGTTGAAGAAGGAACGTTTCATCCGCCATTTTCAACTTTAGGCAGAAATGCAAGCATATGTATGCTGCATTTTCAAGTCCCATGGGCGAGACAAGCAGTTCATTGGCCTCGAGTAGGCATGTGACAGACATGCAGGGGTTATGATGGATTGCGTACTGTGTATTCAGGGACTGATTGGTAACCATATAAAATATTGAGACAAATCAGCGGGGCCCTGCATTAAAATTGCAGGGTACAACTCAGCTTACATCTATCAAGCCACAGCATTTCCACCACAGCCTGATAAAGGTCTCTCAACCCCTCAATGCAATTGACAATATTCACTTCAAAGCTCAGAGGAACTTACTCATCGCTGTGAAGATTCACTCACTATGACTACTTCCCAAGGACTCAATGTGGTGGAGCTAGACGCAGGGAGATTGTCATCCAACTCTGGAAGCGTCTCAGGTTCTTCAACCCGCAGCATTCTCAACTTACTACCATACGGGCCCGATCTGACGGAAGCATTTCGAGAGCTCAAATCTCGTCTGAGACACCAATCGTTTGACTTGAACCCGTCAAACCGCAACAAATGGCTAGCCAATCGAGAGCGCTTCGCGCGTCTTATCTGGAACCATACGGCCAATCCATATCAGATACGCCGCGACACGTCTTACGAAGCAAGCGAAATCAATGGCAGGCTAATAGTCATTATTGGTTGCAAATCACGAGATGCCAGAGACCAAGTGCAAGATATCATTGAAGGTTCTGGTGCCTTATACTTTGTTCGAGAGACATTGGGATTTCATGACATTCGCGTTGATATGAAGTTTAAAGGACATCTAGCGAGAGGGTGGTCATTGGGCTCCGGTCTTGTTTCTGGTAAATCTAATCTTCAGAAGCGCCCCATTCTAGGCATGTCCATGGATCTTTCTACTGAGCGAGATGCTTGCATTCCTACCACATTGGGCGGTGTCATCCTAGTGGATGGAACTCCCTATGCATTGGCAGCTGGATATGCATTCATGGAGAGATTAGGAGAAAAACGTGAAGACGGGGAGATGGTTGTCTGCTCATATGGCGCCAGTGAAATTGGCCGGTTGCCAGAAACAACGCGAGGAAGCTTTGCTGCAGGCAACAAGGCCACCAGTTGGACCAACGGTAAAGATTGGGCCCTAGTTTCCATTCCTGCTGACATGATCCCCCCCAATACCATTGTCAACGCTGAAAGTCTGGAAGACTGGCCATGGATGTCATCATTAACATCGCTTCACGCGTTTCCGCTTCTTATCCAAAAAACAATCAATGAACAAGAGCTTGCATTGCACATGAGTAAGGAAGGAGGATCGGTTGCTTGTCTTGCATTTCCAATGTCCTCCCCTACCCCTCGTGCAGGCTAT
The DNA here is from genome assembly GCA_017656745.1 of Fusarium mesoamericanum. Classification (NCBI taxonomy): domain Eukaryota; kingdom Fungi; phylum Ascomycota; class Sordariomycetes; order Hypocreales; family Nectriaceae; genus Fusarium; species Fusarium mesoamericanum. The sequence continues at coordinate 229,744 of JAGDUS010000032.1, read as the reverse complement.
ATAGCCGCTGGCACATCAACTATTATCCTGAACGGCACGATGCACACCGTACTGAGAGTAGATATGCTATCACCCCTTGGTAAGTCTTTTCTATAATTAAATGCGACTGTATCTAACTATTTAGAGTATGGCGACTCTGGATCTTGGGTACTGGTTGGTAATGCAGTATGCGGAATTATCATTGCTGGGACAGGCAGACCCGATGAATTCGGACTGACAGATGACGCATCTGAAGAGCAGCTCGTCTTTTCGGCTTACGTGCTGCCAATGAATGGAGTTATGGCAAACATCTCGGATGCACTCCATGTCGAAGTTTCTCTGCCAACTCTTGTCGATCATAGAATAGACTTTCTTCGTCGCCATACAAGCAAATGGGACATCTCTACTAAAGCCCTACCCCGAGCGCTAGACATGGAGTTTCTTCTTGGCCAACGAAAACAGGGAAGACGGGGGCATAAAGCTGAGTGTCTTCAAATCGATACTTCCCCCATACACACCGCAATACCTCGATTCTATCCTAAAAGGTTAAGCGGGCTAAGTCGCTTTATCCTCGAGTCAATTGGCCTTCACTGCGAAACCATTCAGTTGCTCCTACCCCTCGGTGAGGTCTGCCCCTTGTCTAATATCTTTCGTCCAGGGCTGCGACAGTGGGCAAGAGATTATCGCAAGTCACGATGGCATAATCGTCGGACGTTTGTATGCACTGCAATAATTAATCAGTGCCTGGAAACAGAAGCTGGAGAGAACTTGCTTGGCCTACTCATCTTTCTATGGAAGTCCCAAAGAAAATTGCACATCACCGTTATGAGTAAAGCCCTTCAAACAAAACGACGCATTGGTTGGCTTGCTCAACTACTATGTTCACTTTTCAGCGTAGTGTCTACATCAAAGATGGATACTCCTAGCACCCAGGAGCTTGAATCATTCATTTATTGCATAATATCAGCCTTCAAGGATAAGGATCTCAAGCACCTCTATCTCATCCCAGGCGCCCGTTCTCGGAAAGCAAAAGCATCAGCTTCAACAAGCCTCATCTGGTTCGATGCTCCACCATCTCGCTCCAACCTGTTCAAACGAGGTTCTCGCTTCGTAAAAAACTGGGTTTCGGGCTCGCACCATGACGCCGCCGACCAGATAGGTGTCGACCGGGCAATCGGCAATCTACCCACCCTCTCCAGGTCGTGGGACCATAGTATCGCGGCACTAAGCCGAGTTCTTGTGCTTTTGCATACTATTTACACTAGTACCAGAGAACAGGTTCTTGTCTGCTATGGTAAGAACGCGTCGTGGGTGGCATTCTACGCAGATATGCTACTTGGCCTGCATGTCAGTTATCGAATGATGACCACCATTGGAGCTCGCCCAATGTCTCCAGAATTCGCAAGAATTAGTAATAACATGACAGGTGGAAGGCCAGATGTGGTAGTATACTTTGACGACCACGTTGAGTTGGCTGAGATTTACGAGATCGTCGACCGGGTTGATGTTGGCCAAGAGCTAGTCATAGCCTATACCCTTAACCACAGCTATCTCCCACCGGTGCCGGCCCCAGCCAGAGAACCAATTCCTGTCGCTCTAGAAAACAGAATTGAATTGCCTGAAGCTTTGTTTCCTAGTGTTGGTCTAGAGAGAAGTCTTAGACCTACAGTCCACAGTCGAGATCTAGATAGTGGTATTGGAACTATATGATGAATATCTACATTATAGCATAAGTAATAGAAAGCATAATAGGTAATACAGCAGCTATTTAATAGTAAATAGAGAGGGGCAAGTTAAAAGCATAGTAAATAAATAGTAAATAAATAGTAAATAAAAGTTTAGTAGTTAAGAAATTAAATACATAAAAAGACAGTAAATTCGGCGCTTAGTACAGCTTTCAAGACAATGTTGCCTTTAGCTGCTTTGTATCAAGATTCATTCAAGAGAGTAAAGAGTATTTTTAAACATTTGCTTTTAAATATAATTCTGCCTATGTTGATAAGTCTGCTGCTTACGTGAGACACCGGCTGTTGCCTGATTAGGCGAATTGTGCTTTGCGGCGCAGTAGCGTTATAATATGCTACGATGCCCCAACCTAACTTCTCTTCTATTGTCATCAACATCAGAAATTGCAAATATGCTGCTGGACGAACTAGACGCGCCTCTAGACGACGTTGTTTTAGTTGACCGACTACACATCGCGGACTATAATGAGGCCAACATTCTTCCCCAGGAAAAGACTATCTTGCAGCGACTCCTCGAATGGCTCAACCCTACCAAGTATGAAGGCGATGGAAGCGAACTCAAGAAGCACGCTACCTCGCATCTCCAAGGCACCAGTCAGTGGCTTATTGACTCTCCCATCTTCGAACAGTGGCACCGCGGCAACAGCCATGGAATTTTGTGGATTCGAGGAGTGCCCGGCACAGGCAAATCTGTCCTCGCAGCAAAGTTGATCGCCCATTTAGCTTCAGAAGAGGTCCCTGTGCTGTACTTCTTCTTCCGCTACACTATCCAGTCGAATCATCGCCCCGAGGCGGCCCTTCGTGACTGGATCGCTCAAATCTTGCCTTTCAGCCCACCTCTACAGCTTGCGTTGAAGAATTTGACATCTGGGGATATAAACGTGGGTTCTGTGGAAGATCTCACCATGCCAGAGCTATGGCACCTTCTTCGACTTGCCTTGAGAAGTATCGGCAAGGCCTATTGCGTGGTAGATGCTCTAGATGAAATGGACCACGAGTTCATGGAGCATTTCCTGCAAGTACTTGATCAGCTGGGCAATATCCACCCGGATAGAGTGAAGCTAATCATCACGAGCCGCCCCATTGCGACAATCGAGAAGATTGTCAGAAACCTGAGGCTGTTGGACATTCGCCTTGGCAAAGACAAAGTGGATCCAGATATCCTCAAGTACCTCCATCATAGACTGGATCGAATGTCTCCGACATTGGAAATTCGCGATACTATTGTTCACGAAGTTCTCAAGAAGGCTGACGGCCTGTTTCTCTACGCCAAGTTTGCCATGGACACTATATCTAGACTCGAAATCATAACTGTGGATACCGTAACGAACGCCCTCGACAGCACGCCTGCCGATCTGTCTTTAATGTACAGAAATCTCTTGCGAGAGAATATGGGGCGCACCGAGCTCCCTGAGAGATTCTGCATTCTGATCTTGCAGCTTGTCACTCACGCCACGAGGCCTCTACGTCTACTCGAGATAGCCGACTGCATCAAAGTGACCAGACCCAAGTTTGGTCAAGATATTGGGATCTTGAAAAGACTTATACGAACTTCTTGCGGGTCTCTCTTGGAAATCCTTCCAGACGAGTCTGTTAGAGTCGTTCATCACTCCCTGACAGAGTATCTATTTGGAATGACTCGATCATCGCCCGACAAAGACATCCCCCTGTTTGAACCAGGTCCAATGCACAATCTTCTTGCACTTACATGCTTGTCATTTCTTCGAGCCGGTTTGTTAAACACCGTCAAGTTTGATACCTCCAGTTTGGGCCGTGTTAGACTGATGGAAAAAGAACACGAATTACCACCGTTCCTTATGTATGCGGCACACAACTGGCACGTACATATCAAGAAGTCCTTTTCCAAAGGTTTCCCGCAAGATGAAGCAAACAGAAGTATTCTTCCATTTCTGATGACACCAGATACGTATATAAAGCTCACCGCGTTGGGCAGCCGAAGCCAGTTTGGGGGTAACCAATATTTTACAGAAGTGACAAGAGGTGAGGATATCGCGCTGGAAGTACAAGTGCTGCTCTATGCCATTGAACTGGATTTGACCAGCTTTGTTGAGCATTTCCTCAGTCACATTGATGGTGATGCAGCGACATACTCTGGAGCCGAAGGTATTGAGCCACCATTGCATAAAGCCATAAGGAATGGGAACCTGGACATTATTCGCTTGCTTATCAAACATGGGTCCAAAACAAGTCACCATAACAACCTAGGCAACACGCCACTCCATTTGGCACTTAGAGCAAACTGCAGAAACACACTCATACGTCCTGCCATAGTTAAACACCTTCTGGAAACCGGTGCCGATCCTTGGAAGAATCGAGGTCCGATTAAGTATGGCCGCAGAGGCCCTAGACATCAATACTCCCGAATCCCTCCGATTCAAAAGGCTTTGATGAAAGGTGATGAGACGATGGTCAAATTGTTTCTACCATATATTGAGTCTAAGAATGTGGCCCAGAAAGCTTTAGATTGGGTCATTCATGGGTCTCAGAAGGCTGAGGTCATCCACCTGATCTTGAATCTGGGGCTCGTGAACATCAATGGCCGCACTGATGGCGCGACGCCGCTGTTTAGAGCCTGTACAAACTTTGATCCAAAAGCTGTATCAATACTCCTTGACGCTGGTGCGGATCCGAACGTCCTTTTTGACAATGGTTCTATCAACAAATTTTTCGCGAATGATGCAAAAGAAGGACGCAATGTGATGCACGCCTTGGCTGCACCGTCTGAGCAGCTCTATAAAGCCAATGGAGGACTTCCAGACAGAAGAATTGAAGAATGTTTTGAACTGGTTCTCGCTGTTGGTGCTGATGGTAGGGAGAATGCCTAAAATATGCATTTTAGTGAGGAGTAAAGCTAACCACGCAACAGTGAACCAAGCTGATCGTTTGAAGAAAACACCGCTGCATCTAGCCAATACCCCCCTTACAGCCAAACTTCTTCTTGATGCTGGAGCAGATCCCCTCGCCGAGAACGGGGATGGATTAATACCGCTTCAAGTCGCACACAACGTTGATGTGTTAGAGGTACTCCTGAGCAAGACAGATATCAACATCATGAATCGCGATAGGGAAACCGCTCTAATTCGTACTTTATCTGACCACAGGTGTTATAGTGAAACATATGAGAAATTGTTGACCAAAAAAGCCTTCAAACTTCTAGACTTAGGTGCTGATCCCAATATCATTGACAGCAATGGTAATAGCATTTTGCACTACCTAGCGAACAGAGGAGGGATCAGTGCCCCTGACAGAAGACCTTTGTTGGAGCGGTTGATTCAGAATGGTATAGACGCAAATATAAGAAACAACAAAGGACAAACCGCGATACACAAGCTTAAATTTCGAAGTTACGCATCTACAACAGGAATGGCAGACTTAGAGGTTCTGCTTGAGCTGACAAACATCGATATAAATGCAGTGGACGACGACGGGAATACAATTCTCTCTCTTGTCATTGAAAATGGATCAATCTCGGAAGATAGGAGGGAGGCAGTGGAAAGACTAGTCCGTATTATGGTCAAAGCAGGCGCTCGTTTCGACGTTACTGATCGACGACGACGGCCATTGCTGCATGCTGTAATTCGACAGCACGGCGGTGAAAAGATCCTGAAGCTCCTGGTTGATCATGGTGTTGACCCGGAACAAACTGACAAAGAAGGAAATACAATCTGGCACGCCGCAGTTCCTCGACTTGTTTCATCAACGTCGACGACAGAACTACTTTCCAATATCGTTTCCTTAGGTACAGACATACGGAAACCCAACAACCAGGGAAGGCTTCCCTTGCACGTTCTTTGTGAGCAAAATGAGGAAAGAATGGCTATTGGGCTCAAAGACGGAACGACGTTATTTGATTACATGATGGAGCAAGGGCAACAGGACATGAATAAGGCAGACAACGACGGAGTCTTGCCGATCCATCTCGCTTCGGCTTCTTCTACGCTGTTCACGAGAATGATGCTTGACGCCGGGGCGGACGCTACCCTGGCCACACACGAGGGGCTAAATGTCTTCCATATTGCCGCTCGATGCCGACAGAGTAACAGAATAGGTCTCGTTTGCGACTGGTTTAGGGCGACAATGAGCAAGGAGAAATTATTCGAAGCAGTTAATGCAAAGGACAGACGAGGACGAAATCCTCTGTATTACGCTTGTGCGTCGGGTCACTACCAATCAGTGGAGCTTCTCATCAATGCCGGTGCGGTAATTGACTTCAAGACCTACGAGGGATCGGCCTTGGAGGGTTGCGTTGAGTTTGAAAGGGAGCTCAAAGACTGGGTGGATAGGGGCAATTGTACATCTGATGCCGTCTACTTGGATGATACAAAAAGGCCCAAAAGGGACAGAGGCTGGCGTTCACCTCCAAAACGTGGCACTTATCACGAATATCGCATCGACGAAATCCTCGACCTTCTCGTCACCAACACCACTTCAGCTAGCTGGCGAGAGATTGACCGGGCTATCGTTTTAGCCGCGAATCAACAGCATGACTATACAGTGGAGTCTCTATTACGAGTTAGGAAGTCATTAGGTGTGGAAGACCCATTGGCGTGTCTAGCTGAAGTGCAAGCGTGCTCGGAACGGAGAGCATCACTTTTAGCAAGCGTGTCGACCGTTTCGGCTGGGAGAAAAGGCCGTTCGGTAGGAGATGTGTTTTCTGACCAGATACGGTTCATGATTGAACAAAGACTCCATCGCGCCATCCCTTCATTCGTCCAAGAATACTCCCCCAAACCTGGGATGAAAGATTTATATGCAGTTTCTCTCGACCTTGTCCTCTCGGGTTTCGCAGACATTCTCGATGACTTACTTACGCCGGGCCTCGTTTCAAATCTTGAGAATTGGAATAATCCTACTGAAGATAGAGCACGGGTAGAAAGAGTCGAGGATCTGGTAGTGCTGTTGTATACTGCTTGTCAGTCGGCACAGCCCAACCTACCTGTCATTCAGGTGCTAATCAAGAAAGGGATCAGACCAGATAAATGTTGCACACCAGCAGGATTTTCAGTACACTACCAAACGACTCCCCTCCATGCTATTGTCAAAACTGTTGATAATCACTGGTGGCACACGTCGCAGGCTCTTGCATACATACTTGACCAAGCTACAGACTTGGAGGTTCGGGATGGGAATGGACGTACGCCTTTGAATGCAACTCTAGAGGAGAAAGACAAACGTCTCTGGAGGTGCGACGCTACTGAAATGCTTCTGCGAGCAGGTGCGGATCCTTCCAGTGTTGACAAGGCAGGAAAGTCCTGCCTTGCGCATGCAATGGGTAGCGAGTCGTTATTTAAACTACTTCTTCGTTATGGAGCAGAGATTGGCCCGGCCGCGCTGGTAGCTGCTATCCTCGCCAAGGACATCAATATGTTGGAGATGATGTTGGCTTCTGGCGCGGACCCAAATGTTCGAAAGATGGGCAACGAGATACCCTCCTCAGTGTCATCAGCAGGAAACCGGGAGCATGATGCGGAAGATCCAAGCAAAGAAAGTGAACTGTATCCTTTGGATGTTTTGATCACTGGTATGGGTTACAATGATCACGATCCTGTTTGTGAGGATATGATGAAACTACTTTTTGACCATGGCGCAGATCCAAACGGACGCTATCCGAAAACAACCATGGTGCACCGGATTCTCCAAACGAAAAATTCGCGTTATTTTTCGTCCCGCTACATAAGGAATTGCTATGTTGATACTATCATTCAGCATCCGTTACTGGACGTCAATCTCAAGGACGCAGATGGTATGACGATACTTCAGACTGCTTACGAAGCGGGTGACTTGGAATCAGCACAGCGTCTTATCGACAGAGGCTCGAATGTTGATGGACAGAGCAAAGATGGCAGAAATGTCCTTCATATAAGATGCATGTGTCGGCTCCTCGAACCTCAAGCCGCAAAGGACTTCATCGGACGTTTGATCGATCTCGCCCCGGAGCTATTGCATCAAGCCGATGGGCAGGGTCTAACTCCACTTCATTATGCGATACAATTCATGGCCTTTGAGGAAGAAATTGAGTTTCTCGTGTCAAAAGGTGCAGATGTTTGCGCAAAAGATGATAATGGAGACACTCCTCTCCATGTTCTCTTTAAACATAGATGGACACTTACTGTGAAGGATGACGGCATGGTATTGGAAGAGCGCATGAAAAAGCTGGCCGGCTTGTTTTTGTCAAGGGGCGCAGATATCAACGCCCGTAATAAAGCGAGCGAGACGCCTGTATTCACGTGTTACCGTGAAGGCGGTCTCAAAGCTCTTGTTCCACATGACCAAGACATGCGTAAGAAATTCGAGGATGGGCACGCTGACACATTCGAGGATGGGGACGCTTACACTGCCTGGCACGACAAACTTCAACACAAGACTGCTGTGGAACAAGCGCCGATTCTATGGGCACTATTTGACGAATTTGGTGTAGATTGGACAGTTGTTAATAACGATGGACAGTCGCTGTTACATGTTGTGGCAGCAGAGCCGAGGAAGATGGACAATAAACGACAGAGAAGGTTCCAATTCTTGATGGGAAAGGGATTGAATGCCTTGGGGGAGAGTAATATGCATCAGACGGCTTTAGATGTTGCAGCTGCGCATGGAGCAGAGGATATTCTAGCTTTGTTTAACGTGGAGTAATATATGTGCTTTTTTCTTTAGTAACATAAGGCTAATTCTCATCTGTGAATATGTAAAGATATTTCATAAATTCTAATCAACAATTAATTGGCAAAAGATCGAGGTAGTGAGTGATAGTGAATCAGGATGGTAAAAACTGTGCACTCGCGTGAGCTCCCTTCTTAGACCTCAAAGTGAGGCTGGTTACTAATAAGTTCGTCGGTGTGGCTCAGTTGGTTAGAGCGTTGGTCTCATATGCGAAGCAATTCGTTGAGTATGACTTGGTTAGACACCAGGGTAATCCAAAGGTCGAGAGTTCGAGCCTCTCCACCGACATTAGTTTTTGCCAATCTGTCATATATTTCTTTTTTGCTTTGCGCATAGGTATGACGAAAGCCATTATGATGATTGATGAATCGCGGTGATAAGCACCACTCTGATCTGTGTTTTGTAGTTATGCGACAGCTGATCGTCAATGCCGCTCGCTGTTGGTAATATCCTTGCCAGTAGACGATCAGCAACCTTCAAGCTTCAATCGCCACTGCAACAATGTGTGTGTAAGTGTCCACCAAGTGTGAGCTTGAGGGAGAGACTGACATAAATGACAGGTCAATACAGAATAAGCGGTGTTTTGGCAAGTGCTTATCTAAGAAGCGGTCACATCATGTAAATCAAGACTTTCACAGTATAATTAATATTTCTATACAATCATAGACGTAAACCATGTCAGGGCAAAGCAAAACTCATAGTAGTGTAATAAAATTAGAAAGGTATTATCTCTAGCAACAACTCCCGAATGTCTCCCTAATTCCCGTCCAAACGATGTAGACGATTCAATTCATTATCCCAACAGTCATCATTATAGATCCCAAACTCCGGCGACCCATCAAATATCTCTACCATTGTCTCTCAAACATTTTCCACCATGAAACCAGTAACTCAGTTCTTCTCATATGATGATCGCGCACTCGACGAGGTCGAGTAGACAGTCTTTGCTGGAGCGCCACGGGGAGAAAGTCCCGTTGGTTGAGGGTAGTAGACGTTGACTGCAGCGTTGACAGATCGGTGGTGTTCCTTGGCGTGCTTGACGATAGCAGACCAGACCTTTTGAGCGTTGTTCTTGGTGGACTCCATTGTGATATTGAAGTAAAGTGGTGAAGTTGGTGTAAGTGGTGTAAGTGATGGATTGCAAAGATGCAGATGTATGTAGTTTTTGGTTGTCTTTGTGATTGGGTTGATTAAAAGCTTTGAGATTGATTTGAATGCTTGTATTGCTTAATGAATAAAAACATTATAACAATACCATCATTCCCTTTTATATCAATTTCCATGGCTTCAAAATGTAGTCATTTGCGCCCATCAGTCACCATGTCAGTCACACTCAGCCCTGCAGTGGACATTTGACAAGTTGATTGACATTACTCATCCCACCGTATACAAATTCCCAATCCGGTCAGCTTAGACGAGCTTTGGCTGACCAATGTAGTTCAACTTGTCAATGACTCAATTGGGTGGCTTGTCCAAGGGCGCGCCCCGCTGGCATTTCAACATGTCCGGGTTTATAAGCTGACCGATGTCGGTGAGATTTTGACACTGATTTTTCAGCAGGGTCGTCTGATTGGATGGTCGGACCGTCATTGACAACAGTGGAAGAGCAGTAGTTGGTTTAGTCTGTTGTCTAGAGCATGTTATTGCGTGTCAGTGAGACAATAAGACAAATTATAGACGTGACATGTTGTAATTAGTTACTTCATTGCTAGTTCTCAGCTCATCTGGTCACTCAATTTCGACAAAGTCGATACTCCAACCTCTCTTCCCCTTGGAGTAAATCTCAACACAAAAGTTATCCCCTTCATCCCTCACGTCATCTCTTTCCTGACCATCGTCTTCCTCATCGATCATTCTCGTTTTAATAACTGTCCATCCTGCTCTCGACCCTTGGCCTGTGTACTCTCTATCTAAGTAGGCAATTAACTTTTGCACCCTTCCAATATCCCATATACCCTCCCGTGTATCAGGTCGTGAGGATATCCACTTCTTGATCCAGTTCCTTAATGCATCATCGGCCATGTGATACGCGTCAAGCATAGCGGGAAGCATACCATGGCCGTAGTTGTTGACGCTGACGCAGAGAGTATATGGGAGACCCAAAGTGAGTCGACAAATCTGGCGAATTATAGAGGCTGACTCGGCAGGTGTAATATTGTGAGCTGTTTTGGAAGAATACATCATGTCTATCCGTAGCATGAAGACGAGATAGTGTGCGTAGTTTGTCGCTGCTCTGACGGGTTCGTAGGATGTCAATATTGTTAGCGGTTTAATGTCAACAGCCTGCCCTTCCACAGCATCCTCATCGCCAAACGCTGGGACTTCTTCTATCGGTAAACATTGTCTCCATTCTTCAAGCTCGATTCTGAGCTGATCGACCCGCTCATTCCATGTCGCGTCAGGTCTGAAATTGGCTCTCCACTCGTCCTCCAAAGCATTTACCCTCGGACCTATGTAAAGAAGCCTATCATAAGGTAATGTTGACGAAGCAAGCAGTTCAATCATAGAACTAGACACTTCCGGGGAGATTGCCTGTTTCTGTATTGAATGAGTGCGCTCGTAAATAACAAGCAAAGCCGCTATTCGCGAAAAGGCACGAACGAGGCATTCGCCTATGTCTGTAGCCCGCACAAGAGCCAAATGCGACGAGAGAAAGTCAACGGCTGCACGACCGTGGACACACCACAATCTCATCTGTCCGCGCTTCAACTCAAAATGGGCGAGCAACAAGACAGTACTTAGCCAAGAAACAGCGTTCTCTCGTTTCTTTGGATTATGTGCGTTACTCGGAGTGTTGATGTCTTCTACTTCGATCTTGCCAATGTCGCCAAGCGCTACAACAAAATGTTCCAGTGCATGTATTGATGCTTGGTTGCGAAGATGAGTATGAGCGTCAGACTTTGAGATTTTAAGAGCTGAAAGTGCTAGTGCGGCGTGGTAGAATGATCCATTCAAGTATTCGGCGTCAAGGATGTCGTTGAGATACAAGACTGAAAGGACTCCGTAAGGTCCAGTGTCGCGTAGATGATGGTAATATAGCATGTCCTCTGGAAACTTCATACTTTCAAACAGACCCTGGGGAATCATTGGAGCCACTTTGATACCAAAGAATCTATCTGACGTGACCGTCTCATGCACACCATCTTGCCGGGGCAATCGAGGCGATGAGAAACTCGGAGTTGTGTATGCAAATGGAGTGTGAGATGATGTGCCGGGTGTGATTACTGGTGACGCCATGTACGGCAAAGATTCATGATGATCGCTCGCTGATGTGTTGGTGGTACTGACGAGAGTGGCGCCATGGATTAATCCCGTGTTCCATGTTGATGGTACCACTGGACTTGACAAGGTATTCGAGGCTTGAAGCGCGTCATTTGGTGGTCCGACGTGATAGATGGGGCTCTGAGTCTGGATTGGATTGCCGTTTAGATCTGGTGCTGCAACATACGACGCGAGGTATTCCTGGGCTGGACTTTGTTCTTCAGGAACCTGGAAGCTATCATCAACTTCATCCTGTTGCTCCGAGTCATCAACCGACTCAGAATCACCCAACCTCTGACCAGACCGTGTTCGTCTAGGTGAGTCCTGGTTGAATAGCTTTGTTTGGTCTTTGAAGATGATCCTCGGCGCGTATCCACCGCACGGGATGCTCAGTCTAGTGCACTGTATGGACCCAAAGTTAGTCACTCGCTAGCAATCAGATAAACGACAGCTCGTATACACGCACATTGTTACACTCCGGCTTCTGCTCATCACACTTTAATCGCCGAGCTCGGCATGTCGAGCAGCCGTTCCGATTACGCGTTTTGACGTTCCGTCTTCTCACGACGCGATCTGGCATTGTGTGGTATGTCGGAAATCAGTTTTTCGTATACAAACAGCGAAAAAGAACGAGGTTGGCCTGTCTTACAGTGGTGAAGGAATTTGTCAGGCAGGTTTCGCTGGTGTCGTATGGAGTTACCCTTTTGAGAAGCGATGAACGAGCGGGGAAATTGGCTGTTATGTCACGATGGGAAGACTTGCTAGACCCGATTGGGTGGACGGTGCAGTGCTTCTATGGTAGGGTTTAAGACACGCCCTACAGGACATGCATCGGTGAGAAGCTGATCTCGTTAGCTCGTGTCATAGCTACGAGTTGTATTTTGATGGTACAAGATGTTGTGATTTTTTTTGACGCTATACGAACCATCAAACAACCGACCTCGAAGTTTCAACAATCAAGGATGCAATTGAGTGGAAGAGCACACAGACATAACCACCAGTAAGGAAATAAATGCATAACTTGTTTTATTATTCTATACATAAACTCCCATAGCTTTCAATCGTCCCATGCAAAGTCGTACGCATAGGTGTGGAAATGTTTGTGGATAATGGTGAGATAGAAGCTTCGGATACAACCGAAGCCATCCTAATAAGCTTATTTTGACTCTCAACAATTCACATCAGATCGCCAAGAATGATCCAGAATAACGACTCATATGTCATAGAACAGTTATGCAAGTTCTTTTGTTGACACCTCTATTCCCCCGTGCATAGGGCGCTCCCCACATAGTCTGTCGCTTGCTGATGCTGAAAAGGGAAAAGCTTAACGAGCAGAAAATGAAACGAGCCTTTTAACTGTATGCGTTTCTTCCTCTATGAAACAGCTCTCCTCCCTGGTAGAATGTGTTCTTGATTGCCAAGACAGGTTTAACTCTTGTTACCCTGAAGTTGCTGTCAACTCACGAAACTCGCAATCAATTCCTCACAATATGGACAACAACCAACCAGTTGCTCAGCCCCCGGGGGTGTTGGTGGACGAAAAGAACATTGCTATCGACTCAACAGAAACGAAGAGGACTATCTTGAAATTCGAGGCCGACGATCCTGACAGCCCATACAATTGGTCAAGTGTAATTCCAATCCTCCCAACGACATAAAGAGTTCAGCGTATTAACAAGTAATTAGAAAAAAAAGCTATTCATAGTTTTCGTCGCCACCCTGCTCCTCTTCAACGGCACTCTGGCCTCATCTCTACCAGCCAACGTAATTACCCCCATGAGCGCAGACTACGGTATAAACAACACCCAAGGCAACCCTGAGCTGGCTCTTCCCATTTCGCTCTTCCTCGTCGGATATCTCTTTGGCCCATTAGTCTTCGGACCCCTCTCAGAGCTTCAAGGTCGAAAATATGTCGTGCAAGCTGCGTTTGCCGGATACACTATCTTCACACTCGCATGCGCTCTAGCACCGAACTGGGCTTCGATGCTCGTGTTTCGACTCATGTCTGGCATATTCGCTAGTGCACCTTCTGTTGTTGGCGGCGGCATGATGGCAGATATTTACAGCGACTTGACTATCCGAGGTCGGGCATTTACATGTTTCTTCGCTGTGAGTATTTGTGGACCATTGATTGCTCCAACAATAGCAGGCTATGTTTCCGAGGTTTCGTGGAGATGGGCGTTTTGGGTTGGGTTGATTGTTGCAGGTGTCACGGTGCCACCACTGGTATTTTTGCCAGAGACCTTTGGACCTACCATCCTTGAGCGACGAGCGAAGAAGATACGAAAAAACGCCCGTGCAACAGGACAGGGTAATCCCGAAACTTATGCTGCGATCGAACTTGAAGCAAAAGGCTGGAAAAACATGATGAGTGTTGTTCTGGTTCGTCCTGTGCAGATGCTTTTCACCGAACTCATCGTTGCTGCAACGAGTCTGTACATCGCCTTGGCATACAGCATCTACTACATGTTCTTCCAGACCTATCCCATTGTGTTCAAGGGCATCTACGGAATGTCTACCAAGACGAGCGGCCTTATGTACTTCCCTATCATTGGTGGGGTCTTCCTAGGGATGATCATCTTTTTCCTTTGGGATGCTTATTATACCCGATGCAAGAAGGAGGGTCGAACATGGGCTCAGAGGACCGAGTACAGCAGACTTCCTCTAGCATGCATAGGTGGTCCTCTCCTGGTTATATCGCTCTTCTGGCTCGGCTGGACTGCACGACCAGAAATATCCTGGATCTCCCCCATGACCGCTGGCGTTCCCTTTGGAGCAACTCAAATCCTCATCAACATGTCTTTGACAAATTATCTTGGCGATTGCTACGGAGTCTACTCAGCCTCAGCCATGGCTATTGGGTCATGTCTTCGAAATCTTGCAGCTGCTGGACTTTGTCTTGCTGCAGCGCCGATGTACACTGCGCTCAATGTGGGATGGGCTACGACTATTCTTGGGATTGTCAGTGTCTTCATGTGTGCGATTCCGTTTGTGTTTATTCGGTATGGGGAGTACATAAGGGAAAAGAGTGTGTTTTATCAAAAGTTGAAAAAGGATATGGAAAAGGCTCGCGGTGATATTGAAAGCGAGTAGCTCAAAAAATCACACATATAGACTTGATAAAGTTTCAAACGAAAGATTAATAATCGCAGCTCTCACCGTCCCTCTCAATGTGACAAGATTAGACTCCTTCGCTAAAGGATAACCGTTGAAGTCGCCTTGCTTGGCGCCAGACATGGGAACCCCTGTCCGTAAGCTCGTACTCAGCCACGTTTTAGTGGTCTGTTTCGGTATATGTGGATTCTCGCAAAGCAAGTCTTACTGCTCAGTTCCTCAACTCCAATATCAGGGCCCGTCAAAGGATCTCATCCCCTGTAAATATAAGCACTAAGCCTCAGGAACCGCACCACCAAGAGCCATTGGCTCTGTGTCCCGTCTCCTTTAACTTCTGGGCGCCTAGACTTTTTTCTCTTTCTCTTCGGTAGGGCTGATCTCTTGGACTTCTTTTTCTCATCGAAGGATTCATTGTTGTTGTGTTTAGGATTCCCGGTTAAGTCGCGTGTGTTATTTCTGACCACAGAGTCGGCGATCCATAATGACCATCTTTATTCAGCCTTTGACGTTCCAAAGTCAAAATATCACCATCTCGGACTGGATCAGCGTTCTCACACTATGTTTGGCGCCTCTCATTGCTCATATTCTCATCGGCGCGCCTTCGCCAACATATCTCTCTCTCAGTCGCCCGCCATGGCACGAGCGCGTCTGCCATTACAATCCCACCTCAATTCTCTGGCGATACGCCATGATCACTGATCGCAGAATCCGTGCAAAGAACTGGGACAAGATCGATCTAGCTGCCACAAATGCTTTATTCTGGACTGATGCGGGATGGGATGGTAGCGAAGAGATCATCGAATTCAGCCGCCCACGGTGTGTCCAGCTTCCTGATGACGACAGAGTAACGCTTCTGTCAAGAGACGCTTTCAAGACTCTCATCATCACTGTTCAGGGCCTCCAGGCTATCATCCTGCTACTTAGTAACCAGATTGATCCTACTGCACCAGGCTTCACCGTGTTTATGGGCGTCGACATCATCTTCTTCCCGGTCGCTTTGTTCGGTCTGCTTAGACTTTGCAGCTGCATCTGGCTGACTGATGAGTTTTCTTTCGCCTCCATGGAAGACGTTCCCTTGGGGACACCGCAGATGATTGAGTGCAGCACAGCATCATTTGAGCTCTTGACCACCAACCCTGCTCTATCAGGTCCACAGAGATACCACAATCCTTCATTCTGGGGCAGCAGAGTGTTCCGAACTATTTATGTTCTCGCTCAATTTGCCCTAATTGCTCTTGCCCTGTCCTTTATTGTGACCATCGGTGGCTCATCCCTCTACACATTCACGACTTTCGTCGTTATCATATTTTATATCTTCGTTATTAGTGTGTCAGCATTGATAACCATTTGGTATTTTGGCATCAAATCATCAAAGTCAACTGTCATACCATGCATGTCTTCGATTTGGTACAAATTCTACACTGGACTACTCGTCGGGTTTGGCATCGCACTCATTGTCATTGCATGCATTGAGACTCGTAAAACTCCTTGCGGAAAGTTTACAAGTGGTACGGGCTGGCAAGCAGATGCCTTGGCTTGCATGGGTGGTGCTTTCGACAAGACTGAAACCAGAAATATTGTTGATGGCCCGTATAATGGAACAGCTTGGTACGGGTTTATGCACGCGAAGAATGCTAGTTTCGTGCAAGCTGAGTATATGGACGAGCACCACAACAGTTTCAATTTCACCAGGATGTGCTTCAGTAGCATGTATGGGATTTAAATCGGTATCTTGGCAGGGAGTAGGGTATAAGCAGATAATATTGACATCGACCGAATCAACAACGACATGTATCACTAAAATTACAATTACAATCACCTAAAACAACATTGGCCTCAATCCCTGTCCTCTTGTGTAGCACCTTTCAACCGTATAGCCACCGCCGCGTGTCTCAGTCATGCATAATAGTCCAATAAGATCAACACAACACATATTTTACGTGCAAACCAACAGTCTGCCTTGTTGAGCGCCCAACTATATGAACAAATACTAGCCAGAGCCTGATTTTACCCCGCCCGAAATATTACCTCAAGAATCTCGACTTCACAACCTTTCCTGTCTACAACCATAACAGACATCACCGAGTCTATTCGTATAGTCACTACCACTCTCCATGTCGGACCCGCTCTCTGTGGCGGGAACGGCCGTAGGCATCGCATCACTTGGTATACAAGTCTGCCAAGGCCTTATCAAGTACCTCCAAGCCGTAAACGACAGAAACGAAGAGATCAGAGATGCAGTCAGAGATGTCAAGCAGATCCTATCACTACTGGACAACCTGAACAATACGCTACCCAATGTCAGCCTTGGAAATGGATCGACTTCAATTCAAACATGCATCGCCAACTGCAATCAGAAGCTAACCGAACTTCAAAGGTTTCTGGATGCCCTATGTAAGACTCAATCAGGAAACAGAATTACGAAAGGAGCAATCAATGCCACGCGCACCATCTCATACCCATTCCAACGAGAGAAGCTGATTGAAATGCGGCACGCTTTGCGTTCTGTTCTCAATGATCTCAATTTGATCATTTCGGTTATATCACTGTAATAACCACAAGAGCCCCGATGTTGGTAACCTGATGACTGACGCTAACTCCCAGGGATTACGATGCTTCTGTCCAAAAAACAGTGAACGAAATATCGCTGGATCTGAAGGATCATGTTAAGAATCATGAGGACAATTCAGTGGATCTAAAAGATCAGATACAGTCCATGCAAATCGCCATATCTGATATGCTTGTCGACACAAAGGAACAGCTCCATGGGACACAGTTGTCTATCCAGGATCTTGATCAACGGATCGATGGGAAGCTGACAATTGTCGAGACTGTTACGCAATCGACTGAAACTAATAGTCAAGTCGCAGTAGCCATGCTGGAGAAACTTACAGAACTTGTGGAGTTTCAATCGACCTTAATGTCGACCACGGTAAAGCTTCTTTGAATGTCTGGTGTACCTATACTTATCATGTGAAGAACTTGCAGGTTAATGGTGCTCCGAGTGTCCAAGATGTGGGCGCCACCACGGCCTACCAAAGCAATTATTCAACACTGCTCCGCAATGACATAACACCCACGAGAAGTCCCAACGTGAGGTCATGGCAAGGCTGTTATTGTGCCGCGGCCCTTCCCAAATCAAGGACATCTTTCCAATTTTGGAACTTGGGATTTCAGTTTGAAGAACAAGAACACCACCTTCGATCTTGCAAGCTATGGGGCACGAGAAAGGGCACGAAACGAAGAGCTAAGGCTGAGCTTCGGATGAAGTTAGCTTGGCTCTCTACTCGGATGATTGATGCCTGTTTCGAATACGCGTCAGGCACCAGCAGACCTGGCCTTTCCATCAGATGCAGAAACATTATCCGCCGTATGGATAGCCCGGTTGTTACGGCAATATGGAAAGTCGAGAATAAACTAGCGCAACCCAACACACCGACGCAAATGATTCTAATACTCAAGAAAATGGAACATGAGATAATAGATCTCTACTCAAAAGGCTTAGCCTCACCGTTGGACACAACTGAGCACGGTGAGACGCATGCCGAGGTCAATCTCTTGAAAACAACAATCTGATACATCACTAATACATTTCAGATACTTGTCTCAAATGCTTTTCAACCTATCTTGTATATATATCCATTTTCAATCTTAGTTCCATCTAGTCGTATAAAACGAAAGGTTCTTCAAAATGAAGCAGTTACCTTTGCATTTATATCTCTCATTCGAGCTCTACTACAAGCCAATGGTTGCAATTCAGAAGAACTGTAAGTTAGGCAGTCCAATTCCGGAATATTCCTTAAAATATCATTTGATTTGTGACTAATTTCTATAGCTCTATTGCTGATAATATTGTTCTGACACCGGATTACACGATGCCGATACAAGAAACCGACTATACAGACTACTTGTTATCATCGCTATATAATAACTCTGATTTTCCATTCTCGTTTTCCAGTGTAAAAGGGATCTCTAGAGTCAAGCCTTCCGCACTTCTAAAATCAATGGTACAGGGTGGTGAGTAGCTTTGCCGTTTTACGAAATCTGTGGGGAATCCCAGTCGCCGATCTAACCCTTTGAACCATTTCTAGCAATCGATCTTTCCCCTATAGCCAAGGCTATACTTTCCAGAATTATTGAGGATCTTGTCTTCTGTGTTTCCCGAGCTCCTGAACTAGTGCTTGAGTATGTCTTCAGTGTCGATGTTGTCGAGCTTGCGGTCAATTGGCCGGAAGGATTGAAATATATTTTGACAACAAAGGCAAGTACTTTCGTGTCAAATGGCGATGAAGAATATCATTACCAACTTGTGTCACAAACTATATGTTATGACCAGGTTGAATCTGTAAACATGCTGCTAGAGGCAGGATGCTGTTTTCCATATCAGGGACGCTGGACATCCCGTATGTCGGAAGAGATGGCCTCTGTGGTGGCCACTCATATATCTGTAAGAAGGCTTCGACTCTTAAAATTGGCACAGACACAGCTTGGGCTATTTTCAAGCAATGAGTCTGTAGCTTTCGCTGATTCTGCAGCTGCCACAATTTGTGATGCGTTAGACACAGAACACATACAGATACCCCTATGCCTACGCGTTGAATCGAACTACCAATCAATCTATCTTTGCAAAGCCATACCTTTGCATGCCTTCAACCAGTTTTGGCGAAAGGGGTTCTCGCACTTCGATTGCATTGATTTTGTCGGCCGAACTCCCATGATGATTGACGATTTGGGTTGGAATACTCTCTTGCACGACGGAAGTTTTCAGCACGTCAAAGAAACGATTTCTTGCCTGCATAGGCACGGATTCTTGCAGAAGAAGGCAAAAGACCCACTGGACATAGGTCTCAATGTGTTTGCCACCGGCTATCACTACATGGGAGTCCAATTTGCTTACTGGTCACACGGTAATTTTATCACTCATAATGATATTAGCGACAGACTACCACTTCTGACCAATTTATCATGCGATACAACCACCGAGGATAATTGCATCTGCTGGTGCAATGCGGAAGGACACGGTTGTTCACCTATCAAGCTGTTTCTTAAAACATTATTTCTACCCGCGGGACAAGGAGTAACGTTTAAAGACCGTAGATTGCACACATTTCTATATCATCAATCATTTGATGCACCTGGTTCTGGCGGGCATTCGATCCTAGCTAAGGAGGTTCTTCGTCTTCTCACCTTTGAAGCTCTGGATATGACGCATACATGCTGTTTTTTTGACCTGATTGGCCAACATGATCGTTGCAATTTATTATTGCAGGGCATTCAGGATGAGTGGGCAATTTTCTGCCGCGATCCTGATAGCATCATGGAAATTCGGTCTTGTAGCAACGAAAACCGCTCTGCTGCCCTGCTCAAGGATCTGATGGCCGAGTTCATACCACAATTACAGCTATTGAACCCCAGTCACTTCGCATTTGAGGGCTTCATCAATACGTATTGGCGTCGGCGCATATCGCAGCTGTACAGTGAAGATCCCATGATTGTGGATGATTTCCACCAGCACCAGGCATTCCAGGGATTTGGGGTTTCTTCTCCTTCACCAACAAGTAAGTACCTGTGAAACAAGAATGAAAGACAGCTATTAACGGCCATCAGGAGTGTTGCCCGAAGTTGTGCATCAATTCCTAGGGAAGGATTTTCATTTACTGGGTCCCCATGATACTATCTCTGATGAAGAATGCATTTCAGAAGTATCAAGGTACATGGGTATGCAATGTGAAGGGTGTGTATCATTTGAGAAAGCCGAATGTTCTATAAGTGGATTTGACCGTTGTGAGTCCGACCAGGCGGACAGCGATTGGACTCAAACATATCTAGAAGAGCACTTGTTTCATTGAGAAAGGCAGCATGATACAAGACACCGTTTCATTCTGACTTGCCGAACATAAACTGATCGCGCTTTCTCTCTGGTCAATGAAGAGCAACATCTGCTTCAACACCATACTTCACTATAAACATTTGACGCGTTTGAACATTTTAACTTGACATATGGACATATGAAGGACACACATAATAAAAGGACAATTCTCCAGACTGTTGACTATCATGAAGTATAATGTTTATTGTGCGACACGTTGGACGCATTATCTATGGAACTTGAACGACGAAGATAGTCGCAAAAGATGGTCATCAGTTCTGTAGCGATTGGTTGCTTCTTGTCTTCGTTCTCGTACGCACCATGGTAACGAAGTGTTCTCACTCCGCTATCCATAAATGTCTCACTGATGTTGCTTGCCTTTCATAATGTCAGCATCGTATTCACCAGTGCCACATTCCAGTGTCTTGCAGATCACGACCGATCACTCCACCCAAGCCACTTCCACAAACACACCACACCCAAGGTCATCCGTTCAAACTGGATCAAACTTTTCCCGCGATGCAGAAAACGCCGCATTCTCTCTAGAAGACCCATATTAACGGAGCCGGAAGTTGCGGAACGGAGTTGGCTTCGGGCTCCTCGGGAACGTCAAACTTTACTTTATATGCTTTACGGGAATTACCCGCGGTTGGGACTATTTTTAGGTAGTCAAAATGGTAAGGCGGTGGAGATACCGTGGCGCTTGTGTAGAGTATAAACTCCTTCTGGAATTTAGTTTCACGATATGCTGATGGCCAAGGACCTAAGCTGTGATATCGTGTGTTTGGTTTCATACCACAGAATCGTGAGATCATGATGAACTTGGCACGATGGAAGCTCAAGGAGTTTGTTAGAAATAGATACATCGTCAGGTCATGGACAGACAGCAGAGATATATAAATCATAGCACATCGCACTCAACTTGCCTCGATATCCATCAGTATCACACAGTATCTTACAACAACATCTTACAACCTTATAGAACACCTTCGCTACTACACACCAATTGCCCATCATGAACAAGTTTCTTCTTGATTTGGCTCTGGTTAGCACTGTTTCCGCCGCTTGGATTCCGATTGGACATGGTCCAACTGAGTCCAGCAAGGACGCCGTTGTTTCTGCAGCCATTCCTACCATCGCTGATGCCGATCTCGATCCTGAGTTCGGACAGCCTATGAGAACCACTCGAACCTACCAGTCTGCGGTCATCCCTACTATCGCTGACCCTGATCTCGATCCTGATTTCGGACAGCCCATGCGGTCCACGCAGTCCGCAGTTGTCCCTACTATCAATGTTCCCGATCTTGACCCCGAGTTTGGGCAGCCTATGAGAACCACTCGAACTTATCAGTCGCCTGTTCTTCCCACTATCGCTGATCCCGATCTTGATCCTGAATTCAATCAACCTATGAGAACTACACGCACCTCACCTGTACTTCCCACCGACATTGTCTCTGACTTCGACCCTGAGTTCGGTCAGCCCATGCGAACTACACGCACTTATCTGCCACCTGTAATTCATACCAGCCTTGCCTCTGACTTTGACCCTGAGTTTGGACAACCCATGCGAACTACACGCACTGTACTTCCCACCGACATTGTCTCCGACTTCGACCCTGAGTTCGGTCAGCCTATGAGAACAACACGCACTTATCAGCCACCTGTGATTCATACCAGCCTTGCATCTGATTTCGACCCTGAATTCGGACAGCCTATGAGAACCACAAAGACCTACGAGTCAGCCGTTGTTCCCACCATCCAGGTTCCTGAAGACACTGTCATCTTGCGCCCTATTCAGTCTACCAAGACCTTTGAGGTTCCTGTTGAGACTCTCACCTCCGTCATCTACGTGCCCGGACCTTGCAACACCGGCTCATGTCACCCAAGCTTCACCACCAAGACTGTTCTTGTTCCTAGTGGTGCTCCCGCTCCCACTTCCTCTAGCGGATGCGGCCCTGCTCGTCCCAGTCTTTGTCCACCAGCTCACTTGCCTCGTCCCATTCCCTCTCACCCTCATCGTCCTGTTCCCGTCCCTACTGGCAACAACCACCCCGAGTACCCCAACACCACCTACCCCGAGCCTAGACCCATCGAAGGCAAATTCTGGACGATCAAGGACCTCACCCGCCACTGTGCCAAAGACGGAAAGTCCTGCAACTACAAGTTTGCTATTGAAGCTGACGGCAAGACTGAGCATTGCGACATCAACCGCAAGCCTGGTTCTGATGCCGCCCTCGAGAGCTGGACCAACGTTCCCTGCAACAAGAAGTCTGACAAGACTGTTTCTTGGGGCTATGTCACTGAGCCAGCACCCGCCTTTGCTGTTGTCACTGTCGTTGAGGGCAAGGTTCTTGCATGGTTCGGTGTCGCAGACATCAACGGCCAGAAGGTTACTTCTTCGAACCCATTCGGCTCTGGACATTACGGCAACCTTGGACCCGATCAGGTTTACACTTACTAGACCATCAACATCCAACAGTGCTCCTAACATCCTGGAGGCGAAGCACTTGCAAGGATGGTAACCTTATAGATTGATACTAACAAGGAGGAATATTTAGAACCAGATTGATTATACTGACTTGGATTGACTTTGGTGTGTAGAGTGGATTTCATTTGTCACATTCCTTTTGTCTTTAGAATGATTTTAGTTTGATAGATTGTTATAGATACCGGTATCTAGTAAATACATTTGTTCTTTATATCTTGTTCGGTAGCCTGCTCTTCATTTCATTGCATCACTATATTGCAATGCGGGTATACCTTCAAATTCCATGTCGTTGCGAAAGGTTAGCCAATTAATTAGGCACGTGAATTATATATCCTTTTATTATGCGAATGGACAGCTACTAATTACAAAGTCTCCGTCAAGTAGAAATAGATAATAACTAAAATGGGAAGATAAAGCTGTTTTTAAATATGCATTCATATCTTTAAGTGCAGTTCTTACTGCATAAATAGCGAGGCTTCTACTCTATCAGTCATAACGTGCATGTTCTTATTAGAAACAACAGTCATGAGATCATGTGAGAGATAGCACGTGACAGGTGATCGCATCACACGTGCATATGCGCTACAGTCCTTCACCTGGATCTTCAATCAACCAATTTACCTTCTCTCCAATCCTGGATTTTAATACATATCACTATTGGGATTTTCTGGTCATCAATTTGTGAATAAAAACAAATCCAGTTAAGAATAAAACATAGCTTGCTACCCAGTCCAAGAACGCTTTGATATCCAGTTTTGGTCAATACGCTTCCAGCAAAACCTAAAACTCGAACAGAATACCCGTGGGACATCCTATCGATACATTGTGACAACGACGCGACTCTGTCATATTAGATGTTTCGCGCTCAATCTGGAAAACATCATCGTTATCTTCGGAGCTCGTGTACATCTGGCGGACCATTTCCTTCTGCGCATCAACTTCGGTAGAGATCTCGTTGTTGATGATATTTACAGTGTCGGCTTCCTTGGAACCTGTCAGAGGTTCTGAATTTTTTGCCTCGTCTGCAGATTCAGAATCCTTTGCCTCGTCTACGGTAGACTTCTTCATCTTCAACAACTCAAGGTGGTGAGCTGCCTTTGGGTTGTCTCTAGCCTGCTTCTCGAGAATAGCGCGGGCGGAGCGATCTGTGTCAATGAGGTTGAAGAGGTAAGATCGTGCGGTTTGTTCTGAGGGAGTGCCACATGCTTCACTCTCTTTGCGTCGGCGCTCGATATCGGCGAGCTCTTCTGTTGTAGGCTCGTATGGTACCGTCGGACCGAACTTCTGGTACTCCACAAATGGCTTGCGCTTTGGTGCTGGAGGTGGCTTGGGTTTCGGCTCTGTGGGCTCGGGCGCGGGCTCTGGGGATGACAGGTATCTTCGAGCTTCAGACCACCAGAGAGCTATTTCCCTTTCCACGGTCTCTCTCCCCAGACAGGTCTCAGTGAGGCTGATAAACTTCTCGTCAGGGTGTTTGACAAGTTTTTCCGCATACCAGAAGAACTCGTCCAGTGTTTTCTTGAGGGACCCAGATTTGGTCACCCAAAGTTCGGGAAAGTCGCCGTCGTCATCTGGGTTGTCTTCCAACTCGTACTTGGGCTCGAGTACAGGTGCCCACTTCAGGTGACACGGCTTGATGGTTCGGGAGTTGGGCAGTCCGTGATTTCCAAC
Source organism: Fusarium mesoamericanum (assembly GCA_017656745.1). NCBI lineage: Eukaryota > Fungi > Ascomycota > Sordariomycetes > Hypocreales > Nectriaceae > Fusarium > Fusarium mesoamericanum. Next base: position 204,939 of record JAGDUS010000032.1, on the reverse strand, counting down.
CTTGGCGTTGGCCTCGAAGTAATCGTGGGCTGGCTGGATCATTCTTGCGTCGAGGCGAATGTGTTCCTTGAGAACTTCTTGACTCAGCATCGCCTTGGGATAGTACAGGGCCCACGCGGGAACATCATACCCCGGTGAGAATTCGTAGTATTTTGGTGTAAACTGCACCATCTTTGCGGTTGGATGGTGGGCGGAGATGGTGGTGGAGGTGGGTGAATAAATGTGAGATTGAACTTGCTGAGTCAGTGTGTGTGAATCAGTGTGTGTAAGAGTAAAAGCTCAGTTGGGCAGAATGGAGGAACAGACTGTCTTTATATAGAATGGAGTCAAGTGCCTGAGTCTTGTAACGTGAGGAAACTTCCAGCCATACTTAAAAAATTTCAGTTAAGTTACGATTCTGCGTCCTTCAACGTCTATTTTGTGGAAATGGGAGAATATTTCTTTGCCATTAGCCATCATTTCTCTAGGCAGAATGGCCGTCAGAGTTTTCTATAAGTCACCTCGTAGGTATTCCGAAGTAAAAGAGACAAAAGGAGACTCTTATCACAATATTGGGTTTATTTAAAGTGAGAAAAAAGACAGTAAGCTTTTCGACATGCTATCATCACATGTTATTACGTCCCCTTAACTACCATTAGGATTTGTGACTTTAGGTTGATCGCAAGGTTTACTCTCGATTTCTATTACAGTTTCAGGACATGAGGCTCATGTGTAGGCCATGTGTACTTACCTTACCTAGGCACCACAAAGACAAGGTGGGCAGTGCTCTTGTCACGGTGGCATAGGCGTATGAACAACACATTTTACTTTTGTAGACATGCATGGCATATCATTGGAACACTGTGTTCAAGAATTCTGAACACGTGAATTGGGAGTACGCGCTTAATATGGAGACGTGTCTGAGTCGCGTTGTTTTTTTGAACATCATATGCATTTTGTTTTCCTTTGTTATCTAAGTAACAAGCGGGGCCTCATCAAATTCATCAACACTTTTGAGAATTCTAGACGCTTCAGTCATTGGTTTTCTCCTTCCCCCTCTTCCTCCTCGCGCAGGCCCAAGGTCATGGCCCAAGCTTATCGCCGCCCTTCTCGGTCTAACAACTACCAAAGCTGCATCCGAGGGCTTCTCAAGATCAGCTGCCCAGCGCGCCACTTCCTCCTCCTCGGCTTTAATCTCGTCGTCAAGAGTACGGTCTGCGTGTGACCCAAAGGCAAACATACGGCCGAAAGACTGTGGGAACACTTTGTGCAGGAATAATCGTACAGTGGGAAGGCACGGCGCTGCGATGCTCACGGAGCTTTCGATGCCTGCCCAGACCATGAGGTCCATGTAATCCCATGTTATGTTGGTGGAGTGACCGTAAAGAATGTTGTATCGCATTTTGAGGCAGCTGGCGACTAGAACAACGACGCCCAAGCTGAACATGAAGATGATGGCGAGTTTTCGGCGGAATGTCGACCTCACTAGAATGTGTCAGTAAATTCCTTCCCAGAAGAACGAAATACGTACTCCTCCAGACCAACGGTATCGGAAGGGCCAGGACCACCACGTCAAAGGTGATATTGGTAATATTGATCGACCACTGCAGTTTGTTCAAATCCATGCACTGAAAGTCCACGTCGTTTCCGCTGAAGCGATTCCAGTTCCAGTTTATTGGCGTGCACTGAAAGATGTTGAGGAACATGAATATGATGGTATTAAGGCACACGATGACGATGACGGCCCAACACGCTTGGCAGAATCTGGTGTATACGTGGCAAAGACGGATATAGAATAGTATGATGGTGACTTTTGTCATACCCATTAGAAGGCTGTAGAAAGGGCAGTCGATCCAGAATAACTAAATTATGTTAGCATGTAGTTGTGGTTATATCTGTTATGCATACCTTCAAGGCATGTGATAGGTCGTCTGCATTGACCTGCCAGATATCCTGACCAAAAGCAGACATCAATGCTGTAGATGGTTAGCGACATAACAAATCACCTATCCCGAAGATCTTACCATGGTGTCCAATACCGAAATACACGATATAAATAATAAATGAAATCAAAGACAACCAATCCTCCGGTGAAAACTGCTTGACAAGAAACGCTTTGGTATAAATTCGAATAACGGTACAAAGGATAGACAGAATATGAATGGAAATGTATGGCCAAGCATCGTTTCGACGATCTCGCAGAGGACGTTCGCATAGAGCATCAACTTGACGTAAAGAGGCTGAAAGTACCATGTCAATAACCAAAGACACAGTGGGGTGCTGATCATGATCCTAGGCGAAGATCATGGTGAGACATACCGAAAATAGCAGGGGTGCGACAGTATTGTCTCATACAGAGAATTAAATCCGAATGGAAATCTTGGGAAGTACAAATACAGCTTTTCTCATCTTGCAAAGCGCAGTCTAATTGTAATCCTGCGACAAGACATTGTCGCTTCAACAAGTTAGTGCGTATTTTTAAAGTCAAGGTAAAAATGACTTACCGCGCAAATTGGAGACGCATCGATCGTCGCTTGGACTTGGGCATTGATCTCGTTCGCCACAGATGTTACCGCACTGACAGTAACAAAAACAGCAAAACAAGCGACCAATGTAGCCAGTTTCTCAACCTTCATCGTGCATTGTTCGCAGCTTCAAAATTGATCCCCTTATCCACGGGAATCCAGAATGGTCAAAATAAACATAGCGTAATACTTCCAGATCAGGAAGAAAAAGAAAAACCAGGGAGCTGGGGGGAGAGGAAAAGAAAAAGAGCCATACAAAACGCACGTTCCTCTTTCTAAAACACAGCTTAGTGGGACGTTTTGTTCATCAGAGAGGGGATAGTTGGCACTAGAGGTTGTGGTTTTGATTAACTGACGAGCTGAAGGGCACAGCTTGTCGGACCGGTTGCCACTTCGGAGGTTTTTTGGGGGGTCTTATTGGATGGACAAGTATCCTCTGTGTTCATTAGAGGCCGGACCCTTAGGTCCAATGTTGCACGGTCGATAGCTAGTGGATTCATGTTGGGTCGAAATGACCTCTGCGGGCGAGACGGGCTCGATCCGTAGCCCGGTAGATGGAGCAAAGGTACCCGGAACCTGGGAGGCCGGGATGTCGCGAGTAAACCGTCGATGAAGATCTGATTTGTGATGTTGAGTAATTGTGTCTATGACGATGATGAATGTGCTAAACAGTGGCGTCAGGTACCGCGTCGTAAAGACATGACTCGACCAGCATATTGTCTTTCTCATCATGTTCGTTTGCCCAACGTGAACAACTCTAGCTTGCTTCCTTCGTGTCTCAGGTTTCTGCATCTCCGGTAGTCGCGACTTGAAATGGGTAATGTTTCCCCCCCGTTGGAGACTGCCGAGCGATTAGACTCGTGGCGTTCAATAGAGTTTACACTTCAGGAATAGACTGACCATTTTCGCGTTGTGCGTCGCGCTCGCGTCGAGTCATGGAACCAAGACTAGCCTATCAAGGGCATTGTTCGAAGGTAATGTTTCACTCTGGTCTTTGGAACCACGTGGAATGCACAGAAGAACGTAACCCGCCACATGCGCGCGATGGTTGAACGATGAAACATACCATCATGTGCAAGGCTGCAAGGGGGATTGACGCCATTGCCAAGCTTTCGACGATCAATTGATCTCGCTCCCATCTTCCCTCGTGAATGGTGAAACCGAGGTCGACCTCGGAAGTGGAGAGGTCTTCGGTAAGGATACCAAGGAATCAGCAGACAAGAGAAAATGGATTCAATGACAGTGATAAATGGGGCATACGGAATTGAATGACAGGATGAATGTGTGTATTTCCGGACACTCCACATGGTGGTAAACTTACAAGACGTTCGAAGGTGAAAGAATAGACGGGAGAAGATGTCTATTGCGTAACAGAATACACTGGCGTAGTCGCACAAATTGTGACACCAATGTCGACCAACTAGAAATATAACACATAAAGAAGATCACTGCTCTTAAGATAAACACCTGTATTGTTCAGATCATCTTCATTCCATCTCGTCGACGAACATTACCCTACACTTCTGGCGGCCGTGTTGATGACCCACTCAGCCACTATCCGCAGATAAACCTAATCTCGCCTAGGCGATAACGAGAAGGTATCGATAAGGATATCGCAAAAAGCAAAAAACAATCGACAACGGCAGGATTCGAACCTACGCGTGCGAACACAATGCCTATGATGTCTCAGAAGAGATAGCAGGGCATCGCCTTAACCACTCGGCCACGTTGTCTTGGTGATTGGTTAGCATGAGCTCTTCAAAACAGGAAATATGAACATAAGCCAACTTGAGAATCTGAAGTTGTGTTCTTGTCTTGTGTAGACAAGATGCATGTAATTATTGTCTTCTTTTACCTTCCTCTTTAGTCCGATTACATGATGCTGAAGATAAAATCATAAGATCCCAGATCCTTGATGTTTCACTACTGTGCACCATCTACCAGATAATTATAGATTGCGCCTTTGTCTCTCAATTGGCTATTATCTACTGGTAGACTGCTGTCCCATCCCCAGGGTAGTATTTATCCGGACACAAAGAAGTAATGAGATGGACTTCATCCGTCATCACAACATCATGATCTTGGCACATACGTCATTGTTGATTGTTGCTGTTGGTTGAGGGTTTTTATACACGTTGGTCCAACACACCCCGCTTCAACCAACAGATTCCTAAATGACGACGCGTTGATCATATATTCTTCTCAACGCATATCTTACATCCTTCGGCTATACGTCGCGAAGTCATCGCAAACATATCGCGATGGGGGACCATACAACAGTTGCCGAAGTCCAAGTTGATGATAACGCGCGCTCAGACTCTGAAGATTCCTCCTACGACGCTGGCTCCATAACAGACAGCGCGTCCATCGCCAGCAGTGTTCTCAAATACAACTGGAAAAATGGTCGGCGCTATCACAGCGACAGAGCTGGAGAGTACAGCTTTCCTAATGATGATGAAGAACAGGATCGTCTCGATATGGTTCATCACGTCTTTACTCGGCTGATCAATGACCGCCTTTTCACAGCACCCATTGACCCAGAGGGTGCGAGGGTACTCGATATCGGCACAGGAACTGGTCTCTGGGCGATACAATTTGGAGATAAACATCCATCCGCTGTTGTAATCGGGAACGATCTCAGTCCAATCCAACCAGATTGGGTTCCCCCAAATGTCAGGTTCATCATTGACGACGTTGAGGCGGACTGGGTAGATCCAGTTCCTTACGACTATATTCATTGCAAATACATGGCTGGCTCTATCAGAGATTGGCCGCGGCTCATCAAGCAGGCCTACGCGAGTCTGAAGCCCGGAGGATGGATCGAGCTTCACGAAACAGCCAACACGTTATATTCTGAAGATGACTCGCTTCAACAAGATAACGCCCTCGTCGAAATGATGGAGCATCTGACAATAGCCTGTGAAAAGATTGGTCGAACAATGGACCCTGCACCATTGTTTAAACAGTGGGTCGGGGAGGCTGGGTTCGAAAGTGTGAAAGAAGACAGATTCAAACTCCCTATCGGTCCTTGGCCAAAGGATGAACGACTGAAAGAAATTGGCACGCTTATGGGAATCAACATGATCGAAGGAGTGGCTGCTTTCACAGCAGTGCTATTTACGGAAGTGCTGGGATGGTCGCGTGAACGAGTCGAGCTATTCAACGCGCGAGTCAGACAGGCATCGCGACAACGATCAGTCCATCCGATTTTCGACTGTTTAGTAGTGACTGGTCGGAAGCCAGGGTAACATGCGACCCTATGGAAATAAATCGGGTCTTTCTTTAAGGGCCGAATCTGTGGGGTATATCCATAAGTCGACTAGTCTCCGCGGCTTTACAAGCGAGATGGACACTGCAATGATACTAAAACATGGGGTATCTTGATTTTGGACCCACGGAAGATGGATCTTCTTCTCAAAGTGAGGGGGAATTGGTCGGATATGGGGTGCTTTATGTATCGGGAGTGTTGAGTCGATGCCGTGAACAATAACCGCAGGGCCAAGAACTGGGGGTTTGGATGCTGATCACTTGGATCCATGAAAGACCTAAGATTCATGATAAATTGCGGCCTTCTCCACTAGGAATGAGATAGAAAGATAGCTTGAACTGATCTTCTTCAGTTGATCTGCTTAATATATCCCTCAGCTCGACAACAAATTGCATCCATGGGTTCTCTTACTACCGCTAGACATAGGCGGCGTTCAAAGACTATGCTCTTCTCAAACCTCTCTGCCATATCCCTTCTCTTTCAAGGTCTTCCAGGAGTGTATTCCAAGCCTACATGCACTGATGAAACATTCAAGTCTATCAAGCTTGACAACGCGGAAATTCTCTCCATCAATGCCAACGTATCCAGTATTGAACTCCCAGAATTGCCAACCAACGAGTGGCCGATACCCGCTGGAAGCCCACCTATCAACGTGTGCAAGGTCGTGGTCCAGTACACCCATCCAGGTTGGAATGATACCATCAACGCATTTGTGTGGTTGCCAGTCTCGGACTGGAATGAGAGATTCGTCGGTGTTGGTGGAGGAGGTTGGTCAACCGGAGATGTTCCCGATCTTGGACCACCAGCCTCCAAGGGATATGCCGCTGTCACAACCGATGGTGGTCGACCCATGACGAACCGACAGAGTATGGATTGGGCACTCACAAAGTCCGGCCATCTGAACTGGCCCCCTCTGCAAAACTTTGCGGCTGTGGCTTTAGATGATGCAACGACTGTGGGAAAGGCCGTTACGGAAGCATACTTTGGTAAAGCGCCAAAGTACTCGTATTGGAATGTATGTGGTCACTCAAGAATAAGAAAAAGACATACTGACTTCTTTAGGGATGCTCTACTGGCGGAAGACAGGGCCATATGATGGCGCAGAGATACCCAACTCAGTACAACGGTGTTCTGGCTGGAGCGTCTGCTTTCAACTGGGACAGGTTCATTGTGTCAGAGTACTGGCCTCAACTTGTTATGCACAAACTTGGTACAGTCACTGTGTCCCGATATGTGCTATGATGCTAATAAGATATAGGCTACTACCCTCCCGCATGCGAACTTGCTGCCATCACCAATGCTGCGATCAAGACATGCGACCCTGTCGATGGCGTTGAAGACGGAATTGTATCCGACTCAGATGGCTGTGACTTCGATCCCATGTCGGTAGTAGGAACAGAGGTTACCTGCGACAATCCTTCAGGTACTATCAAAGTCTCAGTAAAAGCAGCCGAGGTCGCCCGTTTGACATGGCGTGGTCCACAAACCGAAGATGGCAAATTCATGTGGTACGGGCTGGATAAATCTGCCCCTCTCAATGGATTGGCCAACACGAACTGTACCTCCTTGACAAACTGCACCACGAGCCCCTTTGCCATTGCAAAAGATTGGCTAAGCACCTTTATCCTTCAGAACCCGTCTGTTGAATTGAAGGGCATGTCGCACGCAGAGTACAGCAGGCTCTTCCGACAATCTGTCAACCGCTTCGCCTCGGTGATGGGCTCAGCTGATGCTGATCTGACCGACTTTAAGAAAGCAGGTGGAAAGATACTTGCGTGGCACGGGACTGCAGATGAACTTATTCCGTACAAGGGATCCGTGGACTACTACAAGCGTGTGCTTGAGGGAGACCCTGAAGCGAATGATTATTACCGCTTCTTTGAAGCTCCTGGTGTTAACCACTGTAAAGGTGGTCCTGGATGGTTCCCAGGTGGTGCGTTTGATGCTCTTGTGAAGTGGGTGGAAGAGGGAAAGGCTCCCGAGACTCTGTATGCAGAGACTACTGGGACGGAGACGAAGAGAGTGGTGGAGCTTTGTGCGTACCCGAAGAAGTTGACGTATCAGGGAGGTGACGCAAGTATTGCTTCGTCATATGGTTGCAAGTAGTTAAGAATCTAGCTGTGTATATACAATTATATCAACTGGAACAGACGTCGTTCTATCATAGACCCTTAAGAAGTACTCGATAAGAAGAATCTTGAGCAAAAAGTCAACTCCCTCACCTTCAAAAACACCGCGTCCCTGTTACGTACTTGGATCGCTGTCAATGTTGGTAATTGATCATAAATAAATGGACTTGTAGATTGCTAAGGTTTGGCCCCAGTCTTATATACACGAGGACCTAGAGGTGGCAATTTATCCATTGGCCACATTGTCATTGTAATAGCCCAATCTGGCTGTATAACACTTTCCCAGACTGACGGCAAGATAATCTCACCACCAGGTGCAATAAGGTCATAATGGCCCTCCATAACATGAGGCCCAAGCACATCAACCTGCACGAATGCTTGTTTAATAAGATCCTCCATGCCCTATTATGTTGTTAGCATCACTTCGTTGTCTCGTGTTTCATGCTATACTTATTTACCTGCCAGGTGGCGCAAAGATGGAATGGGAACATGAATTTGCGACCGACTGCATCTGTGAATCGGATTTTACCCTGCTCGGCTCCTCTCTCAAGTTCCCCACGTTTAGCTTTAGTTCCTTCTCCAACCTTTGCTCCGAGCTCCTTCCAAGCCTCCTCCTGCGCGGCTTCCTCAGCTGCAACAGCGTCTGCAGTCTTTTTCCTCTCCGCTACCAGTTTCAATAGAGTGGTTTCGTTCGTTGTCATGCCTTCTTCGCTGTGTTTTAGCCCCTGAGGTGCACTTTACTCTAGTAGCAGCTCACCTTGCTGTGATAGTATTTCACTTTGTTCAACCTGCTGCCCAAATGTCTGTCGATGCAGTCTATACGGCTGTGGTTGTAATTCAACTTCTGCCAGTCGGTTCTTCAACCAACGGTTAGTATCGTCAAGTATAGTAGAGCTTGAGGTCGCTTGTGCTGAAACAATGGGGCCACCATTATCTTCTAAAGCGGCCAATGTCAAAAAGGTTTTAGCATCATTTGCCCCAATATCAGCACCGCTGCGAAGAAGTATCCGGACAACAGCACTATGGCCATTTTTGGCTGCCCAGGACAGTGGTGTTATTCCCTTCTCGTCTGTCATGTTCACATCAACGCCCGTCTTTAGTAGGCTTGTGATCATATCTTGATCTCCGCTTTTTGCCGCCAGAAACAGTAGCGCCGAATTCCCACGCGCGAGGGCATTCTTCTGCAGATCCTCTTTATCAATAGACTCCATACTTGATCTGCCTCCAACATCGGACGCGTCGTCGCTCATTTTGATCTCCAAACCAGGGGTTGAGATTGGTATCGACGCAAGTGAAAGCTGCTGTAGGTGCCTGGCGAGATGACGACTAAACCCTTTTGCATTGTTGTTTGCAGACATTGGTTTCCAGTCTTCACAGAGCGGACAGCTACCGGAGTTGAACGTTCTTATAGGGCGCTCACACGCATCGACAATCAAAGGCATCTGAGCTTCTGTCACCATTCCCAAATGAGACTTGTTGAGATGACGTTTGAAGTCATCGGAGCTGGGAAACGTGCTATTGGGTGAGTTGCACCAGCTACACTCCCACTGCCAATGATGGACGGTGGATTCATGTTCGAACCACTCACTTCGAGTTGAGAATGATTTGTTACCACTTCTGCAATCTTTGATTGTACACATATACGGTTGAAGATCGGTGAAGACATGTCTCCTGAGATTAATGTTAGCATAGAACTTGGCAGTTGCATCTGTGCTACTGACTTCCACTCGTACCAGTTCGCCGCGACCTGTATGGTTCGACAATACGGACACTCGAACGGCTCCCCGTATTCAAGTTGCACCCCGTCAAGAGTCATGTCTGACAGATCGGGAATCGGGCGCCCCATACCTTCTTCGTCCCCCAAACTCTGAAAGGACGTCGCGGACGTGAATGCTGATATACCACTACTGGAAACACCCTTTGGTACTTGGTCTGATGATTCAAGGTTGTCTATCTCATGATAGGTAGTAGCGACGACGGTGGCTGTATCTCCGACGCCAGGCTGTTCAGATTCCTTTGCAAGACTTGCCCGATGCTCTTGTCGGTACTGAATAATCTTCCGTTGCTTACTTATGTTATTACCCAGCCGCCTTGCCAGCCAAAGATTCGACTTTGCTTTGGGGAACCTGTCAGCCACATATGTGATGTCCTGTGAACTCTCCAAAGTGAAACCATCGAGATTAAGGAGTCTTCCTCTGGGCTGCTGCTTTCTTATCAGAATGGATATCCCAAACAGGTGATTGATAGCTGAATGAACTCCAGCGAGCAGCTCATCAAGTTCATTGATAGTCTTGGTGTCACCATCATCTGACGGAAGTGCCGCTGATCGGTTTGGTACACTGCCATTGATGATAGCTAGTGCTGGATGAGCGTAAACATGTTAGCTAGTCTAGTGAACGGTCAGAGCTCGTACAGTATAGCTCACCTCTATCGGCTGAAGCATGCAGATTCTCCAGTCCCAAGGCAACAGTCGTTCGCATTAGAGGTGCATCTCTGAGCCGATAATCGAGAGATTTTTTTGAGGTTTCCTGCTGCAGAGCCCCCAGATTCGATGCCCATACTCTGAGTCGCCCTCGTTCATCTTCCAATGTGACTCTCAAATCAGGGTCGGTGTGGTCCGTAGTGTAAGCTATCGCTTGGTCCAAGGCGGCAAAGCTTTTCTTGCTCAATGTAATAAGCGTTGGAGCGGCGACACCCTCAGAACTCTCTTGCCCCATTCTGAAAGAGTACTAGTACCTGGCTAAACTATTCGACAATCAACTAGTGTAAAATCAGTTACGCAAGGTATTTCATCTTCCAAAAGCATAACCTAAATATCTTAAGGGCTCAACAGCCAGGAAGAAGAGACTTCCCAACTCACCAGATAAACTGATTACGTCAGAATATTACTTCTTCTGTAACCATGCCATGTCGTTACCCCGCACTCAGGCTCGGGTTGCAGTTCATCGCATATAATCATCAGTAACTTAATTGTTTATAGCTGGACAGGCTGGTCATATCACGCCATGTCTGGGTTTGAAATCGCTGGCGTGGTGCTTGGATTGTTTCCAATTGTCTGCGATGCTGCTAAAGACTTGAGAGGGGTTGCGAAGGATGCTCAGTCCTGGTGGCAGTTCCAGACCTCGTTTGACGATTTCATCGCACGACTTTACACAGAGCGTGTATACTTCGATCAGGCAATTGTTTCTCTGTTGAATCCACTCCAGGAGCTCTCAAATCAGGATCTGGAAGCTCTTCGATACAACACGAATCCGAGCCTCTGGCATGATCTCCGCATTCAGGCAATGCTCGCCAACAGGATTGACCCCTCTCATCTTTCATGGTTCATGAGACAATTAAAGGATATCATCGACGCCTTGAAGGAGCTACGTAATATGCTGCCGTTTGAAAGGGTAAGAGTTCCATCCATGAAAGGTGGAAAACTGTTAACGGAGTGACATAAGGCCTATCAATTGGATAGCACAGACTTGGAAAGCACTATTTTCAGGCTTAGAATTAGCTTCTCACACAAAAAAGACGAACTACTTGGAACTATTAAGAAGAGGAACGAAGAACTACGCAACTACCTCAGTATGTCATCACAACTCCACATGAGTCGATCCTCTCTTCAAACACCGACGAAAGACACGTCAAAGCTGGTCAGATCTCTCAAAAAGCATCAAGAACAGGCAGAGTCCGTCTTTGGTGGCTTCAAGAGCCAATGGATCTGCAATTGCAATCTTAATAGTTGTCATTCGTGTGGCATCTCCACGGAAGGGTCGGATATGAGACTCCTTCTAAATGGGGCGAGGAATCAGCATCTAAAACTCGAAGTGGTAACGCAAATCGAGATGCAACGGTTAAACGAATTAACTTCTGAACCAACGACGGTTCCTACCCAAGCTGACTTGGAATGTTTGACACAAAACTCTCTGAGGAAACGTATATCCAAGAACATGAGGAAACAAGGCAAGAGCATCAGCAGACTAGTACCGTCAACATTGTTCTCATTGTCGGACCCAAATAATGCCAAGGTGAATAATAAATACGACAAAGGCCTTGAAAGAGCACCTGAAAAACTGAAGAAAAGGTGCGTTCTACTCTTTACGCAAGGATAAGGGATGGTTGCTACACTGTGGTTCGAAAATGATCGTCAGAGTTTTACTGACCCATGTTTAGACAACAACAAGAAGACAGTACGAAGAATTTATGGAGTCCCAAGGTCCAGTTCAGCTTGCCCCCAGAACCGGTTGCAACTCCAACTACTCCCACCGCTGTTAACCGCATGGATCAAGCAATCAGCAACATGTGTCTTACCATCGATACACCAAGTAAAGAATCGTGTCTGGGATTCTTAAAGCTATCAGACGCCAAGTTATTCCTGCATCTTGATACCGTGAATTATCCAGAGCGTCTCGAGATGCAAACTTTTGAGGAATTCCTTAGCGAACGGCACCCGCGAGACTTTCGGCTAAACCTGGGCTTAACAGTTATCATGCTCATCCTCAAGCTTGGCCCCTCGTGGATCCCAGAGAAACCACTTAAATCATCACTCGTTATACTGCAAACTCCAGGGTGTCCACCCCAGCCCTTTATATCACATCCCTCCATCCATGCAGCGCTTGAATCAACACCTACAATAGAGTTTCAAAAGGAGAAAGAAAAAGGAACATTCCTCGCTCTTGGTATAATTCTGCTTGAGTTGCTTTTTCGTAAAAGCCTTGAGGAACAGTCGTTCTGGGCAACGTTTACTGATAACGGAAAACGACATGAGTTCACTGATTTTGCGGCAGCGAGTCGGTGGCAGAAGGATGCTGTGTATGAATATGGAGAAAAGGTTGCGAATGCTATTAGCAAGTGTGTGAACTACACTGTTGACAACTCGGTAAATCTACGCAGTGCAGAGTTTCTACAAGAGGTGTGGGAGAAGGTGTTGAGACCGATTGAAGAGACCTTGGCATGTTCTAGCGGTGTATCATAGTATTGGTACAGTCATTACACAATACCCCATTATAGAATGAATGAGCTTAATATGTTGGTTCCAGTATGCAAACACAAACGGTCAATGAGTCACAGGTGTTCTTATTCGACAGTTAAATGGAGATATTATACAGTACTGGCCTGTTATGGAAGGGGTGACAACGCAACACTAATATCTGCTTTCTAAAGTGAGTTGTCAATTATAGTAATTATTATTTAAGTCGAAAAAAGAAAGTCTAAGCAAATTGATCGACCCTCGCTTGCGATCTCCTCGCTTCATCCTCAGCACTGTGATGCATAAGGATTGTCGTATTGACAGTAATGCCAGGTGTTTTATCCGAGCTCGCCGCACTTCGTCCCGTTATCGACATCCCTGACTCCTTGAATAGTTCATCTTGTGAATCGTTGTTCTGTGTACCGCCGATTACGTTGGTGGTGATACGGCTGTGGTTCGTTCTTCGTGTTTGGTTTCGACCAGTAGAGGAGAGTTCGTAGTGCCCAGCGTAGTTGGAGCCTGTTCGAGCTGAGGACATTTGCCCGAGGAAGAGGGTTCGGAGGGCTGTGAGAGAGAGGTTAGTGCGGTACTATTATGTGCTTTTGTAGTTGACTTACGAGGTAGACAAGTGGCGATGATAGCGACGGCTGTTTCGATCATGGAAACAGTACATGTCAACATGGTCTCGTTCTTCTTGGAGTAGTAGGCTCGGATAACTGAAAGGGTTAGCAAAGTTGACATCTAGAGAAAAGGTTACATACTGCTAGCAACAACTACGAGGAAACCAAGGGCAAAGATGGCAGCGACACCAATCTTTTGCTTTGTCTTCATCTGGAGTTGAAGGACCATAGAGATGGGCAAACTGATAGCTGCGATGTGTTAGGTAGGTCCAACAGGAGCAGCCGTTGCTTATACTTACTGACGATATCGGTACCGATATTTACTTCGTTTAGTTAGCATTACTGATGGAACATTGTTATAATTGGTGGCACTTACGTATAACAGTCAACCAATAATTCCTCTCAGCTTCCTTGGGGTCGCATTGATCTGTAGCTATTGTCAGTCTGTATTCTTTGTCGAGTGGTCGTGCAACCTACATTCCGGGTCTTGTGACCATCGCTTATCATGGGGAAAGCATTGGAAGATGATGTGAAAGAAAATGGCGGCCCAAAAACACACTAAAAGTCCAAGTGTGATGTTGTAAATGGTCTGTAGTCTCGTTCCAGGAGCGGCGAGTCGTTTGTAGAAGAGGACGAGAGCAATCTTGATAGCCCATAGTGAGGTTACGTATAGAATCGATCCAGGGACGATCATCTATGTCAAGTCAGCAAAAGCAAACATCATACCCAGACCCAAAAAAGCGTACCTGCATCATGCCCTTGAACTGTTCACGAGTCGCACCAGGAATATTCGCCATACCCAGATTCCACATGTGCTGCTGAATGATAAGATCGCCTATCAAACAGCACGCGGATAGAATAATGAATGCATCGTCAATTTGCAGAGACCCGAGCTTACGGGCTCGAATCCACAAGCGTAGGACTAAGAAAATGCAAGCAACCACTGTAGCGATGTACCAAGACACCTAGAAGAACATGGTGTCAGTAGAGTAAAAAAAGCAAAGACATCAAAGAAATGGAGCATCAACTACGAGGATCCGGGATTCAAAGGAAAACTTACCACTTGGCCGAGACCCTCTGCCATTGCAACGTCAAATCGCCAAGATGAACAAAATATTTTAAACTTTCAGACGGAAGAAAGCGAAGGAGGGCATGCAGGTAGTTAACTGATTATTCCCAGCTCTACGGTAGCGGCCCCTGACCCATGCACACCCTCAAATTCTCCTCTGCACCACCTCGGAGGGTTTTGTCAAAGCGTTATCCCTCGGAGACTCCCGTCAGCTCATTATGTGTGATGGCAACGCTTCCAGCACCCAAAATGCGTTAACGTCGTGGAGCAAAGCACCGGACGAAACTAGCAGCTAGCCCCGAAGTCAAAATGCGTGCCAAGTGGAACAGTTCCTGTCACGAACTGTCACAACTCCCAATTATGGAACTTGGCACAGCACTAGCTCAGGGCCGTCGTGTTCTGTCTGGGGGATGTGGTCTCGTATGGCCGAAGCTAAGTGCGTTGGGCACCATGTTCCTCGGCTGTTTATTACCAATATCATGACTGAATTATTGAATAACAGTGCCATCTTTCGTTTAGTAGATCTTAACGAGTGCGGAATATTGAAAACTTTCGCAAGCCATGCCGAGTGCGTGTTCGGTTAACCAGTCCCGCTTGATCTAGCGCAGCCCCTTCCGCGGCGACGGACCCTGGCGCAGATTCTTCCACGGAAACACGAGAAGATGATCTCCGTGATGTAACGAAAACAGCCTATCAAGCCACTCTGATGATCCGGGTATTTCTATCCGTCCCTCCAACTCACTTAGTGGCTGGTTACGGAAATCAAATTCCAGTGAGGTTAACACATGTATCAAAATACCATGTGTGTTAGGTAATAGGATGGCATTGGACAGAGTCCATGAATGAGAGAGGCACTAAAGAAATTTGATAAGATAACTGAATCCTTCCATCTAAGCGAGGTGCCAGATATGAGTCGCTCCAGTACGCCGAACAGCAAGGACAAGCCAGGGGCGAGTTTGCCGATCCGTGCCTCTTTCGGCGAACTACCCATGGCATTTTTTCTGCACCTCAAGATTTGCGATCGTGGGAAGATGATGCAACTGATCTGCGACAGCATGGCATGGGGCAGATCCTACGCATGGCACATCGATGACATGAACTTTGTTTGAGATTGATTGTGGAATCTGTTGCGATAACTGATGCTTTTAGCTGGATGTTAAACTCTTAGAACGGCCTTTCTCTGTCCAGAGCCGTGTCAAGCGTAGGGTCAAAACTCAACGGCAATATTGAACGCCACCACTAGACGGGGGCCCCTTTTCCTTTCTCTCACGTTCGAGAACGCCATAAAACATTTTCTATGTCTCAGGGTTCGTTCAAAAACCAATCGATAGCTCAAACTTATTTCATCACCTTGGCCCGGTCGCCAAACTACAAATGGTTTAGTATCAGGGCACTAACCCAACAACGCCGGTCCGACAGCCGCGATAAAGTCCGCTTCATCCGGACAGGGGATTTGCGTAGCATTGGATGTTATGCTGTGACCTTGCAGGGCAAGTCTAGATCTGAGAAATCTGGGTAATGCTACGATATTTATTATTTGATGTAGTATCGAGGAACGAGACCTGCCTAATGCAGACGAACCATTTACCTTTGATACCACGTGGTTGTGGTTGATCTGAGTCTCTGCAAGGTTATGGTTCTGACAAGACCATGCATCCAACATGGGTTCTTTGCTGTCGACTCCACTACCGAGCCCGCTGCAACGTCTCCAATAAGTTAGCAACCCGCCCCCTTTTCGGAGATTCCGCCTTATTCCTCAGCGCCACTGCGTCACTTTTTTCTCTTTTAAATGGCTTGCAGGAAGCAGGAACATCGCATCGTCTATCATCCACCTCTCTGTTTCAGCCCAAAGCCTGTTTCTGCCTTCTTCCCGCATCTCACTTAACCTCCTTTGGTAGAAGATAATCCTCACGATGGTCCTGCATAACACCATCCTCAGTCTGGCTACGGGTTTGACCCTGGCTGCTTCCTGTGTCGTTGCAGCTCCTCCTGCCCCTCCTTGTCCACCTCTTCCCCCAACTGCTATCCCTCAGGGAAATATTGAGGGTTTCCGCGATACTCACTGTAACGCTGTTTACCTGGGCGTGCCTTTTGCTGCATCCACTGGCGGACAGAACAGGTAAGATCACGAATACATTGCCAGAATAAGGTTAAGATAGACTAACACCCTGCAGATGGAAGGCTCCTCAGAGTCTCCCCAACTCTACCCGACGTTTCAAAGCCAAGGCTTATGGACCAACATGTCCTCAAGCTATCAGCAGTGATGCTTTCACTCGCCAAGACGAGGACTGTCTGAACCTCAACATCTGGGCCCCCAAAGATGGCAAGAACCTACCTGTAAGTTCCACTCTGAAGGCATGTCGATCGGAAAAATGACTAACATCTCCTAGGTATTCGTTTACATGTATGGCGGTGCCATGGTCACTGGCTCCAGCAGCAACCCCCAGATCCAGGGCACAAACTTTGCCCGCAATGGAGTTATCTATGTCAACTTCAACACCCGTGAGAGCATCTTTGCTTCACCTCACTCTTCTGAATTGAAGGATGCTAAGCCCAATGACACCCAGAACTTTAGCATTCTGGATGTCGAGAAGGCTCTTGACTGGGTCCGCAAGAACATCAAGGGTAAGCAGGCATCGCTATCCGATAATTTTACATGAAACTGACTTTGTACAGCATTCGGTGGTAACCCTGACCACATTGTCTTTGGTGGCCACTCCTCTGGTGGTGTTCAGGTCGACCACTACCTATGGAACCACCCTCAGACCTTCCTCAAGGGCGCTGTCGAGATGAGCGCCAACGCTGTTTCAGGCCCAGCTTATGCCCCTGTCGATGAGGCTCTTAACGCTGTCGCCGAGGAAGTTGGCTGCCCCAAGGCCGGAAACGCTCAACTCGAGTGTCTCCGCAACGTCAATCTGTTTGACTTCCAGACCAAGAACTTCAACTCCACCTTCAACACCTGGTTCACCCCCGTTATTGACGACATTACTCGATTCTCCGACTACCCCGCCCGTCTTGCTTCCGGCGGCTACGCTTCTCAGGTCCCTCTGCTGACTGGTACTTCCAACGGCGAGGGAACCATCTTCAGCCTTGTCTACGGTGCTGAGAACAGCGACTTTAGCTCTTGGATCAACACCTTTGATGCTGATAGCGCTCACATTCCTGACGCTGACCTCATTTCGGCTTACAACCCTGCTGATTTTGCCAGCGAGTCTCTTCGCAGCGGTATCCAGTACGGTGACGCCCGTTTCAACTGCCCTGTCGATTATCTCCTTGATCTCCGCAGCCAGCAGCAGAAGACTTGGGTCTACCGTTTCTTCGGTGCCTACGACAACGTTGTCGGACCCCCCAACACTGCTCCTACCCACGGCACCGAAGTTCCTTTCTTCCACGGTGGTAACGAGTGCTTCAAGTCTCTTCAGGGCGTCACCACTGCCCAGCAGAAGCTTGCCGACTCCATCCACAAGTGGTTCGTTGCTTGGATCAAGAACCCCGCTGCTGGCCCTGGCTGGAACACCGTTGACAAGTCTGGCGAGTTGGTCAAGCTTGGTGTCCCTGGTGACGAGCTTACCCTCGAGAAGGCTACACGAAGGGACTTTAACGGCGTGTGCCAGGCTGTCTACAAGCCTAACATGCCCAAGTACCCTGTTGTGCAGTCAGTTGAAGCCATTGTTGAGAAGCTCTTGGCTTAAAAGATAGATACGAAAAGTTGAACAAGGGACATGATGAAATGCCTCCGAGATATGACATGCAGCATTTTTAGATTGATAGACACTGAGGCAGTTTATTATAACGCTCAGATATAATAATGATTAATATCTTTCGCTCCAATCACGCATGATATTGCGACAGCTGAAGCAAGTTTAAAACATAGAGCAAGGTTGTTTGAGCATCTTCACATGTGGCTGGTTCGCTTCAGACCCTCCCATGCCAGTACAGGCTTTATCACGCTCCCGCTTACCATATCCGCAAAAGCCTTTTCGTAGTCTTCGATATGATACTGCTTGACTAGCTTCTCCAGAGGCAGTTCTCCGCGGGAGTGCATGTCGATCAATTCGGGGATTAACTAACATCGAGTGAAAGTCAGTATTTTGTACCAGCAAGAGTGCAAGACGAAACCCGCCCGTGCCAGTCGTATCACTGAATGTTTGGCGTTTTTCCGAATAACTTACAACTTCTGGGTTACTATCACCTTCAGAACACCCAACATATTCTTTTCCATACGTTAGATGGCTCATGATGTCGATTTTAGCTGTAGCCATTCCACCAGGCGCACCAACAGTCGCAGCCCTTCCTCTCATTCCGAGTGTTGCCACCATAGTTTCAATGATGGCTGGAACACCAGTGCAGTCAACAGCAAAGTCAACACCAATTGGTGGACAAATATCCTGGATGCTATCAATGATATGGTCCTGATCTGGTCCAAGCACGCCATGTGTCGCGCCCAATTTTTTGGCCAGTTCAAGTCGTTGAGTTTGAAGGTCAATGGCGATAATGGTCTTCGCCTTTCGAGCTTTGGCACCCATGATAGCTGCCAAACCAACTGATCCAACCCCAAACACAGCGACAGAACTTCCAGGTTTGACATTGAGGGTATTGAATATGGCTCCGACACCAGTTTGGATGCCGCATCCAAGAGGCGCAAAGAGCTCGAGTGGTGTTTCTTGTGGGACTTTGACAAGGCTTGTTCGGTGAACTATGGTGTGTCTTGCGAAGGAACTCTGACCGAAGAACCGGCTGTGCATGGGGCGCTTTCGGCCTTCTTTCATGGTGAACATGGTAGGTGAGCCATCCGCGCGCCTCCCGCCAAAGTTGTAGAGGTTGAATTCGTAACAATACGCTGGATGGTTCGATACACAGCCCGGACAAGTCCCGCACGATGAGAAGGATAGCAGCACCTTGTCACCTGTTGTAACATTCGTGACACTGGAACCTGTCTCGATTACTACGCCTCCGCCTACGATAGATAATATTAGTGCTATTTACTCACACATAACCGAGATTTAGGCTTACCTTCATGGCCAAGGACAGCGTTCTTACCACATGGTAATTTTCCACTAGCACAAGCTAGATCTGTGTGACAAACCCCCGAAGCATGGATTTCAACAAGTGCCTCATCGGGTTGTAAAGAGTACAGATGGACTTGCTCAAGTTTGAACTGTCCGTCAAGGTTGGGTGCGACGAGTGCTGTTGTTGTTCGCGACATGGTGGGAATAGTGCGGGGAAGTTCAGGCTAGTTTGACCACGACCATCTCTCATCTCATTTAAGGTAAATTGAAAGCTGCGCCGCTTTGTCTTGGCATGAATCATGTATTTGCCGTCGCGAAATGCCGGTCGGAGGCGATGTGGGGGTTGACTTGTTGATCTTCCGCTACTCCGCATAAGGAATCTGGGGAAGGGTAGACAGCGAAGGGCCCTGGACAGGGCTTCCTCATCTCAGATTTTATTAAAGGTTTAGTAGCTATTAGCGAATATGGACGTTTTGAAACCCTGTAATCAAGTCATTCACTTGAAGCATACTCGTCTGGTCGTATCGCGCCAATATGGGCTCTTGAGTTACTGTAGTCGCGTCAAGCAGAGCATCTTCAGGGTTCGTCATTGTTTCAATAGGGGTGGAAAGGCGATCAACGAGTAACTTGGCAAGTAACCAATACTCTGGGGAGTGTCGCATGAAACCAATTCTCCTCCAAAGGTCGACGGGCGACACATTCTCTTTGTCCACCATAACGTGTGGTGAAGAGAATGAAAGCTCATCTGAATAGGTTTCCCAAACCATTTTCCAGTTACTCAGTGCATTGTAGACAGCCTGGAGCTGATCGTGACCCCCGAATGAGTTTTGGTGATGAAACAACAAGGCATGGAAGGCTGGTATTTCCGATCAGTAAGGCTCCAGCCTGAACTACTCTGAACATACCTGATACGACGGCAAAGAGATTCAGTGGTCCCAGGTCAGCGAAATACCGCTGCATTCCATCGGGAATTGGACTCTTGCAAAAGATCTCGACCACTTGACGAAATGTGATGCTGCATATCGGGACAGCTCGGGATTGCCAATTACATAGTTCTTGATAGCATTCTGCACTCGAACTAGCTTGGAAAACTGCCTCGGGTGATGCCATGTGCATACTCATCTCCTTGATTACCATCCTTGGAGGTAGGTTGTTAAAAATGACGAAAGCATGGTCGAGTAGATATATCCAGAGGAAGACTCTGCTATAGAGTCAGCCACTGCTTCACACGATAATGACTGTCGATCTAACCTTATAAGTTGTTCTCTCGCTGCAAATCCTGTCCAGCTGAAGTCGTCGTAAATAATTGTAGAGTAATCGGGGTGCTTTGCAGACATGATGCCGAAGTCTCTGGCCATCTAAATAATCGTCAGTACACGGTTCCACTTGTATGATAAGACAGTATCTCATTACCGATATAACAGTACTGAAGCGGAAACGACGGATTCTTCTCTTGCTCGCCTCAGTACCCTCCCAGCCCTGGTACAGGCATACTATGTACGCCGCCTGGAGTGCTTGAATTCTTGAGATATCCGTAACGAAATTGAAGATCGGGGCAGTTCTATTATCCTCAGGATCGTGGCAGAAGTCTTCGTCTGTGAAGATCATTTCTTCGACACAGTTGAACCACATCTTGGCTTGCTCGTTCTCTGTTGGGTCAGGAGAGACACTTGCCCCTGCTTAAGTTAGACTTCGGAACATTTTTAATTTGGATGACATACCGATCAGTGCCATGGTGGCTACTAACGTGGTCTTGGCCTTCACTGGTTCGAATGTAGGCCGGTGAACGAAGTTGACGTTAGGATGCCAAATATGCCAGTACAATGCGAGAAACTTCCGGAGGTTTTGTGGAGAGAAGAACTGAATGCACATCTGCTCTAGGATAGGTGACCATTCAAGTTCAACCACACTGTTACGGGGTTTAGTTGTGACTATTTCCTTGATATTGAGCAAGATCTGATGAGTTTGTATGAGAAGTGGATCGTGCAAGTTTGGCAAGGAATCAGTGCAAATTTCGCTCTCCAAAAAGGATTCTACCACCTCGATCCTCTGATCATGAGTTCCACAGTCGAATGAGTCTACTAACCCACTTCTGCTAGTGAAGTTGTCGAGGAAATGGAACTTGTAGTTATCAAGCCGAGTTTGGCTGTTTGCTTCTGGTAACTGGACATTACCGGTGGTTAGATTGACAAAGTCCAGCCAATCCTGGTTACTATACGAGCCTTCGAGCATGTCTGATACCGACGTATAGTTTCCAAGATAGTCAAATTGTGAATCATCTCCAAACACCACGTTCGGGGGCTCGACTATGCTCTCAACCACTGCTAAAGTCTGAGTGTCCATTATTATGCTGGAAGCATTACTTCTTGACACTGCGCCAGCATCAAACGAGTAACAGCACTCGACAGACTTGCTACGGCAATGGTCGCATGGCTGGCCGTTACTGCATGCCTTTTTCTGTCGGACACAAAAGTCACATGCCCGACGATTGGTAACAAGCGATGTTCCCGTGCGGACCTTGGCCTGACATGTCAAGGAATGCCTCCGAAGAACATCGGGTCTCTGATAAGACTGATTGCATGTCCCACATCGGTAGGGTCGGACTGCGCTGTGGGAGGCTGCGTGGCGATGCAGATGTTCACGTCGTTTGTACGTTTTGGAGCATTGCGAGCATGCATAAGTGGCGCGTGATATAGGAGCAATATCTGACATGGAGTCGGATGGTTATGTGGGAGAAAATGCCGTTGTTAGCTTGAGGAGACAACGAGGTTCTATGCATCAAGGTACGTGATTCCGCAATTACGTCGCGCCGGCTTCATGACCGATTCGCTAACTGTAGATCGCGGGGAAGTGGAGTCGGGATGAACAATCGTCTCGTCGGAGTAGATGTGGGAGACGAATCATAACGAGAGGGACAGCCACCAAAGCCAGTACATAGTGTAACCCCATTTGGAGAATTACCTTGGACCATCTTCCCCAGACATACAATGAGAAACATTAACTCGATCCTTGATGTACTATCCCACACCCTTCCGTCCGTCATGATCACGGACAGTAGTTCTATAAAATAGCGAGAGGACGCGCCGTTTCCGACGGTGCAAATGTATCAGTTCATCGGCTAACACAAACCCCAAACAATGTTCACTCTGCAAGTATTCTTTCTGGCGCTGGGTGCTGTCCTGGTTCGCCTTCTCTTCACTGGCAGAAGACCCAAAGACTACCCACCTGGGCCACCTACCATTCCCATCTTGGGCAACATTCACCTAGTAAGTTATCTAGTTCATCCCTGAATACGGACGTCTTTAACTGTGGTCCAGATGCCGAAGCGCGATGCTCATCTGCAATTTCGCAAGTGGGCAGATGAGTATGGGCCCGTCTACAGCCTCATTCTCGGAACCAAGCCATTCATCGTCTTGTCGAGCGCCCAGGCCGTCAAAGATCTTTTAGACAAGAAGAGCGGCATTTATTCCGATCGACAGGAAATGTACGTTGGTCAGGTACTCGGTAGTGGTGGTCTCCGTCTACTAATGATGGTTCGTATCACTCCCATCCAGCCATTTACACCAACTAATGTTCATCTTTAAAGGGCTATGGTCAGACTTGGCGATCGGTGGGTTTCAACAGGGTGACCGTCGTTATCAAAAAGCTAACAAAAATCGGTAGTTCCGCAAACTTGTTCATTCCCTTCTCAACATCACAGCAGCCAAGAGCTATGTACCATACCAAGACCTCGAAAACAAGCAAATGTTATATGAACTAGTCACTCAACCAGACCAATTTCTCCAAAGCATTCGACGATACTCTAATGCTCTCACAACCACAATGGTCTTTGGCTGGCGCTCACCCATATACCAAGATCCCAAGTTGATGCAGTTATTTGATGGGTTTGCCGATTTTGCAGAGATCAATCAAACAGGCATTGCCGCTTTGCTGGACACTTTTCCCATCCTTAGACGACTACCAGACTTCTTCCTTCCGGTGCAGAAGAAAGCTAAGGAACTTCATAAAAAAGAGAAGGCTTTGTATCTGAGCCATTGGCTGAAGGCAAAGCAGGACATCGCCAACGGAACTATCAAGCCATGTTTTTGTGTCGGCTTGGCTGAAGCTCAGGAAAAGAACAAATTTGATGACGACCAAGCTGCGTATATCTCTGGAACACTCCTTGAGGCTGGATCAGACACGACATCGAGCACGCTTTACGCCTTTGTGCAAGCTATGATGCTATACCCTGATGTACAGAGAAGGGCGCAAGACGAAATTGACAAGGTGGTTGGCAACGCGCACATGCCTAATATGGATGATGAGTCAAGTCTGCAGTACATCCGTGCATGCATGAAAGAGACTCTTCGGTGGATGCCCACGACTATTCTTGGAGCAGTCCCTCACGCGGTCACGCAGGACGATATCTACAATGACTACCTCATCCCCAAAGGAGCTGGTGTACTGAACAACGTGTGGGGCATTCACATGGACCCTGAACGTTATCCCAACCCTCGACAGTTCAACCCTGAGAGGTACCTCGACGATTTTCAAAGCCTTGCAGACGCCGCCGCCAACCCTGATGCCTCGAAGCGAGATCAATTCACTTTTGGTGCAGGTCGTCGTATTTGTCCTGGGATCCATGTGGCGGAGCGAAGCTTGTTTCTGGGCATGTCGCGGATTCTGTGGGCATTTAATATTGAGCCTGTGCTGGATGGCATGGGAAGACCAATCCTGCCTGATCCTGATAAGTTGACGCAGGGCTTTGTCTGCATGCCGGAGGAATTCCCAGCAAAGATTACACCGAGATCAGCGGAGAAGAGAGACCTCGTGATTGAGAGTTGGAGGAATGCTGAGAAGGAACTACTTGATCCTGTAACAAAGCAGTGGCGATAGAGAGAGATTGAGCAGAATCTTGGACTTGATACATGAATCGCAAGTACTTGAACATTATTTTGTTATGGCATTGCCAATCTCTACTACTATTTAACTGTCATTCCCAGTATTGATAGAATGCAAAGTAACCATCTATGACTATCTACCGTTATCTGCTTCACCATCCACACCTCTGTCAATAGGTGCTAAACCCAATCTATGAACAAAAAAAATTAAAAGGATTAATCGGACATTTGCATCTGGAAGATGTGTCTCAATACTCATGATCATGCTGGGGATCGAACCCAGAATCTTCTGATTCGTAGTCAGACGCCTTGCCATTGGGCCACACGACCTTGTGATTTTTGCTGTTGATACTAGCCTCTATTACCACGGCGGAGCATCGTTTGGCTGCAAATTACCATCAGTTGGTGCCACATCTTAACATACTTATCACTCCCCACCTTGCCACGATGAAAAGGCTTTCAACGAGTACTTGCTATCAGCCGTGTATGAGACAACACCATCACTCATCCACGAAGTGTTCTCTCGACGACTGCAAACTGACCATCGTGTTGTTTTCTCCCATTGTGATCTAGCGCCCAGAAATATCCTGGTGCAAGACGGAAAGATTCAAGGGTTAGTGGATTGGGAAGATGCGGGATGGTACCCGGAATACTGGGAGTATGTCAAGTTCTTCCATCACAATTCGGATAAAGACTTTAGAGAATACGCTGCAGATATCTTTCCCGAGTTTTATCATGATGAGCTGGTAGATTACATTGCGATAACTCATTGGCAAAGCTCTTAGATAGTACATTCCAACCTTCCTTTATATTCCCTATAGCTATCTGTTATATCTAGGAGCTCAGATTAATTCCGCCATTGAATCATTAAAAAAGAAGAAAAGAAGACTTCAGTCATGGTACCGTGAACGCCCAAAAAAGAACTGATGAGACTGGGACTCGAACCCAGGAGGATTGCTCCACCAGGAAATTGGTGTTAAGGTTAACCTTAACCTGGCGCCATAACCAACTCGGCCATCTCACCGATGATTAGTGGTCTCAAAATGTTCGGGTACTGCCCTATAGTCTTTACAGCTCCACGGAATCTCTCCATTTGCTCACATAAGGCTCAGCAGTTAAGCGAAATCCTGTCAAGTAAGACTAAAGTGCTAAGTAGATAAATGAGTAAAAGAGAACTTCGTAACGATCTTATCATAGATCACTACATAGGACCGCGGGCGAAAACGGCATAGCGTAAGGCCGAATTTTTTAGACGGCAAGCGCCTTTTTTTTCGTTTTTTTCACTGCAATTTTAACCCCCTCCCAGGGTCCAAGTATCGTCAACGCTACAGTATTATGTGTCAATTGCTCTATCTGTTCTGTTTTTAATAGACGCCTGTTTCGTATTATGTAGAAAAACTAGATGCTGTTGCACCTGTTCCTTTTTCTTCCCCGGCAACAACAGTCGTCTCATTGGACATATACGCTAACGATCGTTGCCTGAAGATACCACTGTTCTGTTCTGGATCCATATTGCTGTGGCCACTTCGCGAAATTATAAAACGATGGGCTCTTCGCGTTAGTTGTCGAATATTGGGCATGCAGCCTACCACAACGCCCATGCAAAGTTCAATATTAGCCCACATAACCGCTTTTACAGCTTCTGTTAATATTAGTCAGTAACGTTCAAAGGAAAGCATGCTAAAAGAGGATTGCTTACCTTCGGCATCTCTCGCTACTTGATACTTTACCAAATAGTAGAATCTGATTATGCTGGTTCCTACCAGTCTGAAATTCTTAGCAGTTGTACCCTCTAGTCAAACAATGAACATGACGTGTAGAGAACTTACAAAATTCCACAGCTAAACATAGCCAGTACGCCAATTTTTTTGCGCAGCTTGATTCCCAAGTGGTAGACCTGCGTAAAAGGCAATATGACCATCCAAATGTCCAATGCCATGCTGATAATTCCATGAGTCAAGTACAATAGTTTATCATTCAACACATCTCCATGGTGATTTGGCTTATACAATCCCGTCCAATTCAAGGAAATCGGGTTTTTCTGGAGAAGGATTAAAATCATATATAGCCCGGCCGAAGAGAGATTGATAAATTGGGTAACCCAGACAGCGATTCGGAACTTGTGGTCTGGAAAGATCCCAAGGTAGAAAGCCAATACAGAAGCTTTCACCAAGCCGAGTACGATGAAGTATGTCACTTGTTGAAAGAAGAACATCTGGATAATGATTAATTTGACTCGGCTTGAGAGTAGAATATCACTCACTTGGAAGCAGAACACAATTTGCTCATCTTTGAGGGTGCGTAAATCACGACCAATTCCTTCCGAAACCACTAAACAGTTGTCAATCAGTACCTCACTCCACGCGAGAGATTTCGAATACAAACTTACTCAATTGGAGCAGAACAATAAGAGGGACAATAAGGAACTGTCTCCTCAGTCAGCATACTGCTCCTTCTTAATTGAAGAGATAGTTGTCTATGCTCAAGCGAGACGTACTGCAGCAAGTGACATGAACGTGTCATCGGCGCCCCATTCTGACTTGTAAATGCACTTTGATATCAGCCGTAGAATGTAGGCTCCCAAAGCAGAACCGAATATGACCAGGCTCGAAGCACGTAACGCTACTGTCGCGTCTTGAGCAGGTATCACACACTTCTTGGACGCAGCATCCAAAACCGCTACCTCCAACCATTCCCGTCAGCATACATGTCTTCGTAGATATAATGACATGGGAAATAATTAGTCCCTACCTTGCTTCTCTGTACCATTGCAATTTTCTCTCAGGCAGGCGCCTATTGATATGATGAACTCGGTATTATCGCAAAGCTGCTGTTGTGTTTGGTGGACAAACTGTGGCCTCAAAAAGATGTCGCGAAGGCAATTCACCTGTGTTCTCATTAGCAGACTGAATACTTGCTTCCCTAAAGAGAAACAACTTACTCCACATGCTGGAAGTGTCTCGATTTCTGGAGTTTCTGCTATTGACCCGCCAAGAAATGCTATAATAATAATCGCAGTAAGTTTCGAAACTGCCATGTCTTCAGCATATTCAATGACAAATGTGACAATAAGAAAGCCAAGAAGTTCAGAAAACAAATGACACGGGAATAGATTGGTTTTAGTGCGTGGATTTAGTGTGCCTGACATCTGGAATGCAATCCTGGATAGTGTGGCGTTAGTTAATCATCCGGAAACGGAATTGCAGACTCTTTAGCGTTATAGGCTGGTTCTTCACAGCAAAAGCCTAAGAAATCGATATGGTGCTTATTTTAGCGATGGCCTGGCTCGTGACAAATCTTCCTACTGGGTACAGGAACAGTTAAAGCCAGAATCACTACGCCCGTCCATATCATTCCTGCGCACAGCAAGTCTTTGATTAGCTTCGACCCATCGATACGGTAACTCACCTACAACAACTTGACTCATAGATGTCGCTGAAAACGCTGCGTTCTGTAGTGGCTACAAGAATCTGATAGGTCACTTTCGCGTTCGAGTCTAACCTCGTTGGCTCCCTCTTGACTTGGATTTGAGTGCAGATGAACGGCACGGTGCCATTTCGGCAGTCTCTCCCTGGAGTGCCTCGCCCCAGTAGCATGGCTTCTGAAACGACATGGCGCGAGAATCGAAACAGGGATTCGAAGGTGGCTAATCGATCGGCGGCATTCATTTGATGAGACGAGCTGGTCAAGTATGAAAGAGACCCAATAGGCATAGCCGAATGTGATTATATACTAAACAAAATGGAAAACTTTCGTGTATACTACCGTTTAACAGATTGCCATTTTGTGGACAAGCTTCCCACTATAGCTACCGAGGCCAGTCCTGTGATAAAGTAAAATGTCTGGTCAAGACTCTTATTGACCGCAATAAGTATTGCTGTCGTGTCTGAAGCCGGTACGCTTACTACCATTTCGGTAAGTCCACTGTTACTGATATTTCGATGACTCAAGCCTGGTGCAAGCCCTTCCAGGTTGGTTGACAATTGGTTTGTAAACAGCACTTGCGCGATGGGAACCGTTACAGCTGGACCAAAGGATTGTGCGAATAACATGATTGACAGCCCGAGGGGGACATCTTCAGCAGGTAAAATCGTCTGTACAGCTGTTTGAGGACCAATGAAACCTATCCCATATGCCAGCCCCGACAATGCTGTATACGAAACAAGTCGCTCCATGCTCGTGTCGATCTCGAACGTTGTAATGAGACCAATGGCTATCGGCATGATTACTGAAGCCAAAATCATGAATGGAGTGTAGTAGCCAAATACGCTCGTACCAGCTCCATGAATCAGTGATCCTATAATTGCCGCGATGATGATAGGAAGTATCATGTAGCCACTTTTGACAGGTGTGTATCCACGCACAAGCTGATAGTAAGTAGGGAGGTAGTACTCGAGCACTACACCGGTGCTGTTGATGCAGAACATGAAGACGAAGCCAGCTACTACGCTGCGATGCTTCATCAAGCGAGGAGGGAGAGCCGCTGTCTCGCCTTTGCGGATCTGATTGAGAACAAATGCGATAGAGAGAATAGCGAACGTAGCAAGGGGTCCAATAACCTCACCGCTTTTCCACGAATACTTTGTGCCAGCCCAAGAGAAGGCGAGGAAGAGGCTCGTGAGCGCTGGCAGAAGTAGCACGTTACTAATCAGGTCAAGCTGGGCTATCTTTTCTTTCGTGGTCAACCGATTTGTCTCAATAGGCTTCTGAATATCAGACAAGCAGAGCGTAGAGACCAAGAACGCGATGAATCCAATTGGTGCGTTGATATAAAAACACCATCGCCAACTCAATGTCTGAAGAGCACCACCAAGAAGTGGCGCAGCAATTGTCGCAAGACCTTCAGCAGCGCCCATGATACCTAGAAACATGGGTCTTTGACGTAAAGGCGTTGACTGCACCACAATGACAAAACAACCCGCAAACAAACCTGCAGCGCCGAGACCAGAAACAGCTCGACCCACGACAAGCATAGTCGATGTAGCAGCTGAGCCAGACAGGATCGATCCAGCTATAGATATAGCGTTGGCAAGGAGAAATACTCGCTTGACGGAGAATAATTTGTATGCTTTTCCAAAGATGAATTGGAATGCGCAAACGCAAAGTCTGAAGGCGGATGAGTACCAGCTGACGTGGGCTACTGTATGGAAGTGATCTGTTATGCTCGGGACTGCAGTTGCTACTATGTTCATGTCCACGCTACTCAAGACGAGAACAGCGGTTACTGAGAGCATGATGAACCAAAGCTTCATCCCCTCTGGGTAGTCGATGTCGGGCTCGTTGATGTTTTGCGTGGGTTCCAATTCGTTTTCATGTTGACTGCCAGGGTCCTGATCTCTTGATCGAGAAATTCGACGCGACGAATTTGGATCAAGGTTACCAAGTTCTGTCATCCTTATAGCGTCATGGAACGGTATGTTGGTAAGGGAGATAAGGAGGGGTATCAGAGTCATCCTTCGGCGACGTTGTGATCAGCATCAATGTCACGTGCTCTCTTTGACATTTCACAGCAACAGCTTCACAACCTCAGCTCGCGTTAATATAAATTCTCCAGTACCGTAAAAGATTAGAACCATTTTTATTCAAGTGCTATCTGGTAATGAAAGTGTAATCTGAGGACAGTGTGTTTAGATGGGAGTTGTTTGTCGTTACAGATAGTATTGGCACCATTGTTATTGACCCTTTCTTGCGACTCTTTACCTCAGGTCTCCAATGTTGTGTTACCAGTTCCGCATTGTACCCGGTCGAGACCTATTGCCACATACACTCATTCAATCGGTTTTAAGCTATCTCATCGTCCATTTGACTTTAAGCTACCAACTAGTAGTAAAAAGAAAAAGTCTAGATTTGTTACCCTATACACCCACTCAGTGCAAAGTCTAATCTTGACCAAAACTCTATCGGGAGCGAACAGCGAACGGGTACCCGCGCACCCCGGTCCCGGCTCCCTGTTTAAAGCGGATGCTACTCGCAACTGGTCCAATAAGCATAGATTCCATCTCACACGTAGCGGGCCGTGACGAGCATCCCTGTCATGGATAAGATTGACATTAGACTTGTTGGTCAGACGTGGCGCGTTCCAGCAATCTGGACTCGATGAAACGTGGGTAAAGTATCCCTAATTCGTGTCAAGTTCGAGCAGAGCTGAACGGACCGCGCGGACAGCTGAAATCCATGCTGCATGTTGACAAGTTGTGGCTGTTTTAGTCAATATTGCCAGTACACCGATCCGATCGACACAAGGAGTTCGTCTTAAAAAACGGTGGTTCATGTATGCATGTCAGCTTCAATTTCCCTCAGGTAAGTTCATGTTGCAGTGGTCGGATTATGACCAGTGACAAGCCCTGTCCTGTCAGACAGAAGAAATCAAGGACTTTTCTTTTTGTTTTGGAATCGCGTTCTCATTTCCCGAGGCGAATGCGAAAAATGATGGTCTCATGTGTTCAGTTTCGTATCTGACTTGGAGTGCAAGGGCTTGCCACTTGATCGTATTTTTGGTAATTGTACAATATCGTAATTGCTGACACCCTCCATAAACCAAAGATGGGGGATACACGTTGGAGTACGTTATCGTCGTAACATGCAAGGTATCGGATCAGGCTGTGCTAGTGTCTGCCACCAATTCCCACCAAGTCTTGTCAGCCTGAAAGCCAAGAACAAGTAGTGTCTGCCCTGTCTGATCACACAGCGTGCTCAAAGCCTGGTTCCAGGTCGTACAAATTACGTTTACCTGTGGCTATCATGACCCGCGGCAGCCAAGACTAAGATCACAATGGCGTTACCCGCGGCGGCCGATAAACCCAATTCCAGGAAATAGGTCATCGTCACCAGCCTGATTTGACTTGGCAAACAGTATGGGAAAGTCTCCATCAGACAATCGGTGTATCGTAAACCCCGTCTTACACTCATCTCTCAAACGGGCTGACTACTTAAAGAATAATAACAGGGTAGAATCCTACCAGATAATCAATCGGCCAAGCTTCCGTAACTTGGAGGTATAGTGCCCACCCAATGAGCGAGAACTTACCGAGAGGGCGGTCGTAAGCTTCAATGGCTCATAGCGACCCCGCCTCGATTACAACCATAATAACATGGTTATTAGGAGGCACACGCGCGAGGCTTTGGGGGCTGAAAAGCCATGCATGCAGCTAATTCATTTCGGCTGTAGTTGTAGTTTTAACTAGCTGACAACAAAGTAGGTTGTGCAATATCAGGTATACGTAATGAGGAAAGGAAAAAAAGAAAGAAAGGTTTCTTGGTTCTCGCCACGGGCTGTCTTGCATATAATTATTCACGGCCGTGACCCCACGAAGCCATGGAAGGATTCTCAAGAATCTTCGGCTCATCACCAGACGGACCTTCATATGCCACAGTGCCTGTAGACAATATGGAAGACAAGATCGTGGCAGAGTCCCAAGGTCAAGGGCATCATCCTTATCCGTATTCCCCCACCTACCCCCAACAATCCTTCCAGCAGCAGCAAAACGTTGTGTCACCGCAGCCATCTATCGGCCAGTTTCAACATGCGCAGCCCATCTCGCCGGAGTCCATCTCTCATGCATCATTCCCTCAAAACACTTCTGCGTGGTTTGACCCGCAAAGCCCCAGTCTTCGAGACAGTCCCGGCTATGACCGCACCTTTGACAGTCATAGAGGCCTGATGAGCCATGATCCTGCAAATGTGCTCTACGAGAAAACACCCGACGTTCACGTCAACAACCGGCAAACCAATGCAGTCCAGCACAAGGGCCCCTTTTTGTACAGGGCGATGAAGAGCAAATGGTCTATGATTGTTTGCTTGATCATCGGAGCTGCCGCTGCTATTGGGCACCACTTCTTTTACAACCACCTCGACGGTCAGGAAGCAAAGAATCAACAATGGATGCTCCGTGCTGGACAGCTCATTTCCTTTATAGCCAATGCCAACTTTATCCTCGCGGCCGTGATGGCCCATCAGCAAGTAGCATGGCGAGCTGTAGGTCAAAATGGATTCTCGATCCATGCCGTCGACTCGCTGTTCGGTGCTACCCATAACCTCGTCGAGCTTTTCAATCGCGAAGCCTGGGCCAAGTCTTGGTTTGTCATGTTTCTCGCTCTCTACATGTGGCTTAGTCCCGCCGTTGTCATTCTTACTTCAGCTACACTATACGTCGTTCCTGGTCAAAGCGTTCAAGACACTCTTTGTCCTTCCATCCGCACTCTAAACTTTAGCAATGAAGCAAAACCGAGTTTCAATACCCCCAAGATGGCCGAAGGCGAGACCATGACCGGCCGCTCCCTCAGTTACTACAACTGGACGGCACCTGGTGGTAACGAAGCGCCTGGCGCCAAAACCAACGACAGTATTTTCGAATACTACAACGGTCCCTCGCCTATTCTGAACCGTATCGCTGCTGGTGTGTTCTCAAGCGGTCAGACAACTTACAAGGCCAATATCTCAAAAGAAATCTGCGGGGAGGGTTGGGATTGCTCGACTACTATCCATTTCGTTGCCCCTGGATACCAATGCGAGGAGCTTGCCAACGGCGTCGGATCCAACATGAAGAAGTTTGGTGACGCTGAGGCACCCTTTGATCTTGATAAGCTGGTCCCTGCTGGTAATTTTGCCTACTTCGCCAACAACGATCGCGGAGAGTATATGATGCCGCAGATCGATGATGTCCTTGAAGGTGGCATCCCTCCCCCAGAAGCCTTCCCTGACCTCCCTGAGAACCTTGGCGTTTTTAGGACCGAGCCCAGCATCTGGATCGGCTATGCTACCGTCCAAGACTACACAAAGAAACATGCAAAGAACAATAAGACTGATGGATGGAACGACGACTACACTCCGGCCATCTTTGCCTGCGATCACTGGGAGGTGAATTACACTGTGACATTCAACTATACCACAGGATTCCAAACATACAATATCACTGATCGCGAATACAAGAAAAAGATCATCGACACGGAATGGTATAGTTGGACCAATGAGTCTACTGATGGAACAGCTGATGGAAATGTTGCCAAACCGGACAAGAACTACGTCAGCCCTCGCCATGATTTCGCGAGATATCGCCGAATTGCTGCGTTTCACAGTCTGGGACTACTACTCCGCAACATTCTCGCCGGCAATGTTCAAATCCAAGGTGAGTCAACATCAGACGGCGCCATCACCACAACCAACCTCCTTGACCGACACGAGACCCTTCCTGTTCAAGACCTCCAGAAAGAAGTGGGCCGCATCTATGAAGACCTCATCATTTCATTACTCTCCGACCCGCAACTGCTTGCTGTAGCCTGGGCAGCAGACCCTTCCAAGTTGTCTGGCACTGGCGTCGGTAAAAACGCCACCAACTACGCTTGCCAGCGACGCCGCAAGACCAACTTCTTTGACTACGGATGGTCCATTCTTATTGCTGTCTACTCTGTGTCTTTTATCATCGCATCGGTGGGTGTTTACTACGGTATAAAGGCGATGACTAGCGATGGCACAGACGCGCAGCGTGTCATGACGTTTTCTACTATTGCTGGCGCGACCAAGAAGGTCAGCGTGGACGAGGCTGAGGGAAGGGCTACTAAGATCAGGTGTTTCCCTACTGAGGAACGACCAGGAGAATATGAGTTTAGAGCTGAATTGGAGGGATGAGAGGATGGATAAAGTCGGTCCCTACTCGCTTATTTGTCTTTATTTTTATCTTATTACAGACTTACGGTCCTTACTATGTAATTATAATCCGTTAACCGCAATACCATGACTTCAGTAAAGAAAGGTTGGTCTTGTAGCTAAGTGACAGTGAATTGTATAAAGTAAAACCAGGGCAATGAACTACTTGTCAAGACGATATAGTACTTGTCAAGCGAGCTTTAATCAAATCACATGACCCATCCCCGAATAGCTCAGCTGGAAGAGCGTTCGACTGTAATTGTATACATGTCATCGAAAGGTCACTTGTTCGATCCAGGTTTCGGGGATTCGTTTTTTTGCTTTATTATCTTTTTACTAAAATTACATAACAATTTCACTACTCGCTAACTCTATGCTCAGCAGAAATTAACATTGCTTCAATATTTACTATTTCCCTCTTAATTCACAACTATGCCAATATAGGCAAAAACGAAATATTGCCAACTGACTTGTTATCATGGTTATCATCTTCCTCGCAAACGTTGAAATAATGCCTAAGTATAAAACCTTCTCGGAGGGTTCAAAAACTTGCCTGGGCTTCCTTCATACTCGCCTGGCTCATAATACCTTACTATATACTCCCCCTTTCGCCCATTGTCATGGCTCGCTCTGTACTCTGCCCATCTGCGAGCATGGATAGTGAACTGGGGTTTCAACTGCGCAATAGTTTCCCAACCTTCAGGTCTGTCTGGATTGAAGGGCGCGTTGACTGTCAGTTTCGCAGCCAGCTTCTTTCCAAAATTGTAGCATCTAATATTCTTATCCGATGCCTTGTACATGTACAAGCGAGATCGTGTGTACAAAACGTGACGCTGCTGTAGATAGAGGCGCGGGCTTCGATGTATCTATGATACTGTTAGTTACCATTCCATTCCCTTCCTGGAACATGCTTACAGATCCCGGCATGTCAACATCATGGCTAAGAATGGACTCCACCGGCTTCCATCTTTTTGTTGATAAGATTGATACAACTCCTCAAATTTCCAATGGATGCCCCAATTAGACTCAAGATGCCTCCATAGCTCTGGATCCCATATCTCATCGCGTCCAGTCCTTTCGCATTTCGCTTGACGCTCGTCTGGCGCAGTGACATCAGTCACGCACTTCATCCCACAAAAGCGGCCGTCGCGTAAGATGAGGTGCTGAGACAACCCTGCATCTTTCCAGAGTTCTTGAAAGATCATATCCTTAATCTTGGAGGGGAGTCGGAGCAAGGCAGAACCAAGTTGCGGGTTGGCACGCTGAGATATAGCTCCTGATCGAGGTCGCCATCGACCATCGACTGCGACTTGATCAATGCTAGACATACGACGGTTGAGCGACGTCTTACCTACCTGATTTGAGGTAAAATGCTAGCTTCGAAAGAACGTCGAAGTGCCCCATTGAAGGTTATTGATCGGTAGCGATAGACAGGTGATCTGTATTGTAACTAATGATGAATTGAGCGTTGATGGTATTGATGGAGTAGTGTTCCTATAGAAATTGAAGTAACTGTTGTTTGAACATGGTACGTGACTGTAGGCTTTCGCAGAGACAACAAACGGGAGTAAGCAATGATGACTGTTTCAAATGTAACCCAAGTATGGATCAAGAAGCCAATCATAGTACCTTAAGATCCTTCGACCATTTAGTACAGTGTGAACCCCTGCGAATACGGACCTTAGTCTCTTACTTTGCGCGAGTCCATCCTGGTAGAGATTTGTAATATCAATCTTGCGATATGAAATACTGTAAGGAGTGATTGATGATCCAACTAGCTGGCTTTGAACTCTCTACACGATGTACCATTTGAGAGTCATGAAAGAAGATCAGACGATTATGAGCTTGGTAAGCGTTGGCGAGGTATCCTTCTCGGCGAAAAACAATTTAAAAAAAAATGAACTTGGTATTGTGGCCTTGATTAGAGAACTGGAAGGCCAT
Organism: Fusarium mesoamericanum; assembly: GCA_017656745.1. Lineage (NCBI taxonomy): Eukaryota > Fungi > Ascomycota > Sordariomycetes > Hypocreales > Nectriaceae > Fusarium > Fusarium mesoamericanum. The sequence goes on along the minus strand of JAGDUS010000032.1, from coordinate 168,922 downwards.
TCTGGGTAGAGCATGTCCTTTGTGCAAGTAAACAATACAATTATTTTATAAACAAATGCCACTTCAGAAAATGAACAGCCCGTTGTTAATTAATACAGGGTCATTCGTCCTCATTGTCTTTGTTGTTCTGCACAGCACTTAAGACTATTCTTTGGAACATATATTATGGACAATCGACAGCATTCTCAAACGTAACATATCTTGTTAAGGGAACATTTGAATGAGCCATTGCCGCAATTCACCGACACCCTGGATATCCTTCATTACCACAGTTCCATCTCCAACACGAACCAAACTTGCATCATCAAGCATTTCCATTGTCTACATTCTTCATCACATCGCAATCATGAAGGTACACCCCGTCAAAATCTGCCGTAGGCACACTGTCTGTCGTTGGATCAGGCACCACGTGATAGCCACCCCAAGAATTTCGATGAGTGCCCGGCCCAGAGTGGAATGGGAGAGAGCCTACGATCCACAAGCTTGGATTCTTGGTGTTCTTCCACTTATTGCATTCACGAATCTCATCTGGGATGATGCTTCCAGCGCCATCGAGCAAATCGAGAAGAGCGACTCTCCACTTTCTGGGTTTATTGAAACCGACCAGTGGGCTGCCATTCACCGGTTTGCCATTCTCGTCAACTTTCTTGAAAAGAAGGATCCGCAACATGAGAGTCAAGCGTACAAAGCGCTTGCGGAATGCGACCCTGGCTTCAAGAAAATTGAGATGGCGGGGCATGTATTTGACGACATGGATGGCATGACTGCATTGGTTGAGTGGAACGATCTGGATCATCTTCACAGCTGGATCCAGGCCAATGCTGTTCCACGTTTGAGTCATGTGCCCACAGCTATTGCCGAAGAAGCAGCTGATGTATTTCTGAACACCAACTATCTCGAGTGTTGGTTGTCTCTTCAGTCGCGGCGAGAGTCCCTTGGCATCATTTGGGCTGTTCGCTCCCGGCATTCGTATCCTTGACTCCGACATGCGTTTGAGGCGTTGCCCATGGTGCTTGGAGAGAGGCCGTTAAGCACATCAAACAGACTGGACCTGATCTTTGACATGGAGAAGCATGGCAGTACTTTTGTAAGTTATTAGAGAGCGGTAGGTTCATATTTCAACACTTGTAGACAACTTAATCTCACTGTGGACACGATTGGAGTAAGACTCGTATCGACAAGGTAATAACGTGACATGATGTGACTATCATACTATTCCGTCTTGATCAACTATGGGCAGTCTCGGGAGACGCCCATTTAACGATTCTCTCAAAAATAATTTCGCCGTCGTGAGGTGAGTCAATGGGTTTCAAGCCGCTGTCGGATCCTGCTCCCACCAAGACTGGATTATCCGAGGCCACAAATAGTCTGGAGAGTACGGAGTCCATCTCTGGATGCCCTTGAAAAGTGAGTACCTGGCCATCCTTGGACATGAGAACTTCATTGTTCAGTGCCAGGGGCTGCAGATGTGGCCCAATATCGGTTACCAAAATCTCATGGTTTTTATGTATGGTCTAGCGATGTTAGTCTTCAATGTCTAACGGCAGGGGTAGTTGTCAACATACCAGCGATGGGGACTCGAAAAATGTCGTCCCTTCAGGTGTCAACGGGATATCCGCAATGCCAACCTAGACCAGAAATTAGTCGTTACTCTCTATATCACCGGAATTGACGTCTTACAATTTGACCCTTGTCAGAATTGCCCAGTGCTCCTCCTAGCGCCAAAGCAATTGCCTGTTGACCCCAGCAAATGCCCAAGATCTTCGGCTTTGATGGGCCTGCAGTGGCTACCTTTATGTACTCCAGCGTGTCGACAACCCATCTTGGTCTTTCGTCCTTCATCAGATTGAATGGCCCTCCTGTCAAGATGATGAGGTCTTTCGTTTCCGGGTCAGGGAGTTTGTCACCCTCGATGGCAGCGTAGACATTAATTTCAGCATCTGGCTTGGATCGGCGAATGAGCTGTGTGATTCTATCAATCATTGGTCTACCACCAGTGTCTTCGAGTATGAAATTGGCAAGGATGGCGACACGAAAGCTGGGGGAAGTCATGATGGCGGAACAGTTGATGTATAGACGTGCGGGTTTGTTGGAGGAAGAGTTCAGGACACCAAGCGCTATATTTAAGTAATTTCAGCGAGTTACCCACTAAGTGTGGAGCTAGCAACAGGTGCCAAAACTGCCGGCTACAGCTACGTCTCTTTATTGAACCACGCCCTCGGCGTCAATATTTGTCGCAAGTCAAGCAAACAGGTTTATACCAAAGCTGATCATCACATAAACTATGACATTACAGAAAATGGGGTGCGCTTGAATATTGATAACGTACAGCAGTTTACAAATTAACAAAGATAAGTACAAGCCTCCTCGTCCCTACTCAAGCTTTCAATCACATCACCAAAGTATCTAACCACATAATCCGCCGCCTCTTGATCCAAAACCTCGCTAGAAACCGTCATCGCGATGCTCAATTTCGAACCCTTCGGAGCAACAAGCACATCCGCCGTCTTGGACGGACGATTTGGCAGACTGTACAATCCCGTCTCGCAAGCGTGTCCATCAAAGTCACAGGTAGATTCCTGACTGTTGGTGAAGTTTTGGAACCTTATGAAACTGCCAAACCTGGTCCCGGATTCCCATGTAGTACAGTTAAGCGTGATCTCGCCCAGACCAAGGTTTTGAACCGCCATTGTCTGGACGTGCTGTTGTTGCACTTGGGAAAGCAGGTCCTGTTTTTCGGGAGACGATGGAAAGTGTACTCGTACTGGAATGATGTTGAGACATGGGCCAATAATACGGTCTTCGTGGGGAATTCCGAGAACGCGGCCGTGAACAACCTGACCAAACACCACATCACCCAAACTGTTATCGTTCTGGCCTGGAGTGAATAGCTTGGAAAGTGTGATCGCCCATGCCAACTTTACCAATGTCGCCGTGGTCGAGTTCCGAGGTGTTGAAACTGGCCTAGTCTCCAAAGTTGCAGTCACCAATTGAGGCTCATCGGAGACTTGTGCTGACGCAGTCTTCTTCGCAACTGGTAGGCTCTCACTATCCATGATAGTGATGGGGGTATCCTGCAAAACATCCTTCCAAACCTGGTAAGTCTCAGGTCTTCGCTTCTCCCAGACCTGTCGCACATGGTCCGAGAACTGACCACAGGGCGACATCTCTTGTCCCTTATACGCAGAATTGAGATCATCGCAAATGGTACTCAGAGACATTCCATCAAACAGTGCATGAGGCAGTCGCAATGCTAAGATCTTTCGCGAATCCTTCAACTTCAAGAGTTGGGCCTGTATTCCAGGGTTACCATCAATCGGGACACCCATAGCAAGGGAGTCATCTGCACAGTGCTTCTCCATGTCATCGACGTTGGCATAGCGCGTCAAAGCAACCGGCATGTCGCGTAAAGTCAACTGGACGATTGAACCGTCGGTGTTTGTGTAGAAGACTGTGCGCAAGATGGAGTGCTTCTGGACAAGGCTATTATAAGCAGCCTCCAGACGCTCCTCATCCACGTCATCAGGCAATGCGATCCAAAGGTAACGACTGTAAAAGTTGTACAGAGTCATTGCCTGGAACTCGGTCGCGGGGCTGGCTTCAATGACATTCTCCAGGACATCTCGTGGAATATGACTTGGGAGCTCGTCGAGAGGGATGTGGCCGCCATTGGAAGCATTTACAGCCTGTCCCTCGGTGTGTTCCCCAGCCTTAGTTGTCTCCCCATTTACGGGAGCGCATGCCAAAGAGATCTTGGAAAGGACCTGATGCGTAAAGATGGTAGCAACCGCCAGGTCAATACCTCTCCGTCTAGCAAGTGTGGAAGCTGCCATCGCCGAGATCGAATCTCCTCCCATACTGAAGAAGTTACCATTCATAGGAACTGACTGAGCGTCGACATTGAGGACCTTTGCGAAGATTTCCTGAATCTCTCGGTCATGTGCAGTCTCGGGTATGCCATTCACTTCGGCAGTGTTGGTCCTCAACTGGTACTGATCGAGGTTGTTCGAAATGCTCGCTGAGAATGTCTCGCGAAGGAGACGTCGATTGATCTTGCCTGAAAGGCTAAGTGGAATTTGGGCGACGGGAATGAAGTACGCTGGAACCATGTATGACGGAAGTTGATCCCGTGCAGATGTGTCCATCGTTTCAATAGTAGAGTAGAACTCCTCATTTGGTGAAGCAATCCACTGTACATCACCCCCCTCGGCCTCGCTTGCGACTTGGCCCCATGCTCCTTCTGTGTGCGGCGCAATGAACGCGACCAAGACAGCCCGATTGTTTTGGTTCACAACCTTGACGCACTCAACCGCGACAGCCTTGATGTCCTCACAAACAGACATCAAGCAATGCTCGACCTCACCAACTTCAAGTCTCTGGCCATGGAGTTTCACTTGATCGTCCTTTCGTCCTAGGAACTGGAGAGAACCATCAGGTGTCTGTCTGACAAGGTCACCAGTCTTGTACATTCTCCCGCAGCTTGAACGGAACTGGGAGAGCCAAGATGGGTTATCGACAAAGACCAAGTCGGACCGGGCCTTGTCCTTCAGGTAGCCGGTGGAAACCACAGGACCTTCGACAAGCAGCTCACCGATTGTGCCAATGGGGACAAGCCTGTTGTGATCGGTTGGTTCAACCACCCACGAAGCAGCTCCAAAGCTTCGACCAATGTGAGATGGGTGTGTCTCTGGTAGAACGCGTCCGATGTGCGAAATGACAGTGCATTCTGCTGGGGCATACATCGCGAAAAGGTTCAACTTGTGTGCCCAGATGTCCACAATCTGAGAAGTAAGAGGTTCACCGCAAGAACCTAGAGTTTCCAAAGTTGGCACATCTGAAGGATCGAAGAGGTTGATGACGGATGGAGTCAATAGCGCCCAGGTGGCCTTGAGATCGCCTGCTGCCTTGCCTGGATTGTCCCTTCGTTCTTGTTCGTGAGGGACACAGATGCAGGCACCAGCTGCAAGAGTGAAAAGGATCTCGCCGATACTGATATCGAATGCGAACGAGGCGAAATGGAACACGCGACTGGTTGCGGTAAGGTCACCATGCTCTCGCATGACTGTCGCACTTGTAGCAATAGCGCCATGAGGGAGAACGATGCCCTTGGGCACGCCGGTGGATCCAGAACTGAATACGACGCAAGCAGGGGAGTCCGGCCGTGGAGATATAGTCGGAAGCACAGAGTTGGATGGTTGGTCCTGGCTTTCAAGATACGCTGTAGGTTCAAAGACCTTGATTGGAAGTGAGAGCCCTTCGCCAATGTGCCTTGTCTGTTCAAAAGCAACAAGGATCTTGGCGTCGATCATAGAACACATTGTTCTCAGCCGTTGAATGGGATGTGAAAGGTCAAGAAGAACAAAGGCAGCGCCTGTCTTGAGAACTGCCAACATGATGACTGGGGCCCAGGGCGACCTTTCAATCAAGACTGGCACAAAGTCACCTTGTGTGACACCTTGACTGATAAGATGACTTGCAAAGTGATTGGAGTAATCCTCGACTTGTCGGTAGGTCAAGTCAAGATCCATAGAGTGAACTGCAAGTGCATCTGGTTGAGACTTGGAAAGGTCTCGAATGCGATCGTGCACACAGATGTCGACAGACTTCGGCACTGTCTCATTCCACACTCGCAACTTCTCCATATCCTGCGGAGGCACCGTGCTGATGTCTCTAATAGCCACAGACTCCGATGTCATGATCTGTCGAACAACATGCGACAGCTGTCTGAGAAGACCCTCGATTGTCTCTGAAGTGATCAAATCCGAGTCAAATGCCGCCTTGAAGTTGACTCGACCTTCGTCCGGTCGGCATGTAAAAACCAGAGGGTAACTTGCAAAAGCCGTGATGTTGTCAGACGAGGCGGCACCGCCAGTCGAGGATCGAAATACAGCAGAGTCTACCTTCTGCTCATGTGGTTGTACAACAAGCAGGTTCTGAAAGTTGCATGCCTCAGCAGCTTCCTTACCGCACTGCCGAATTCGCGAAAGACCCGTCTGCTCGTGAGGGATCATGTTGACGAATTGATCCTGGACCTCTGCCAGACCCTCGTGAACGGAGCTGCCAATTGGCAGTTTGACGCGAACAGGCAAAGACGCCAAGGTTGGACCGCTGATCTGGTCAATACCATCAATACTAGCATTTCTACCACTGACAGTAGCACCAAACACAACATCTTCAGAACCTGTCTGATGCCACAGAAGAATAGCCCACGCAAGTCTCACGACGGATGATATCGTATACTTGGTCGACATCTCAGCATCAAGTGGCAGATCGCGCTCAAGTACAATCGTCTTTGTAGTATCTCCCACCTTCGAAGCTGTGGCTGGGAAATGCTCGACCTCTAGACCCGAGAATTGCTGTCGCCAGAATTTCTCGGAGCTCGTCTGGTCTTGCTGAAGTACATGTCTCACAAACGGGCTGAAAGGCTTCATCTGAAGAGCTTCTCCCGCATACGCTTGCTGAACTTGTGCCAGGAGTAGATCGAGAGACCATTCATCGAACAAAGCGTGATGAATGTCCAGACGGAAAGTGTCCGCACTCAGATAAAATCTGGCGAGAGGGCCCTCGTTGATGTCAATCTTCGTTGAGAAGCCTGTCACGAAAGAAACAAGCTCCCATGGCATATCAGCACGGACGACGACTTGTAGGAGTCCCTCTGGTGTCTGTACTGCCCGAGTGCGCAGAATTGGGTTGTGCTGCCAGACATCCTGCCAAGCCTGTTTGAACCGATCCATGTCCACTCCAGAAGCAAGTTGCCAGAAATAGGTGCCAATGTACGCTCGCGAATTCTGTGCCGTCAAGGCCAGAAGTCCCTGCTGCATGTGTGTGCATGGATACGCATCCTCAATGTCATCAACTAGGAGACCAGACTCTGTCGCAATTGACTGAATGGTCTTCTGAGGATCGTCAAGCATGGAAAATGGTGCAGGCAGTGTTGATGTAGACTTCTCATCTGCTTGAACCATGAGAAGAGCCAGTTCTGACAAGATGGATGTCTTGAAGATGTCGGATACAGAGATAACAAATCCTGCTTCACGAAGACTTGCCACCATTCTAATGGCGGCCATTGAGTCGCCGCCACGTCGAAAGAAGCTATCGTTGCGTGAGATTGTTGACTCCTTGATACCAAGTATCTTAGCCCACGTCTCCACAAGTATCCTCTCATCATCGGTGGATGGTGCTTCCCCATCGCTCAGATCATGACCATTGAGCTGTTCATCTTGATCGACTGCCAATGCCTGAGCAGCGGTGTTCTGCAAGAGAAGTCGATTGAGTTTATTGGATGTCGTGAGAGGCATGTGTTGCAAGAACACAAACTCTGACGGAACCATGTATGACGGTAAATCAAGAAGAAGGAATCCCTCAAGATCAGACCTCAAGCCATCCATGTCCTTCAATTGCTCCGGTACCATCTGAGCGGGAGTGCACGTCTCTCTAGATGTGTCGCGTCCTAGGAAGGCAACAAGCTTCGTCGACCCGCTGTTCCCAGCCTTGACAGCGACAACAGCAACATGACCGAAGCCTGCTTCAAGTACTTGCGGACATGCTGAAATGTGGTGCTCAACCGCCGTCAATTCCAGTCTCTGTCCGTTCACCTTGACTTGGTGATCCCGTCTTCCTGCCAACTGCAATGATCCATCAAGATTGTACCGCACCAGATCTCCTGTGCGAAAGGTCCGCTTTCCAGATTGACGGGAACCGTATTCCTGGTAGATCCGCTTCTTCCATGTGGGATCCGATGTGAAGTGTTGGTCCGTTCGAGCCTTGTCATCTAGATAACCACGCGAGATGGACGGGCCTTCAATGACCAGTTCACCCAGAGCACCAATTGGTGCTAGCTTGTCAGGCTGATCAATCGCAACGACCCACAATCTGGAGCCACACCCGTATCCGATGTTACTTGGCGAAACACCTGACTTGATGTTTGAGGCCAATGCTGCGATACCAGTACTCTCACTCACACCGTAAGCATTGAAAAGTTGTACGTGTCTAGACCATGTAGAGATATGACTCTCTGTCATGGGTTCGCCTCCGAGAACTAGGCCTCGAAGTGAAGGGCATGATGATGGACTAAGGGTGCTTGCCATTGAGGGTGTCAAGCTAGCGAGGTTGACTTCATGATCTCTCATGAACCCTGCGAGGTTGTTCAAACGATCTGACTCGGATGGGATACAAACACGACCTCCGAACATCAGCGTGACAAGGGTGTCACGATTGCTGACATCAAAAGAATATGATGCAAACTGCAACATTCTCGTTGTGTCGTTGATCTGAAGAGCCTTTGCGTTTGCCACAGCCATGCAGTAAAACGCAGAATGCTCTGTGATAATTCCCTTCGGCTTCCCTGTTGTTCCAGATGTGAATGTGATGTACATTGCATTCGACGTGCTGATGTCAACTGTTGGTGATCCAGGAGTGTCATCCACCGGTATGGACTCTAAAAGCTCACGAACCGAGTCTCCAAGAGCAATAGCCTCGCAAACGAGCTCCTTTGCAATGTCACTGTGGTTTGCAGAGCAAACTGCGACGAGCGGGTTCAAAGATGAGCATAGCTCGCGGCTGTATTGAACAGGATGGGATGGGTTGATGAAGAAATATGCTCCACCTGCCTTGAGAACAGCCAATTGTGCAACAACTGCCCATTTGGACTTGTCAAAGACTAGAGGAACAAATACTTCTGGACCGACGATACCAAGATGCTGGAGCCATATCGCAAGACCAGTTGCGAGGCGGTCCAGCTCTCGATATGTAAAGTCTCCGTCCCAAGCTGACACGGCGATGGATGTGGGGTGCAGTGTAGAGTTTTGAGAGATGACTCGATGAATGGGTTGTGGGATGGGGTCTTGTTCATTTGATAGGATGTTCCATCTGGCGAGTCGGTTGATGTCCAAGTCGCTGCAGAGTTCAAGGTCGTTGATGTGAGAGTCAATCTTGGCAACAATTTCCTCAATTGACTTGGCAACGGTGGCGGCGATCATCTCGGCCATGGCGGACATGACCTTTGATGATCTGTAGTATACTTTTATACTGGGTAGATGTGCCTCTACTCTTTGTGAGAAGCAGACAGCGAGGTCGAACTATGGCCTGTTGTGAGTTGTGATTGCCTCACAGGTATTTTTACGTGGTGACTTACCATGGCTGATGGGTTCGTAACCTCAATAAGATCCTCGTGTGTAAGGACAACCGAGATGGCATCCCAAAATTTTGTGCGATTCTGTCCAATTGACTCGATATGCTGGAGATCAAACAGACTTCGAACAGGTTGTGTGGGCGAGACATGACAGCAATAGTTCCTGAGCAAATGTTAGCAAGACAACAACGACTACCCTAGACCACGTACCTTTCAGGGCCCAAGCACGTAAATGAAACATCCTCAGAGCCAGTATAGCCTCTAAGACATAGGGCCCACGCAGCTTGGATAAGACTCAAGTGACTGTGGCGCTCCTTGTGTAGCCAGTTGGTAAGGGCTTTGTTGGTCAAGCCTGAACACTCAACACCAACAGTGTCCCATTGTGGCTCCAATTCATGGAAGTCAGTTGGGGCGCCAACCTGAGGCACGAAAAGTGGTGATACTGCTGCTGGGGGAGCCATGATGTGGAATTCTAAACACAAACTTTTCACTAATTTGCTGGAAAGATAAAAATGATGGAAATACAAATATGGGCTGGCAATAACGTAGATTCATAACTTGTACTGCTGTCTATCGACTTGTCTAAACTTTATAAAATGCAGCCTACACATACGAGCTTCGATATCTAACGGTACATCGAGGCCTGGAGGCAAAGACGTGCGAGATCTGTCGAATCCTGTTCATATTGGTTTCAACATTCTGCATGCCGGATGCAATGGCGTGTCTCTATCTGATGGTCAACGAGTCACACAGTTACTCCGACCATCCCGTTTTTTTCGCAGCCGGGAAAGTAAATAGGCCTCACCGGCGTAAAGAAAATTCTCAAACCGCGCTTCCGCCAATAAGTCGCTGTCCATTTACCCGAACGTCTTTGTGCTTGTAGATGACAGCGGTCGAGACTGCATATTCTCTCACATAAGAGACCTTATGGGGCCAATGCTACATCGCCGCTACGGGTGAGGTACCCTGACGATGTGAATCCTTCATACAAGGAACTGCGCCGGAGACTATGCCTTGTCCGACTGACGCCAGGGGAGTGAAGTTGCTCGTATCCAGCGATGTTGTAAAATGCCCGCAAGAAGTAATCCGCTGTAGATGATGTTCCATTAGCAATGAATGTATCAGGAATGGCTTCACTGTTGATGGAGCTCGTGAAGTGGACATTTACGTAATAGCTATTCAGACATATCTCAGTAGATCTCACCGGCGGGATGATGACAGTACATACTCCGTAGTAAGCGGACAATCCACTTCACTACGGTGTTGGGTTAGGCGAAGTCGCGAGACAGGGACAAAGTTCAGTTCACCTAGGTCAAAGTCCACCTACCGTGCCAATCGGCACTTGATATCGACTAGTCAAGTTTCAAACGAGATTAGTTTAAACTCTGTTCGATCTATAGATAGTGTTGCATGTGGGAGACGTCCGGAAGCACAGTGTACTCAGAACGACAGGGGTACATGAGTCCTATGGACACACGTGTGTTCTCCACTGGTTGAAAAAGCTTGTGTTGAGGTTGAGCTATTATTCAGACTAGGGTGGAATATAACGCCCGATTCCGTAGCGGGCCGTTGCGGGCCGTTGTAAGCGTCTTACAAGTCTTGGCCGGCCTAAGGAATGGCGACAACGTCGCAGTGCATGATGCGATCTAGTCTTTGAGCATTTTTTCTGCACGATATTATTGTGTCAAATCTCATCTCTCGGTGTGTCCGACACTAAGTTGCGGTTCCGCGATTTAAACACCGACAAGGGGGGTGTGTAGGGTGAGATTCAACCGGGCTTGTACAGTGTTTTGAGTTTCGTCTGCCAAGGTTCTGTACCTTTTTCCCCAGTCGACTACGTATGCGGCAAACCTCCGCGGCGAATCCCTGAAGGGCCTCAGCATTACATACTCGTGGGGATCGTGGGGGTTGCAGGATCGGTCTCATGCTGCAGCTTACCGGGAGTCAAAGTCCGATGTCGGTCATTTTATCGACCTACCTTAACTGTATGTCAAAGATCAGTGTGTGCCGCATCCAGTGTACCATTTTACCCTCCAAGTATTGCAATTATGTGTGGAATCAGTGCCTTCATTACCCACCCTGGCCCGTCCAGGTCTCCCGTGTTGAACGGAGATGCCAAACATGTGGTAGAAGAACTGGAGACCAGCCTTGATCTGATTGCTCATCGTGGACCAGATGCACGAGGCCGTTGGTTCAGTGATGATCATCATGTTGGTAAGTTTTGACATATCGCACAGACTCTTGGCGATGAGATGATCTAAATTGTGACAGGTCTCGGACATGTTCGTTTATCGATCATAGATCTCAGTCCCAGTGGGAACCAACCATTCCACGACGAACAAGGTGGTATCCACGCTGTTGTGAATGGCGAACTCTATGACTACGAGCGCTACAAAGCTCAATTGGCAGATGAGTTCAAGTTTGTGGGAAACAGTGATTGTGAAATTGTCATTGCGCTTTATAAGCACTATGGCTTATCCTTCATTTCTCACCTCAGAGGAGAATTTGCATTTGTCCTATGGGATGAAAACCGTCAGCAGCTGATTGCTGCGAGAGATCGGTATGGAATCAAGTCTCTGTACTACACAGTTCACCAGAACAAATTACTGGTTGCAACTGAGATCAAGTCGTTTTTGGCGTTTGGTCTGGAGCCAGAGTGGTGTGTCCGATCGCTACGAGATCAAAGCTGGAGAGTTGACTCCACTACTTTCTTTGAAGGTGTTTACAAGGTAGGCCAATTTTGAAGCACGGATATCCCGACAGGCATCTAACCAACATTTGCAGGTTCGGCCCGGACATTATCTCATTTGTCGACCCAATGAACGGGAAGAACAACACCCATACTGGGATCTCGAGTATCCCGACAAGGTAAGAAATTGCTGATATTGTTATCCTGTCTGTTACTGAATTTTTGCAGTTTGCCAAGGATCTGCGATCAGAGGACGAAATTACTGAAGGTGTCAGAGAACGCCTGCTAGAGGCTGTAAGGATCCGTCTCAAGGCAGATGTTCCTGTAGCTGTCTACCTCTCAGGCGGAATTGACTCTTCATCTGTCGCTGGAATGGTATCGCACCTTATCAAGCAGGGAACCAAGCTGGGCAATGAAACGAGTTTATTGCCGTCAAGTATGAAATGTTATACCGTCCAGTTCGATGAGGGTAGCGGGGCAGATGAGTCGGGTATGCAACCTGGTTTCTATTTTTATCACAATGCTAACAGGTCCTAGCAATTGCTCGTCGCACAGCAGATTTCCTCGGCGTCGACATCCATCTAGTCAAGATGGATGAAGAGGCTCTTGTCTCGCGGTTTGAAGACACAACCTGGTACAGCGAAGTCCCACTTCCGGATCTGAACGGAATGGGCCGATTGGCATTGGCAGAGGCCGTGCACGCCCAGGGTATCAAGGCAGTCATCACTGGTAAGTAACTTATTATCCCTACTCTGCCACAATTTCTAATATTTATGCAGGCGAGGGTTCTGATGAACACTTTGGGGGCTATGATGCCTTCAGAGCTGATTCGCTAAGCGAACCTGACCACTCGTGGCCTGCCATGATGACTGATACCGAGCGTCAAGAAGCACACGCTCTAGCTAGCAAAGAAGCTCAATATGGCATCTTTGGAGACTTTACACCAAAAGTGCCAATCTCCACAAAGAGAATGTTTTATTCCAGCCACGTCACCAGTTCTATTGCGAGAGTAGGAAGTCTACCATTCTCCGACTGGACCAAGGTGTACGGAAACAGTATTCCCGAGACCACCATGATTGAAGGTTTCGACGGGAGAGTCCGAGACAACATACTCAAGCGTTGGCATCCCGTCCATACTGCACAGTACATGTTTGTGAAAACATTCATGCCCCACTTCATCTTGCGCTACAACGGAGACAACATCGACATGGTCCACCAAGTCGAAAGCCGTTGCCCATTCCTCGATCATCATCTGACCGAGTACGTGAACAACGTGCCTCCCAGTCTCAAGATGAGATACAACGCGAAGGATAAGTCTTGGCGTGAGAAGCATATTCTTCGAGAAGCAGTGAAGCCCTTTGTTACTGATGAGGTGTACAACATGAGTAAGAAGGCTTACATGGGTCCGAGGAAGTTTTGGCCCGGAGGACCACTGCACAAGAAGATTTCGGAGTTAGTGACAAAAGCAAATGTTCAGAATCTAGGTTTTGTAGACTGGCAGGCTACACAGGATGCTATGGATGGGGCTTTCAATAAGCAGGAGGGTCTGGCGCTGCGCCGTATTATTACCGTGGCACAATTCGTTGTTTTGGGGCAACGTTTTGGTGTCAAGAGAGCCTCTGGACGTCGCTAGTGTAAGACTGAATGAATAATTATTTTTGGTCCTACTGAACATAACTAACTTGTCTACGTTTGAGTGAACACGAAATGATAGGAGAGTTGTCGATGGCGAAAAATACGGAAACACTAAAAATTCACTGGAGAAACATGTCACCACTAAAGTTTGTCGCAACTGTACATTTTCGCAATTTGAGGTCACATAATCTTCAATTTGACACTTTAGTTACACAATCATTGCTAAGTCGCTATCACCAAAACGCCGCAACGCGAACCTCAATACTCTCTCTAGCCTCTGCATTCTCATCCTGATCCACCAGCTCAAAAGCACTGTGAACAGCTCCCCCAACTCCAAGATCCGACTTGCCTTTGCCACCGTCTAAAGGTGCTCGTGCATGTCCTTCCATCTCATTGTCAAACAATTGAATCACCAAAACATCAGAAGGTTGTTGTTCTGAGATATAGTGCCAGGCATGCGATGTCTTTTCAGGATCTCGTGGGGCGTAAGCCAGATAACTTTGTGTCTGGTACGTATCATCATTCTTATCAATGTTTTCGTCATCTCTACCAACGATGCGGTACAGGTGAGAGGGAATGCTGTGATCTGTTGGCTCGCGCTGATCGCAGGGCACGTAATCTGATACAGGGAACGAAGCCGCTGAGGACAAAGCCAGAGGGTCGCGGTGAACAGTCTTCAGAGGTCGCCAGATGGAGAATAGCGCGAAATGAGGAACCTTGCCACTGTGATCCTTAAGATCGTTCCATTCAACGCCTGACTCGAGCAAACGGTTTTCGGCCTCAATGACCTTCTCAGCTGCCAAAGCAACTTCGCTGTGGTATCGACGAATATGATGCCGAGCTCCCTTGGGAGTGCAGTCTAGATGCACCTTGGGAGCTGGGCAAACACCATCCTTTACAGAATTTCCAAAAATTGGTGGGAACATGTGAGACGTGTCATCTGAGCTTGAAGCCTGCGTGTCTGCCTCTTCTTCTGCAGGGGCTGAGTCATCACCCTCGCTGTACAGACGGTTTCTGACAACTGCAGCGGATACCACAGCCTTCTTGCATCCTGTAACGTTCTTGACAAACTCTTCTACTTCGGGAAAGTATATTTGACGAAGAAGTTTCTCATTGTTCCAACTTGCTCGACTGTAAGGGGCCGAGTGTAAGGCGGAATCATGTCGACGGGCAGTAAAACCATGGACATCAAGTTTGTACGGCGAGTCTTGTCCGAGGTCCAATGATGGACGTAGGTCTGTCAAGGGTAGAGTGACAATGTCACCAAACTCGGACAGTGATGGGAGCAGATATGCTTCTTTGCTTGGAGTTGGCTGACTTCCTCGGGTCAGATAACGAAATCTGCCCTGATGAGGTTTGGTTGCCGTAGTCATGATGTTCTCAATTGGTAGGAAGCCTGATGAGGATAATAGTGATACACTTTCAGAAGTATATTTAGTCAAAGCTTTTCTGAAAGAGGGCAAGTCCTTGTTAAAGTTGATCTGGTCTATTATTGTATTACTCTATCTTTCCGATGTCGCACTTAATGACGCACTCAGCTACATAAACTACACATTGGCCTGTGGTGATGTCGAACGATATGTATCAGATGAGATGCATTTTGGAATCCAACCATTCCCCCACACAAACCCATGTTTGTTTGTAACTATATCAAGGATATGCTCAGCCCCCCACGGTACCCCATATAATCCTTTTTTGAGGGCACAGACAAAAGATCGTGGGTCTCCCAAATAAGGCAAAGATGCGAGAGTGTTTTATATGACTCACTTGGTGTTGGCTGGACAAGTTCCCAATACGCGAGTCAGGCCTGCCATTGCCATGGATGTTGGTACTTCGGCCAACACTCGGGCAATGAGCAAAGTCCGTGACCCTCCGCGCCCCCAGTTTTGTATCCATCGGCACTTTAAGAACGCCGACACTGACAAGGTCTCAGCCCCCCCGTTAATTTGTAGCGAAATTCCTTCTATCCGTGAATCACTGAAAACATCCTGTTTCAACTGCTTACTTCGACTTACACCTCCCCCTGCTTAAAGAATCGTATTCTATTCGTTTTCCCACCGCCCAAGCTTAAACCACTCAAAACACTATTCCACTTCCATCATGGCCCGAATCCTCATTACCGGATCTACCGATGGCTTCGGCTTCGAAGCTGCCCGCCAGCTGATCGAGCGCAAGCACCAAGTTTACCTCCATGCCCGAAACCAAGAGCGCGCCGATGAAGTCAAGACCAAGCTGCCAGGCGCTGCTGGTGTTCTGATTGCCGACTTGACAACCGTTGCGGAAACGCGCAAGCTCGCTGACGAAGCGAATGCGATCGGCACCTTTGACGCCGTCATTCTCAACGCCGGACTACTCTACGGGCCGTTCCGAAAGTCAGATCTTGGTGTCCCAGCAAGCGTCTTTGTCAACCTTGTCTCCCCGTACATCTTCGCAGCCCTCCTCAACCCGCCCAAGCGTCTCATCTTTATTGCCTCTGTTCTGCACCACGAGGCCGACACAAATCTCAAGGACATCTTCTGGTTGGAGCGCGGAGAGAAGGAGTGGAAGGATTTCCCAGCATACTGCGACTCCAAGTTCCACGTTGTCCTCCTAGTCAACGCAATTGCACGACGTTTCAAGGACACCTCGGTCATTGCTGTGCACCCTGGATACGTTCCCACCAAGCTTGCAGGTCAAGACGCTCCCGGCAAGATGGAGGATGGTATCGAGACATATGTCATGTTGGCTGAGGGTGACTACGATACATCTCTGACTGGTGTTTACTTTGACCCTAAGAAGGAGAGGGCTCAGCCTCACGCCTTGACAGCGGATCTAGACAAGCAGGAAGCTGTCGTTAAGGCCTGTGAAGAGCTTACGGGAATCAAGCTTCCAAGCCCCTGAACGTAACTAGTCAGCACAAATATCTAAACAATACAAACATTCATAAAATACCGTTGTCCATCAGTATTCGTGATTTGTGAACAGGCTTTGAGCGATTTGCTGACCCGATTGGGGTGATCAATCGCCTTGACAAATATATAGCGCAAGGCGTGTCTTTCTGCAATCGGCGCCATAAAACTGCCGAAATTACTAGCGGGTCCTTCGGTCTCGCTTAACTACCCCAGCGATAATCCCTCGATTCGACCGAGTAGTTCATGGATTGTCACCAGGGTATTAGAAAAGTTGGCCGCTTGAGATTAGAGATAATTGAGCAAGTCTATTCATGTTGCTTAGACCATAGGTAATCTGGAGGTGGTCTGTTCTGTTACCCACCAGACAGATTCTTCAAAGCAAGATCAGATGGCTGTAGCATCGACGGACACGTAGTAGTGGATTTATTACTATGATCATAACATTTTCAACGATAAAAAGAACTTTTGAGTAGCAAGAATAAGGCATAGAATTACTACTCTACTATGTGATAGCTTGTCTAAATGGCACAGCGCAGAGAGAAGAAACGAAGAGCTATTTACAGTTGGAGCCACCCAATCTAAGCAATAGGAGCGTAGAAGCTAAACATTCCCTTGGGATCATAAGCCTCCTTCAACTCCTGCAGGCGGCTCTGTCTCCAGGCCTCGCTTCCGTACCACTCCTTGGGACCCTCATCACCGAAAGCGTAGTTGACATACACAGGGACGGTGTCACGTCCAGTTCCCTCGTGCAGAATGTCTCGGACCTTGTGGCCAATCTCAGAAGCCTTCTCGTCCGTGGCAGTTCCGTTGGACTGGTAGCTCAACAACGGGCCCACAAGAATGTTCTGGTTTCGGTATGCGAAAGCGGTGCTCTTGGAGTCAACAGCCTTGACACCCTCAGTGGAGTAACCATCGAAAGTGACCAGAGAGCCGTTGAAGATGGAGTCGCCTCGGATGTTGTCGGCAAAGTAGTTGAAGGCCTTCTTCTGCGCGGCTGGGTTGTATTCCTGAAGGTAAATGGGGAAACGGGGGTTCATGGCTCCGTTCTTCTGGCAGGGCCCGTCCTCAGTGGTAACCCCGACCCATTTGGCAAGATCTGTGTAGACACCCTTCTTTGCGTCAACTGCGAGGGGCTTCAGTTTCTGGAAGGGACCAGTGTATGCCTTATCGACTACGTCAACGCCCTCTTGCATGAGGAGGATCTGGACAACAGGCTTTTTTATTCGTTAGCGTTCCGTCAAAAAGGTACGAGATGGATCTCAAAACTTACACCAGTGGGATCCAAGTCAGGAATGTTGAACCAGTAAGACCAGTTAATCAGGTCAGTAGGCTGTGTGCCATTCTTCAGGATGTACTTGTTGATGGTCTCGTACAGCTCCTCAACCTTCTCACCCTTAAAGGTCAAGCTAGCAAATGCCCAGTTCTTGATCTTGGCATCGTAAGCCTTGGAAGTGACTGAAGTGACAATGCCAAAGTTGTGGCCAGCTCCCTTGATAGCCCACCACAGCTCAGAGTTCTCATCAACAGTAGCAAGAGTACCGTTGGAGAGAACGATGTTCATTGACTCGAACTGGTCAGCAATGAGACCGTGGCGGCCCTGAAGCCAACCGTGACCACCACCAAGAGCTGGACCGACATAGCCGACACATTCACAGCATCCAGTGACTACAAGATTACGTTAGCATCCATTTCCACGTTTTTATTCGTATAGAATGGGTGTTAGAACATACCTGTCTGCTTTCCAGCGGACCAAAGGTTCATGGTCACATCCTTTGATGCGGTTCCACCAAGAATGGTGACACTCTTTCCATCTTTGGAGATCTTGACACCAGAGAGCTGGTCGAGATAAATCTCGATACCCTGCTTCATCTGTCCCAGAGTGGTGATCGCTCCATGAGCAC
The DNA here is from genome assembly GCA_017656745.1 of Fusarium mesoamericanum. Taxonomy (NCBI): domain Eukaryota; kingdom Fungi; phylum Ascomycota; class Sordariomycetes; order Hypocreales; family Nectriaceae; genus Fusarium; species Fusarium mesoamericanum. The sequence continues at coordinate 150,676 of JAGDUS010000032.1, read as the reverse complement.
TGTTCTGTGCCAGGAAGGGCAGGTTCTTCTTGTTGGCAAACTTGACCTGTCACAGGGTGTTAGCTAAGTGATTGAGGCCCAGAGTCTGTGGGTAACAAAGACACGTGGGGTGGTGTGCATAAAATGCACAAGATGTTTGACAAAGGCAAATTTCCACGATCAAGAGGGAAATGATTTGCGAAACAAAAGATGGAACTTACAATCTCAACGACATCGTTCTCAGTCGCGGGAACAACAACAATGTTGGCGGTTGGCTTATCAAGGTTGGACCAGCGCTTCGAAGCAGCTTCAAAGTCCTCGGTGCCAGGGAAGTAGACCTTTGCAGAGGCAGACAGCTCCTTGCTAAGCGCCTTGTAGTCAACGTCTCGAGACCATAGGGTCTGAGAGGCCGCAGTGACAGCCAATGTGGCTAGACCAGTAAGAGCTTGCAGATGCATGATGTCTTGGCGAAAGAGGGTTGGTTACAACTGGAACGGAAACCAACGGCGGGGACTCGGAGCGGATTTATGAATGCTTTCTTCTCCGCTGATGCGTTCTTTTCGGGAGTGTTTTCGGTTACGACGACCTCCTTTTTCCACGTACGCGGGATACTCGATATGGCCTGAGCTTACGATCAAGGCTCATCGGACCCTACCGATGTTTCCGTGAATAGTTTAGATTTCTTACTATGATGATGAGCGTCGTTCTCAAGACGGAGGCTCCGGAGGATTCGCATCCTGACTAGGCGAGAAATGATTCCAAGTGTTAATGCAACGTCTTGATGGATCGCAAGGGGGGCTGAAGGGGCCTTGATTCGTGGGTGCAAGTCATACAGGGCCCAGGTACAGATGTGAAGATCTGTCGGTCAACAAAAGTAAAAAGTCATGAGCAAGCCTTCCCCGTCTTGTTGCATGAATCATGTAACCGATTAAGTTACTATTGCGACGACAAACCCCACGTCATCTCACCCCAAGCTGCCAGGGGGGACAGGTACAGAGAAACGAATCTGAAGATCGCGGAACCGTACAGTGCGAGATGTTCGGGGCGTGTATACTATGTACTTTATCCCATCACTCGGCCGAGGGTCCAAAAATTAGAGTTCGAGCTGATGTCGTGGCACGGCACTGGGTCCTCAACGCTACGGTCCGGCAAATCACAAAGGATGGCGCTTAGAAAGGATTATTTCCAGGGTGATGGCACTGTAACGGTTTTATTGGTTCTGTTACGTTGCGGATTGTGAGTCTCACGATGACGGAAATGGCAGGATTGAGCAAAGGATACCTGCAAGATAGTGAATGAGATCCTGCTGTGATGAATTACCTGTTGTTAATTTGTAAGACGAAGGCAGATAGAATCAGCTAGAATGACCGAGACTAAGTTCAAAGAGTGCTCTTTCTGGATCTTGGGTAATGCAAGGGCGTAGTGTTGGATAGTGGAATGCACATTACTGCACATCTTGAATGCAAGATCCAGGGTAGCTTCACAGAACATAACAAGTACTAAGATATTTTATGAAACACCGATTAGACTACAAATAATATGAGAAATATGATGAGACTTTTGTAGAGTTAAAACTAGGACATACAGTAGTTTCCATTTTACTAGAACTAGCACTTCTTGTGTCACTCCTATTCCACTGTTGCTATTATTGCGCAATGAATCATTCTTCCCCGTTATACTCTGCGTATGGCAATCAAGTACTGAACCGATCAAGGCGGAATTGTTCAAGAGCTGAATTCGTCTCTCCGGTCAAGATTTGTTTGCTCACCAATTCTCCAACAATAGCTGCATTCGTGACGCCAGAGTGCATGACTGCCACACTGACATTACCAAGCCCCGTCGGACCAATGATAGGCATTCCATCGTCAGGCGTTGGTTTGTTCCCAACAGTAAAATAGTCGAACACGAGCTTGTCACCGCCAATCAGAGTCTTCTGCAACTCCTTGAAAACATCTCTTGCAGTTTGCGCAGGGTCATAGCCTGGATCGTCACCAGGGTTTTCGCATCCGGCTTTGATAACTCCGTCCTTGGTTTGACGCATGTAGAGGTACTTTGAGTTGATGAGACTGTGGAGTAGCTGCTCTTGTACAGGCTTTGAGTTGACGATTAGGGCTGGTACGGAGTGGATTGGTAGCTTGATGTTTTCGTTCGCCAGGAGAGGTACGCTGCCTAACCCGGCTGCGACAACGACGTGGTCGCCATGAACCTCTTCCCCGGAGGTCAAGACCACTCCAGTGACTTGACCATTGGTCTTCAGAAAGGAACTTGCAGTAGATTTGATGATCTTGGTGGAGTGATTCGCTTCTGCATCGGCTACCATCTGCCGCGCAGCCAAGTGTGCCTCGACTGAACCCTCCTCTGTATAGCAAAGGCCCCATTCAGGGATACTTGTAAACTCAATCTCTGGCTCTCTCAATCGTATATCATTTGCTGACAGGCGCTTGACACCATAGCCCCAAGTCTCCAAGCTTTCTTGTTTCTGAATAAAAGTCTCTGCTGATTTGTGCCAATTGACTGATCCATTCCAGGTGACGGGCAGACCAGGCAGTTCACGTTCTATTTCTCTCCATCTCTTTAGGGATCGGGCGCGAAACTCGTAGTAAGATTTGTCATTGGTGGAACTGGCGTTGAGCCACGCAAAAGAAGCTGAACTGGCAGGGCCGCCAATGTCTTCAGCGATGATGGTCACCTTTGTGTATTGAGCCAAGTGCCATGCGATGGAAGCACCGACGATACCCGCACCAACAACGATGACGTGAGGGTTCTTTGGGTTCTCCATTTTGATTCAGGGTTGCTGTTTTGATGAAGTTCAACGAGTGAGCAGTGATGTGTAGATGTCATGGTAAATGGACTTTCACGTTACACTAACCCCGCCTCTTAGTAAGACAGAACATCAAAAATGTGTGCTGAATTTGCGTATGACTTCATCAACAACGCGTCAAAAAGAAATGGCTGCGAAAGTAAAGTTAATTGTTTATTTAAAAGTACTTGCGAAGAGCAAAAGAAACTCCCCCGGGAAGGCTCGAACTTCCGATCTCCCGATTGTCTATGAATAACAGTCGGACGCTTTAGCCAACTAAGCCACAGGGGATAGCTGATTGGATGAGAAAGATGCTGACTATTGGACACTAGATGCAAAGTTGACTACAACAGACGCAGCTTCTTGATTTTGTCTTTGAGATTAGGCTATCTTTATCAACTATGCGATTTTTGCTGTGATTTTGTTGACCAGCTGAACTTTATTAATTGTGCGTGCGGCCTTCTGGCTTTGTTGAACTTTGTATCGTTAGCCTTTGTTAAATTATCGGGGGTTTATGGTTGCTGCTTTCCCAGATTTTATTGACATGTGAGAGTGATGGTTGAATGAATCAATTAGAGATCTAAGTTGAAGGACTGCGGACAGAGAAAGAGATGTGTATGTATGTATAGTGTGACCATGTGATCATACTTGTGGTGTTTTCACGCTTAACAGATTTACCCTTTGAAGATGAAAAGCGTGGCCATATTAACTTTAACAACTCAGCATACTGTAGGTTTGGCGATAAGCCATTCTATCAAGTTGACAGTCCTATTCTCGGCCTATCTCAAAAGCTCATTGCAGCCTTATGCTTCATTGGCTACAACTCCATACGAACAAGTGACTTAACATTGGGATAAAAACTCAAAACATGGTTGCCTGATCATTTTCCAACTCTGGATAAATACGCTTTTCAGCCATCATATTAACTTTATCTATTTTATAACACAAGACGCTCAACAACAGTTGATCCTTCTCTTCTTTTTTCTTCCGTACCCCGATCCTTCCAAGTTCGCCGACTCACCTCGACCTATCGAAGTCAACAACCAATCTTTGTCGCCATGTCGTCAGATTACGAAGAACCGAAATTACACCCTGGGCCACACTTGGAGCTATTCAATCCAGTCCCGGAATCAGTCCCGGAGCCAGACAGGAACTTTCATTAGTTTGCCGGGCTTCCTCCTGAGCTTAGGATTATGATTTGGCGGGAGTCTCTCGCCTGCGAGCGCTTAATCACAATAGGTCAGTGGCCATATTTGCGAGCTGCTAAAACGCCCTTGATTACTACTAACTATGTGGTTAAAATCCCCCAGTACTTGGGATTGAACCCTGCTCTTTTTGTTAACCAAGAGTCTCGAGACATCGCCTTGTCATACTACCGCATTCGAATCCCGTGCATCAGCCCTCGTGACAAGATTTATGAAGGGGATGTGAACGTGATATTCTACTTCAACCCCGACTACGATACTGTCTTAGTGTTTGGGAACGATTGGTCGGGTTTATGGGCGGATGAATTTGTTGAGTTCGCTCAGGAGGTTCAGGCTGCTGATACCAAACGTCTGGGTCTCAGAAGCGTTGCTTTCCACGCAGTGCTACGGCGATTGCAAAACATTGCGGCACTTGAAAAATTAAGTCAAAACAACGCGCTTAAGCAGGTTATGTCTGGGCTTCGCAGTGTCACGTTTGTCCTGGCCGTATATCCAGGAGAGTGGAGCTCAAGTCCAGTCAGCCGCGCTAGATATAGACGCGATATCCCAGCCAACGGTATGCGATACACCTGTTTCCAAAGAGTGCCTCAGAATCCCAGACCTATCCAACAAGAATTGAGACACGACCTTGTGCAGATACGCGAAACCGGTTCCGATTTTGAACAGCTCCTGGATATTCGGGCATTTGCATCCACTTGGATCCATCTTCGACGTACCTGGAAACTGCAGAGCCCATGCGAGCATAAGTTTAGTCTTACATCCCGTATGAGGTTTTCCTACGACAGAAGTAGCATTCTGTGGATTCTTAAAAGCGATAACCGCGTTGGCAGAACTCCCTTATCTCGATAAAGAGGGCGGGCTTAATACCGAAAGGAGAAGAAACAGTCGAAGAGTTAAAGACAGCTCCTCAGACAGCTATTGGGTTTTGGATTTTCCCCGTGGACGCACTTGGACTGACACCGCCTGAAGGGGCGCCTGGCTATACTGGGGAGGAGTCTGGGGTGCTCGATCTCACTGCATATCACCCGGAGCTGGCACTATGTGACATTGACTAAGGCACATATCCCAATTCTCTGGGTGGTGTATTGTGAGGCATCGTCTGACGAGTCTTTGGGTTTCCGCTATTTGAGCGTCCTGAAGTTGCAATCTTGACCGACAAGATTCGCCAAATTCACTCTACCAGAAACGTAAGCGATGAGAAACGGAGAATTAAGTAACTCATTGGGTTAAACAATGATTTTGAGATGTTTCAGGCGAAGACATGGAAACTTTTTGTAACAGCAGTTTGTCATAATAGCTTTACACCAAGATGCAGTCTAATAAATTTATGCAATTACTTGTGTTGGCCCAATAAAGAAGTGATTAAGCTGAGTCAGATTGGTGGAGACTTCATGCAGGTTATGTGGCTGTGTTGACACATGAGTTCCTCTTTGCGCAGTCGTCAGGCTCCAACTCTTCAACCTCATCTTGATCGCAATTATGGAAGCCGTAGGTCTTGTTCTCGGCGTCGCTGGTCTTTTCAGCACATGTATAGAAGCCGTGGAAAAGGTTCAGTCCTATCGCTCCTTCGGACCTGATTCCAGCACCATAAAAACTCGATTCCAGACTGCCAAGGTCCTTTTGGAGCAGTGGGGACGCAATGTCGGGTTCGAGAACGGCATCTTATTAGCAACGCATAACGAAAAGTTGGATGACCCTGATACCATGGTTGCTGTTAAGGACTTGTTGAATATCATCAAGAGTATTTGCCAGCTCGGCTGTCAACATCGTGCAGCTAATGGAGCCAATGGGTCTCTGATTGCTGGTAGAAGGCAGAAGTTGAAATGGGCGTTTGGCGATAAAGAGAAGCAACAAGAACAAGTTGAGCTTTTGGAGAGGCTTGTTGAACAGCTACGGCACTTAGTTTCGGAACATCATCTAGATCCTAAAGTCTCTCAAAGCCACGCCTCAATTGCCGACATCAAGTCTATTCTCAGCCGAATCGAGAAAGAAACACGAGGTAGGGTGCAGACAAAACCTATCAAGCAAGAAATTAACGTGACCAAGGCGAAATCCGAAAAGAGGTACTTTTATGGATTGGCCACGGGCCCACCGATCAGCGTTATCACGATTCACTACAAAAGAGACATGCTGAAACATGCAACTGGATTTATGATCGAGAAGCCTTCCAGAGTTGGCTAACTCCAGACTCTGGCTCTGGCCTCCAAGCTTTATGGATCAATGGCCCTGCTGGATTTGGCAAGACTGTCCTCGCTGCAAGTATAGTCAACCATCTTTCAACCACTCTTGACACGCCTGTAGCGCACTTCTTCCTCACATCTGAGTCGAAAAGTCGGGATGACCCATTCTTGGCTGTACTAACCTGGATCGCACAAGTCATATCTGAGCATCAAGGTGCTTTCCAGTGTGCTCATCATGCCTGGGAAGAGGATAGAGATCCTATTGCGCCCCGAGCAACACACCTGAGACTCCTGAGGCAGATCGCACAGCTAATTCCGGGCTGTTCCTTTGTCATTGACGGGCTCGACGAATGTGTCAATCTTCACAACCATACCGCCTCAGCAACTGCATTTCTTGAAGCTGTAAACGAGGCTTTGTCAACTACTTCATCCAGACTCTTGGTAGTCAGCCGCGACGACCCTCACATACGCCACGCAACAGCCAATCGTTTCAATGAATACACGATTTTGCCCAGTGATGTTCATGCCGACACTATTTCTGTTTCTCAAGAGATAATTAACAGAAAGCTGAACAAGAAATCCGACGAGTTTCGTAACTCTCTCTCTGAAACTATGGTCACGCGATGTGAAGGACAATTTCTCTGGCTACGACTTCAAGAAGAATCTCTGAGAAACGGAATGAACATGAAAAAGCTCAGGAGTGTCGTGGAGAGCACTCCTCTTGGTCTGGAGGCACTATATGAGAGAGAATGGAGCAGAATAGTCAAATCACCTGACTACGACAGAATAACTTCCCTGCTTCGATGGGCGGCCTTTACAATCAGACCATTGAGTGTGGCCGAAATAACTGAAGCCGTTTTGATTGGCGATTTTGACGATTTTCCTCTGGACGATCTACCAGATGAGATTGATGATGACTACGTGGAAACGGAGATAGTTGGTCTATGCGCTCCATTGATTCAGATGATTCATCGGTGTGAAGACAAGGGAGCAGGTGGCTCAGCTGCACGTCAAACCGTGCATCTAGCGCACTTCTCTGTCAAGGAGTTTCTACTCACGCAACTTCCTACACCAGGAGCGATCCAGGCCAACACAAGCTTGGTGTCTCAGTATCAGCACACGCTTCTTGCGACGGCTTGTCTACAGTATATCAATTTTGAAAATACATGGGCTGATACGGCTGATGATGTGACTCCCCCAGGAGCAGTACTAAGAGGCTACGCTGGGAATGCCTGGAGCCTGCACTTTAATTCTGGGCTGACCAGCGACGAGACAGCAATGGATCTTATCACTGCATTATTCGATGAGGAAAACATGGTATGGGTTCGCTGGCGGTTGTGGGTTCACACACAACTCAGTAACATTGTTGAACAAGGCAACGCCACTGGATTCACAAGGTGGATGACTGAAAATTCTGGTCCGATATTCTACGCGGTTGCAATGGAACTGGACTCTATAGTCGATAAATTGATTCCTGAGTATATCTCAGGCGTCAGCGATATGTCTGACCTCAACCGAGCAGCCCATTTCGTCTCGAAGCAGGCGGGACAACAAGATATGCTTGAAAAATTCCTCAAGGCCGGAGTCAGTGCCAACGTTGTTGATTCAGGCGGGGCAACTATGTTGTATCTCGCAACTTACAGAGATTCCTCTCAAGTGGTGCAGATTCTGATTGACAACGGAGCCGACGTGACAGCAACCAACAGGGAAGGCTTGGCGCCATTGCATGTTGCGGAAAGTGCAGAAATAGCGAGAATACTTCTACAAAATGGTGCAATTGTCGATGCCCGAGCAAATGATGGTCGCACACCGTTGCATCTAGCAGCTACCTCAGATATTCCTGAAGTCGTTGATATCCTTTTGGACATGGGCGCCACAGTTGATGCCCGGGATGAGATGAGCTTCACCCCTTTGCATTATGCTTGTGGTCGTGGTTGCCTGGAAGCAGCAAGAAGACTTATAGCCAAGGGGGCTTCTCTTGTTGGTGCAATTCACATGGCATGTACAAGTGGCCATAATAAGGTTGTGCAGATGCTGGTTCATGAAGGTGCCTGTATAGAAGAGAGATGGAAAGGTTCAAGTGCAATCCAATTGGCTGCATACATGGGAGACCTCGAGACATTTAAGCTGCTCCTTGACTTGGGAGCAAACATACATACAAAAGACGAGTATGGAGATCGTACTTTACATCTTGTATGTCGGAGGGGTCATACACAAATCATCAAAGCTCTGATTGACGCGGGGGCTGACATCGAAGAACCGAATGCCCCTGGCTTCACCCCGTTAATTATTTCCTGCTATAATGGACACTTGGACGCCGCGAATGCTTTGATCGCTGCTGGGAGTCAGCTTTCCAGCATTATCAAGTCTCATGGCGGGATGTTATTTGGGAATGCAGTTGAAAAGGACTATACGAAGATCGTCAACCTTCTCATAGACAACGGGGTAGACATAGCGGACCGAAACGAAGATGGGTGCCAGGCTCTCGATATTGCCGCCTCGCATGGACGTACGGAACTGGTAAAACAATTTATCGGATTGGGGGCCCCCGTTTCAGGTGCTAACAAGCATGGACGGACATGTTTACATCAAGCTTGCCTCTACGGCAATCTTGAGACTATTCAGTTATTGCTTGACGCCGGCTCCGATCTGTCTTCCATTGACAATAGAGGCCTCACATGTCTCCATCTAGCATCTTTCAGTGATCGCATTGAGATCGTGAAAGATCTTGTTGCAAGGGGTCTTAGCATCTCGAAGAAGTCGTTTAACGGATCCACAGCTTTGCATTGTGCCGTTGCTCAAGGAAGCGTCGAGATTGTCAAATATTTGCTTGATGAGGGAGCCTTGCTAGAAGAAGTAACAAATGATGGACACGATACCATGGACATCGCAGTGTCCCGAGGACAACTTGACATTCTTAAGTGCCTTACTGAAGCTAGTCCAGAAGGTACCATCAATAATGCTCGCCGAAACTTAAGAGGGCTTCGACTAAATATAGCTATGTATGGGTTTTTTTCAATATTTTTCTTGTGTATTTTCTTTTCATTTATTTCTTTTAATTATAAGCTAAAACTTTTGTCTTTTTAATATCTTTAGTATTCTTAAAAAAAAGATCTATTTAAATTAGGGAATTGATAGGGACGCATGATACTTTTACTACAGACGCATGACCTTATGGACGCATGACTTTTTAAGTACTCTGATTAGTTAAAGAACTATAGCCCTACTACTACTTTTATAATCCCTATAAGGAATAATCCCACCTAATAATTCTACTACCCCTATAGAAAAGAGGTTATTACTAAGTCTAATCTTATATAAAAGAGATATTAGAGGCATTCTAAATTAAATTCTAATAATAGTTATATTTATATATCTATATTAACTCCTACTGACTTCTCATTTATCATACACTTGCCTACACTCTCTGCCCACTTGCATAAACGCCTATAGCATTCCTAGCCCTAACGTAAATAGTTTCACCTATTGTAGTCTCCTGACTAGTAATAGCTTCTCGGATCTTGTTCTCCCTTTCCAGTGTTAACTTATTCCGGCTTCCAGGAGGGCGGCCACGCTTTCTCTTTTAGGACTGAGATACTTGGGACGGAGATGCTTGCGGCTGAGATGCTTGCGGCTGAGATGTCAAGGCCTGACCGCTCTCTTGAGATATTATAGAAGGCATAAGATCTACTGGTATATCTTGCTTAGTATTCTTTGGCCGCCCTTGAAGAGATATAGTAATCTTTAGGTTAAGGATCCTCCGATATGGATCTTAAGAGGATATCTTATAGAGTCATCAGCGAGGGTAAATATCCCACTTTATAAAAGCATCTAGAGAGTATATATATAAGTGAATTATATGGTAGCATGGTATACCGAGCTCAGTCGAGATGGAACACTTATCAGTATATAGGTCAAGGGGCCTAGGATTAGGATTCTTTCCAGTAGGTAGTGCCTTACGTGCCTATCAGTATTGGCTATCGATAAGCTTAAGTGTTACGACCTAAATGACGAGGTCAGGCGCGCCCCACTTTTCACTTTTACAAGCCCCCACTTTTCCGTCCCTTATGCACCAATCACCGCAGGACCGAATCGTCAACTCTCGGTCCCCACGGAGACCCACTTTTCCTCCCCTATGCACCAATCAGCTCAGGACCGAAAGAACTACACCACGGTCCAGGACCGATACTTTCCATTCTCGGTCCACAATAGATATAAGCTAAAACCTATTATCTTATACCTTAGACTAGTATATATATAGACCCCTTAAACATTAGGTAGAACTTAGCTTACTAGCTATTAATAAAACCTCTTTACCTAAATATGCCTAACCTGCCTTATTCACTATTAAGAAATATGACACTTTGCCTTCGCTTAATGTATAATGCCTTATAACTCTATAAATATAAACCAATATAGACTAGTTTACCTATTTAGAAACCCTACTATTATATATTAATAGCTCTTATTTAGACTATACTGCATTAAGATATTAAGTAATATTTTACATAATGGCTGCCCTTATTACTCCTATCTAGCAATAGAATATTATTAACTACTATATTACTCCTATTAATAAAGCGCTAAATCTTTAGGAAGAAATAGATACTGACTTAGAGAGCTCTAATAATATAGAGGTTAAACAGTTATATAAATAAGTCACCAGTATAACTGCAGATATTAAAAACCTTTAAACTCTCCTTAAGTGTTACGACCCAACAGATGACCACATCAGCCCCATTCTTTTTCTCTAATCAGGACGCCAGTCACCCTATCAGCTTAGTTATACCGTAAGCCACCAGGATCTGCAGATCACGACTCACGAGCAGACTCACGACGTAAGCCAGGGACTCACGACATAAGCTACTACGATTAATCGTAAGCCACATTAAGTATATATACATCCTCCTCTAGAGCATCAGATAGAACTTAGCTTACTAGCTATTAATAAAACCTCTTTACCTGAATATGCCTAACCCGCCCTATTCACTATTAAGAAACGTGACACTTTGCCTTCGCTCAGTATATAACGCCCTATAACTCTATAAACATAAACCAATACGGACTAATTTACCTATTTAGAAACCCTACTGTCATATGTTAATAGCTCTTATTCAGACTATACCGCATTAAGACACTAAGCAATACCCTACGCAATAGCTGCCCCTACTACTCCTATTCAGCAATAGAATATTACTAATTACCACACTACCCCTATTAACGAAGCGCTAAACCTTTAGGAAGAAATAAATGCCGACTCAGAGAGCTCTGACGATATAGAGGTCAAACAGTTATATAAACAAGTCACCAGTATGACCGCAGATATTGAAAACCTTCGAACTCTCCTTGAGGACGCTCTGGCTCTGCAGAATTAGCAGAATTAGAATAACCAGAACGGACTTCAGGAGATATATATACTAGCTAATACCGCTATAAACGGCAAAGACGCAGGAGAAATTCTTAAACCTAACCCGCCGGAAATATTCGATAGAACTCCTGTGAAACTTATAACTTTCCTTACCTAATGCAGGGCTTTTATATCCTACTATCCCACCCAGTTCCAAGATGAGTCCAATAAAACACACTATATATCAGGAAGACTTAAAGGAACCGCTGCTTAATAGTTCTAACCCGTCCTAGAAGATTAGACTGTAAAAGGAGATCTAGAAGCATTAGAACCTCGCACCTATAGCTACTACACGAACTATAGAGAATTCAAAAAAGCACTTAAAGCAACCTTCGGCATAATTAACGAAATAACGCAGGCCGAACGGAAGATCAAGATGCTTAGGCAGAATCGATCTGCATCTGAACTAGGAGTAAAGTACCTTCAGCTCGCCGCTAAACTGAACTGGGGATAAGAAGCACTTATATCCAGCTTCTTCGATGCCCTCAAGGAACCAGTTTAAGCCGAGCTATACAAGGAAAAACGACCTAAGACGCTCATTAAGTATATTAACAGAGCAGTCGAAATCGACGACCGGCAATTCCACTAGAAAACACAAAAGGGATAAGGTAACCGAAACTATCCTACCAACAGACCCCAGTACCACGCCAATTAAGGGAAAAGCCGCCAGAATAACACATCATATGGCATACAGCCAGGCCCTATAGACTTAGGAGCCACCTAAACACCAGGACCACGACAGGACCTAAGCAAGTGCAAATGTTACAACTGCAACCAAATAGGACATATGGCAAGACGATGCCTATAGCCAAGAAAACCAAGGAACCCCAATTACAGTAAGCAGGCACTAGGAATTACTAATATATAGGAACTGCAAATGGCGCTATAAACTTAGACATTTGGGATATATCGAAGTGGCTACGACCTAGCCAATAAAACAGCCCTAATCGACCAACCAAAAGAAGCCAACTGGGAAAACCACCATAAAGGAAGCTTAGCATGACAACCTAGAGACCCCTTTAAAAATAAAAAGGAAGTTCTAGAACGCTACGAGCAAGAGAACAAGACCCAGACACCAGAAGAAAGGGCCAAAGCTCAAAGAGAAAGGTACCTCAACCGGACTAAGGAAACCAAAGAAAGAACACAACAACGAGCACAGGAATGGCACTGAAAAAATATGCAGATGTTAGGAGTAATAACGACCCCAAGCACAAAAGAAGGCTTACAGGCTAAACAAGCGATTAATAACATTCCTATATGAACTAAAACCCAGGATAAAGAAAAAGAAGTCCTAAAGGAAAGAGAAGCAGACCACCAGCTGCACACCTGCCATTACAGATAATCTCGAAGCATAGGAAAACGAGGAGGAGTCGCAAGAGAAACCGCATAATACCTCCGACATAAAGATAAAAGAATTAAAAACAAGTAAAAGCAAACCTACACCCCCTTATACGACAAAATTAGACTACATATTTACACCAGCAAGGAGGACTTATATATCCAAGAAGTAAAGGAACATAGAGATATCGCTCGAACTATATGACTGCACCTTTAAGCGTACTACGCAATTGAGGCCCTTAACCTGCATCACAAGGAGCCTAAACTCGACACCAAGGATAATATAAGAACGTTACCTACATATCCACAACACCATGAAATTGCATGGCTATCATGCCGATACCACTGGTGTCAGACATATCTAGAAGATAAGAAAGATAACAACTGCTTCCTAGTGACTATACCTAGAACGCCCAACGATAAACCTTACGCAACTGAAGAAGCAATAGGCTATTTGCTATACTTATAGCATAAGAACCTAGGAGTAGCAGAACTATAATTCCACCTAGCCTACTACCGACAATAGGAAAAAGCACAAAGGACTAAGGAAGGCATTCGAGAGAACCTATAGATCCTTAAAGAAGCCAATAAAGAATTCAAAGAACTCACAAGAGAATGAACGATTAAGCGCATAAACCTTAAAGAAGGTTTTAAATAAATTAAAATCAATAAATCGGGAAACGATAATCGCCTTCTGTAATAGAGCCACAGAAGAGCAAAGTATACAGATAAGCAGGGCTTAGACCATAAAGTGCTCTAGGAGCAACGCAAGACTACAAACCCGACCGCCTAGTACTATAGGTTTAGGTCAAGGGGAGATAGCTAAACGCTTAGATAGATTATAGAGCTAAATGCAACTTTATTAATCTAAAAACAGTTATAGAGTTAAGAATCTAATAGCAGAAGAAGATAGAGCCCTATCTGATAGTCAATGCGGAAGGACAGCTCTTTAATTACAATAACAGAGTTATAGACCAAGAGGTTGATTACCTTAAGGTAAAAATTCTAGGGAAAAATCAAGGAGTCGACTTTAATATTATTCCCTTGGGAGGAATGGCAGATATGCTACTAGGAATGCCCTGGCTCAGAAGAATAAACCTAAACATCGATTAGACGAATGGCCAAGTTCTCACCCTAAGGAACTCAGACAACGATAGAACAACGACCACAACGAACAACGAGAGATCTTAAACCATGACCAAACGAGGCATAGAAAAGCGCAAAGCAGAATCTTCAGCACCTCCAAGAAGGAGACCACGAAAGTATATAATAGGCAAACAGAAACGACAAATCCTCAGGATCTTAATAAAATAAGACCTACAAAAGGAAAACGATACCCCTATAACGATAAATCGACTATGCAATATACCAGAAGAATACCAGATTTACAGCAAACTATTCCAAGAAGAATTAGACATAAGGATACCCAAGCATAACCGCTGGGATCACGAAATCATCCTCACTAACGACAATATACCCTTACGAAAGATCTACCTACTTAACGAATGGGAATCTAAAGAACTAGGGGAATACATATAAGAAGGATTATAAAAAGGACATATCAGACCATCAGCATCCCCTGCAGGAGCACTAATGATGTTTATTCTAAAGAAGAACGGAAAACTACGACCTGTTATCGATTATAGAGATCTAAATGCACGCACTATAAAAGATTAAACACCACTACCGCTTATAACGGAACTGAAAGATCGATTATAAGGAAAGAAGATCTTCACCGCTCTAGACCTCAAGGGCGCCTACAATCTCATACGGATTAAGGAAGGAGATAAGTAGAAGACCGCATTTCGGACCAAATTCAGACTCTTCAAGTATTTAGTAATGCCTTTCGGACTCACTAACGCACCTGCGACCTTCCAAAAAATGATTAACTACATACTTCAATAGTACCTTAACATTTTCGTGGTATGCTATCTAGATGATATCCTAATCTTCTCAGATAACGAAGAAGAACATAAGGAACATGTCCACAAGGTCTTAAAAGCACTCTAGGATGCTAAGTTACTAGTTGAACCAGAGAAATGCCACTTCTACGTCACTGAAGTAGATTTCTTAGGATATACTATTACACTAGGCAAGATCAGAATAGACCGAAAGAAAATCTCAGCAGTAAAAGACTGGCCATTACCTACCTCAGTCAAGGAAGTATAGAGCTTCTTAGGTTTCGCCAACTACTACCGAAGGTTTATTAAGAATTTCAGTAGAATTGCAAAACTACTGACAGAACTCACTAAGAAAGACCGAAAGTTCATATAGCTAGGAGATACTTAGAAAGCATTCGAGAAACTATAAGACGCTATCCTCGAAGAACCAGTATTAATTATATTCGACCCTAATAAAGAAATCAAACTAGAGACCGATGCCTCAGACTACGCACTAGGAGGGCAGATCGGACAACGCGATAATAACGGAAAACTATACCCTATCGCATTTTACTCGCACAAATTACATAGAGCAGAGCTAAACTACCCTATATACGATAAGGAGTTCTTAGCAATCTTTAACTGCTTTAAAGAATTCAGACATTACCTTATAGGAAGCAAACACCAGATCAAGGTGTATACAGATCACAAGAATATCGTTCACTTCACCACGACATAAGAACTCAACAGATGATAAACCAGGTATGCAGAGTATCTATATGAATTCGACTTTATTATTATCTACAGGAAAGGATCAGATAACAGAAGAGCCAACGCTATCAGCCGATAACCAGACTTTAATATAGGCACTATCAAAGCTAAAGAACAACTCCTAGAATAAACACAAGAGGGAGTATACAAGCTTACGCAATAAGCATAGACACTAGGACTTATAATAAAACAAGCAGGAGTCATAAAAAACTGGAACCAAATAATACAGTTAGAGAAAGACGAAAAAATTAATGAAGAATCCGAGAAACTATAACGAGGAATTTACATCGAAGCAAGCAGATTCATCACCATAAAACAGCTGGAAGACCACCATAGGGAAATACACGAAAAACCTAAGATAGCAGGAGAAAGTCATCTCGCAGAATACTTTTACCATAGACGAGATAAACAAGTCAAGCAAATCCTAGATAAATATACGATCTGCAACAAGAAACCCCCTAGATAGAGATACCCAATCCAGTGCCAAGCAGATAAAAACGAACAAGAGAAAGTGGAACTTAAGTTCATACGAGAAACTCATGCACACCCACTGCACAGACATCAAGGAATCACAAAGACAACACAACGACTGAAGGATCAGGGATACAACATCCCACGACTACAAGAGAAAGTCGAGAAGGTCATTCAATAATGCGATATTTATGCAAAAACAAAGGCTAGACGACATAAGCCTTACGGAGAATTATAACCACTACCAGTAGCACAACGACCATAGGACTCAATCACAATAGATTTCATAACTAAGCTACCACTCTCAGAAGAACCCTCAACCGGAATCTTCTATAATAGCGTACTAGTTGTAGTAGACCGTCTAACCAAGTTTTACTACTATATCCCTTATCAGGAAACAACAGAGGCAGAACAAATGGCATACATCTTCTACGACCGAATCTTCAGAGATCACAGACTACCATTAGAGATCCTATCAGACAGAGGAACGACGTTCGCTAGCAAATTTTGGCAGATACTTTCCGCCCTGCTAGGAACCAACCATAGGCTATCTATAGCCTTTAGACCACAGATAGACAGATAAACCGAACGAATGAACCAAGTACTGGAATAATACTTGCGATACTATATCAACTATAAACAAAACAACTGGGTCGAAAAGCTACTAATCGCCCAATTTACTTATAATATAGCCTATAACGAGAGCACCAAGTTAACACCAGCCTTCGCCAATTTCGGTTTTACACCAGACGCTTACCATAATAAACGAGATCTAAAAATGATAAACCCTGCAGCAATCCTTAAAGCAGATAACCTTAAGAACCTGCACGAGGAAATAAAGAAGGAACTAGAACATATCAAACAACAAATAAAGCGATATTATAATATTAAGAAGGTAGAGGGACTAACCTTCAAGGAGGGAGATATAGTCTACCTATCCACGAAGAACATCACGATAAAACGACCCTT
Organism: Fusarium mesoamericanum; assembly: GCA_017656745.1. Lineage (NCBI taxonomy): Eukaryota > Fungi > Ascomycota > Sordariomycetes > Hypocreales > Nectriaceae > Fusarium > Fusarium mesoamericanum. Next base: position 133,676 of record JAGDUS010000032.1, on the reverse strand, counting down.
GCATAAACTCGACTACAAGTACATCGGACTATATAAGGTTAAACGACAAGTTAAGAAAGACATATACGACCTAGAGCTACCCCCCAAAGTCAGACTCCACCCGGTCTATTATATCTCATTTCTTAAATCAGCCGCCGACACAATACAAGCTAAAACCGGCAATAAACTATAGGAAATTGACAGACCAGAATTCTATAAAGCAGAAGCAATTAAGGATATACAGAAGATCAATAGACAAATAATATATTTAGTAAAATAGAAAAACTACCTAGAAAACGAAAACACATAGGAACCACTAAAACACTTAATCAGTGCCTAGCAACTTCTAAAGAACTTCCACTAATAGCACACAAAGAATCAGCAAATACCTCATTCCAGTCAATAACTCCTACAGCACCAGACAACTGCACTTCCGTAACAGCAAGAGACTCCTCATTCTCTATAACTTCAAGATCATCTAAAGTCTCTACATTACGACGAAGTATTTCCTCGGCACGCTCTTAAAGCTGCCTCTTCTAACGACATAACCGCATAAGACGGTTCAGACGCTTATTCACTTATTGCTATAAAGACAACAGGTTATTCTCAGCAATTTCTTCTTCTCACTCTAAATGACGTTTCTCAGTAACGAAATGATCCGCTAGGAAACACATTAGGACCATAAACGATCGGAAAAACAACTTATATCATAATAACGCACCTGCAAGCAAAGTAACGCCCTTACCGTCATAAGGACGACCACAACAAGTGCACTAGGCACACTTAGAATGACCTTCCTTAGCCCAACACTTAAGGCCACAAGGAGCACAGTAGCCACATGGCATAACGAGGATTCCGGTATTTTCAATAAGGATAGCTTGCGCTTTGCGATTTCGCGTTGCTTTAGACTCTAACATTACGGTCAGAAGGATACAGATAATAAAAAGGACAAGTTAAACTTACCAAACAAGGGAAGAGACAGATAAAACGAACAGGCCTTAAGGACAAGACCAACAGAGGGGAGACATCATATTATAACCCAACAGATGACCACATCAGCCCTATTCTTTTTCTCCAATCAGGACGCCAGTCACCCTATCAGCTTAGTCATACCATAAGCCACCAGGATCTGCAGATCACGACTCACGAGCAGACTTACGACGTAAGCCAGGGACTCACGATATAAGCCACTACGATCAATCGTAAGCCATATCAAGTATATATACATCCTCCTCTAGAGCATCAGATAGAACTTAGCTTACCAGCTATTAATAAAACCTCTTTACCTGAATATGCCTAACCCGCCCTATTCACTATTAAGAAATATGACACTTTGCCTTCGCTCAGTATATAACGCCCTACAACTCTGCAAACATAAACCAGTACGGACTAGTTTACCTGTTTGGAAACCCCACCGTCACAACTTGCCTCTATACTTAAGGTTACCTAGATACTATAGTTTAAGTATTTATAAATAAAGCAATAGGCCTATTAAGTATAGACTAGCATATAAGTATTAAAAAGATATTATAAAATAGGGTATTAATTATTAAACTCCTTATATAGAGTAATCTATACTTTCTTATATATTTCTTTAGTCTCTATAAAGAGAACCTACTTCCACATCTGGAGGACACCTTAATAGGTATAAGAAACCCCAGAGGAAGGTTCAGCTGAGACAAGTGCGCGGTCATGCAGACTTAGAGTAGCTTAAGGCTCAGTAGGTTCATCTACCTTACTACTATCCAAGCTACTGCTATTCTCTAGGTTTTTTACCTATTTCTACTTTAATTAAAGAAGAACATTTAAGTTAATATAGTAAATATAGAGCTATTACTAGACCCTAGGAAACTGGTCATTTAAGGCAGCCTTTATTAAGTCATTAAAGTCTATAATAATAATAGCTGGTTATTATATTAAGTGCTCTAATAGAAGAGTATAAATACTCTCTATAAGAAACTGGAATCCTTCTTATTGCTTATTATCAATAAGACTAAAGGCAGCATTAAATACTATACCGAGATAGGTCTACCCAGTTGCTTAGAAGAGTAGGAGCTTAAAGCGATTTATATTATATATGTTATTAAAGCTGATAACCTCTGGGAACCGCTTCCACATCTAGATGCAGTAGGGGAATATCCAGATAAGACCTAGAAGGCGGTCAGGCTCATCTGGTGCCCACTTTATAACATAAGGAATCTCTCTCTCGTTAAAGAGCTTGATTAGGGCAGCAGTAGGCGAGTAGCCTGCGAGTTTTTCCCGAGTTACTAAAGCCCAAGCATTATAGATATCCTACTGCATAAATAGTAAATCAGGATATTGCTCTTTAATGATAGCCCATACATCTCGCGCCCGGATCCCAACTCGGCGGCTAGTAGATTCAATAGTTGCCTTAACTGGGGAGGTAAGATGGCGGTGAGATGGATGAGCCGATGATCTCTCACTTGGAGGATGATTATGGGTGTGATATTCCGTATCCTGATGTTAACGGAGAAGCCATTTACCTTCCTCAACAGCCTCTGCAATAACTAGCCACTTACACCCACACTTTCATGACTTCCTCTGACGGAGACCAGAGCCTCTACTTGGTTTAGCTTCCCCATATCAATCGCATCGAAAAAAATACCGCTTCAGTTGTCCCTTATAAATATACTTATAATGCTTTACTATTCTAAAGTTATGCTCTTTTATAAAGAGATTAACTGTATTAAAGAGAGCCTTAACTGAGGCAATTAGGTCGCCTGGGATTAGAGGATTAGGTATTTTATCTAGAGGCGGGGATATAGATTGCTATAAAGGGGAGCTTTCAATTAGAATAGGCAAAGAGGGTATAGAAACTGGAGGATACTGACTTTTATAAGGAGAGTATAGCGGAGGTAAGCTATACTTATTAGTATTTAAAAGAGACTAGCCCTATCTTTCCCGCCACTTGCGTATATTATTAAATGCTTAAAGGGATTTCCTTATTAAATGTCGCTCTTTGCTAATAATATATCAGACCAGCTTTAAGGCATTCTGAAATTATTCCTTAGTTGCTGTAGGTAGCGGTATTACTTCTGGCGAGGTATAAGGAGAGTCTTGGAAGGGATTGGCTTCTGGTCTAGGAATAGGTATCTGATAAATATTACGCCGATGTATTCCGCGAGGAAAGTCACTCCTGAGGGTTATTACGTAATTATCCTGGAGCTTAAATGATATCTTAGGTCTAGACCGACGAGGCGATGGTATAGTTGAGAATCGATTAGGGACTGCAGCAAAGATATTATCCAGCGCATCAGTATCCCCAGCGCTATAGATACCGCTAGCACTAGGCGCACTGCTAGTAGGAGAGGTTAATTCGTTATTTCGAGAGGCAGGACAATACTGATAGGGCGGCGGTGGATTCGCTAGAAGAGGCAGGCGAAAGTTATACTGTCGGCTTAGTTAGACGCGTTAGACGCGTTGGCTGCTAAGTCGGGTGCGTTTTCGGGGCGGCTCTGCAGTATCAAATAACTCAGACTCGGAGTTATAGGATAAGCGGCATATAGAGACCATCTTAATAGTAAAGCGTTAATATATAATAATAATGCAGCATTAATATTATTAGGAGGTTAGGCTTTAAGGGTAATAATCTATTATATTAATAATAATATTAGAATTATCCTAATTGGCTATTATATAGGTGCTTTTAGGAGGAATAACTGGTTAGAGAGGAAGGGATAAGGTATACTAATAAATATGGGGCTTAACTAATTAAAGTACTTAAAAAGTCATATGTCTATAAGGTCATGCGTCTGTAGTAAAAGTGTTATGCGTCCCTATTAATTCCCTTAAATTAAGAAATTAAAATATGCAAATAAGTTTTTCTTAACAATCGATTATTTTTAAAATAAATATATGTATTATTAATAAAAAATCTTTTATTTAAAAGACTATTTCTATACTAAAAAAGATATAACTTAGATTATCCTACTTAGTAACTACAGTAAGGACCTAAAATAGCTAAGGCACAAGGCAAGGTGCCTCCGAGAGGGGCGAATGGGCATTATATAAAGAGCGTGGAGACACTACTTTCTATCCCAGGTTTCGAACCAAACAAGATTGATAATTCCGGACGTGCCGCCTTGTTGCTCGCTGCTAGAGACGGGTTTGATGATATCGTTCAAATCTTGGTTGACGACGCCCGAGTTGACCCAAATTTGATCGACTGGTTCGGTTCAACACCACTTTTCGCTGCGGTCAGAAATAACCATGTAAAGGTTCTTGAAGTACTGCTCAAGAGTCCAAAGGTCACTACAGAGATAAGAGATGGTTATGGGATAGATCACTATTGGTGGGCGGAGAGGTTTGAGAATCCCGAAGTGCTTTCTCTTTTACAGCAGTATCTTGGGGAAGATGAAATCTTCCCTGACGACCCTATTAGCCCTGACCTCGACATCAATTTGACGCCTTTCGACCTTGACTTGCACTGCTGCGATGCTTGTCTGATCAGTACACGAGAACCAGGACTGTATGAAGATGGCGATGTGGAATTTATTTTTTGTTCAGATTGTTGGAGAGCGCAAGCATGGGAGACATATTGTGAACGCTTGACGGATGGTCCGTCAGCTGCCCTCAATTATAGTTCAGGTGGTGCTGGGCAAGATAATGGGTAATACATAGGAATTTGACAGGAGGAGAGGTCCAGGAAAAATAACTAATAGGATCTTTCAGGAGGCCACAGTTTCTTAATCACATCATCCAGGACCATCGAATCCATAACAAGACTTATTCGGGCTGGGCTGTTAGTCGCGCCAGGAACTTCCATAGCCAGACACTTTGTCATTGCCAAACCGTGACCAACTTCATTCACATACTCTTGAGCATTTCGTACCCCACCAATCAGACTTCCTAGCAATTCCTCCCATCGACTTAACTTGGTATTCGTAAGTCTCACAGCACTCATGATTTCTAAGATTGCTCCACTTGGAAGACGGAATGCCCTTTGCCGTCCCGTTTCAACAACCTGTGCATCATAGAGCTTCATCGCGAGTGGAGCAACCATCCCAGCCTCTATGTCCAAGACAAGCCGACATCTATCCGGGTTTGAGGGAAATGATGCGAAGATCGATGCCGTGAAATTCTCGTTCCGAACAATCATATCACCGAGCTCTGGACTAAAGACCAACGGTATCTTGCTGGCATCGGGGTATGCGTAGTTGTGTAGCGAGTCCGGGTCAGGCGTCCAAGGGTTTGTGTTTTCGACTATCCGGGGCCATTCAACCAGCTTGTCACGGGCTGGGTAGTAGGGTGTATTCGCATCACCCGTTTGGGGGATGTCCGAGACAATGCTATGAAAGTTGCGTCGATCAATTACGCTCGTTGTGTTATCGTAATTATGCAATGGCTGTACACGTGGTCGCTTTCGGGGGCTAGGTTCTGGTAACGGCGAAGATGTTGGTGCGGGTGGAAAGTCATGTATACCTAGTTGTTGCAGTTGAGCTGTCAAGATTAGAATATTGATTCAAGGCGGGAATGCGATGCTACGCACAGCGTCGTTGTGATCCTCGTCTAGCAGTCCAGAGCGTGTTTTGCAATCGCATGACTAGAGTCGGCTCCACTGGTACGCTTGCTACACGCCCCGCGATATCAGAGACGATATCTAGAGGGAGCGCAGAGAGGCATTCAAAGAAATAGCTGAGTTTATCACCATTCTTGGTAACTAGGAAATATGCTAACCAAGGCCAAAATCCCCGTTGTTTGAAGGCTTTTGAGATGGGCTCCGAATGGTCTGTTGCAGAGAGTGCTTCATCGAATCCAACAGGTGCTATGAAAGGAGGATTGCCTTGCGGTGTTTGCAGGGACGCTGAAAGCTGCTGGGTAATCGTGTCGACGTCGAGGTTCTGAGACAGAGCCCGAGGCGTCCGTACACCGGGCGTATCGACACCGGCGATTTCCTCATTAGGAGAACGGTCACTCATCTCGCCAGGTAATTAATGATGGAGGATATCGACAAAGAGCAATGCACACACCCACGGGTTGCTTTCGCAAGAAATCTCTTAACCGAGGGCACAAAAACAACGCGCGTGGTGATATTGACCTTGACTGAGGGGAAACCCACTTGAGAGATATCTATTGGCTGGAACGAATGATCTGTTTTACACATTCAACAGGGGATGGGCATAGGGGTCTATTTCCCGCACATCCGGATGTGCGGGAAATAGGGGGCCATGGGCATACTTAATAATATTAGACTGGCTACCGCGGCCAAACGCGGCGGATCCAGATTATACACCTCGCCCCGACAAGGAGCCAATCACTGTAAGTGCGCAAGGGACACTACACTACACGTCCTTGACTTCATTATCATGACAAGAAGAGTTTTCAAAGCGGAATTAATGCTATCCCTGCTGCATGGTGTAGGCTGTGACTGCAGCGTTGGTTGCTTGAACGAGGGGTCACTTGGTGACGTGGCATGTCAGGGTGGGATGTACTGGGACGTAGTTGGAGGAGGACGGCCTACCTTATCCCGGTCTGAGGCGCAGTATCATGCTTGGGCATCACAGCTCGATTTTGGTATTGGCTGTAAATGCACATTGATGGAGATTGTGTTGGTTAGGTAAATTCCTGCCTGCAGGCTATTCAACGACAAAACACGGCAGTTACATTGAGAGGAACAAGGGACATGAGTCATTCAGTGGAAATGGAATTTATAAAGGTTAGTTCTATGGTGCGTTGACATCCGAGATCTCCTTACCATCCATCACACACAACACCATCCTAGGTTCATCACCCTCATACTACACTGGATGATAAAGGTAGTGTGGTAATGTGTTTGGTGGGTGGTTATGTTTGTTTTACAAAATTGCAAGGCAAGAAACCTCAAGCTTTAGCTTGCCGTTAAGTAATAGAAGTAGGTTTGTCCTTATTTCACTCCACTACCGAGAGATGCCAAGACAAGATACCCGACGGAAACAGTAAAGCAGGAGATAGGGCTTCCAAGCAGTATATTCACTTCATTCTTGGGACTTTCCTAAACAACCACAACTTATAAGTACCCTAACCCTGATAACAGGTCGCGGGTTATATTATTGCCTCAGTTATATAGATTCGTTGTCCTTTGCCTCTTTGTGTAAGCTTGGAGGTACTGTTAATGTTCAGGGATTTATAGATTGTGACCTTTTTAGTCTTCATGATGGTGCGAATGAACTCATTTGATCATTAGTATTTATGCTTATTAGTTCCTTTCTTATCTGCCGCAGTTTTTCCCCTTAGCTTTCTGTCAGCATTCCTTAGCATTAAATTTAGTCCTATCTTATTACCTTGTGGAATGATGGTGAGAATAACTATAGAAAGGGCAAAGGTCTGGACAACGAAGATGAAGAAAAGAAGTAACACATGTGATTATAAACTACCAGACGATAAGATATAGATAACAACAAGAAAAGCAGGTTGAACTAGCCGACAAAGACCCGTCCTCCTCAAATCTTTGGCAGTTTTTGGCCAGACTCGACTAAAGAGCGAAGCTCCGATTGGTATCTTTTCTCATCGGCAGCTTTCGTTTCAATAATATTATTGGCATCTTTATGCCAGAAGCAGAACAGTTGTTTCACTTTTGAAACCAACCCCTTGTTTGATGAAAACATGGGCATGATATGATCCTCAAAGAGAAATAGCCACAGGTTCACAGCCTCTATGCAGAGCCAATACCACGTCCCCTTTGACTCCCATGAATCTCTCATTATCTGTGTGATCGGAATGCCATGTTCCATCTTCACATGTTTCATTTCCTGATCCATGATAGACATAAAATCCTTTCTCGCCTCATCGTATTCCTCATAGTGGTCGATTATTTGTTCAGTGCTGCGTTTTATGACCCAAGTGGGAACATGCATCATCTCCACTGGTAGCGCACAGATCCATTCCAGATCAATTATGCAAGTGATGTTCCACTCCTCATCGACCAGAATGTTACTTGCATGCATGTCGGTTGCCTGTAGAAAATAAGGACCGCTCCTTCGCTCTGGTAAGACAAAGAAATGCTTAACTACACGAAGTAGTGACAGAATGGTTATCCGGTCTTTGGCATCATCCGCGTCAACCACAGCATGTGGATTGTGTATAAGATGGTTATCGTGCATTGCCAGCATGTCAGATACGAAACTGTCTGTGTTTTGATAGGTTCGGTCTTCTGGCATTGTTGCCGTTGCTCCTTCTTGCTCGAAAACAGCCATAGTACAAGTTAGAGGTCGATTCGAGAGTGCGATAGTGCAGTCCAGTGTATTGAATCTGAAAGATCCGATGTTCTGTTGTGGAATACGGGCGAGCGAGAGCATAGTTCGAGCCAAGCCTGTGAATAAGTTCTTACGTCGTGTTGCATCTGTAGATTCGTTGAACAAGGTGTTTGAGAGCATTTCCCCTGTCTCGGGACCAATATGTTCCATAAGCATATAGGCGGTGCCGACAGTTGGAGCAGCTTTTTCGTGGATATAATCGGAGAGAATTGGATAGCCTAAGCATCTATAGATCCATTTCCAGGCCTTGCACCAAAGTCTGGTACAGATTGGGGTCTGCTGGACGTGGACGAACTACATTGGAAAGAGGTGGAATTGTCAGAATGAATTTCACAAAGACGGCGATCGGAGAATACTTACAGAGCTATCATCTGTAAAGCCAAAAGCGAAGAGCTCCGGAATTCGGATATCGGGGCAGTTTTGCTGCATATATATATACGTTCCCACTTCACAGCCGAGCTTCTCGTCATTTCTCCCGGGAGCCTGTTGTCCGGCAAGAGGAGGAACGGGACAACGAAAGATGAGCTTCCTGGTCGAGTCACCCGCGGTGACTTCAACATGAACACAAATATTGAAGCAGCCATTCATCCATTGCTCTTGTGGGAGGACAATGCAAGTATCATCTGCCTGTAATCGAAGATGATATTTGATCAAGGCCGCAATCGAGTCCCTTTTCTTCCAGAGTTTGAGCTTGAATTTATGTGCTGCGACTAGATATCTGTATCGATGAAGAATATTGATTTCTGTAGCAGGGATTTCTTGTGACATTGCATCTAACTGAAGGGACTGTGGTTTTGTTGAAAGAAGTGAATGCAAGATAGAGTGAGATTGGATTGAGATTGGATTGAGGTAAAGAAGGATGGTGTTCTTCGTCGTTAAGAGGACTTGTTTCTTCTCTTAAGTAGGGGCATAGAGACATCGTAACAGTGCAGTTCGCTTCGATGCTGATCAAGTAAAAAAGGGGGCGGTAGCCATCACCTGACATGATGACTGGCTCAGAACGTATCGCTTGTAGGTAGTCTATACTCTTAGATTTTTGGTGTTTACTATTCGTGTCTATCCTGAAACCAACCGAGATGGGTACAATTCGTCTCCTTTAACAATACGACTACCGGACCACGCAAAATGAGTTACGTGTACCTCGATGTACAGGATCTCTCAACTGAAAGGTTGTAGTTGTTGGTCCCAACAGTGAACGAATTTAGGGTTTGTCAAGTTTGCTACAGGGGCCTGAAACATGAACCCTGCATGTTTGTCTTTGAATCATTGGTTTACCCGAGATTCGGGGTGCTCGGTCCCCTCAGGCTCAGGTTAAAGCACTGACTGCTCAGGATGGCGGGCAAGAAGGGAAATACAGGAGGTGAAATTTTGGCTTTACCAAGTCAACTTGTACCCAGATGTGTCTTGATAGAATAGACCTGTTCTTTTTGAGCACTATGGTGTTACTTGGCGTCCTTGACTGACACTTATTCTTTGCCAGAGTTCCCTACACAGCTCCCTTTTCACCGGACCTGTTGGCCAGACCACAAATGACAATATACAGTGTGCATCTTTCCAAGTTGAAACTCTCGTATACTTCATCCAGCTCCGAATCAAGACACAAAGTTCCTCCAAAATGAGATTAAACTTGTCATCAAACTTTAGTGATTGTGCATGGAACACACTCAACGCACACATAAATGCCTTCCAGAACCACAAGTTACGCGTCTCGGTGTTCATGCTATCAAACAACGACGGCCCATTTTGCAAATCTCGTTTAACAATGTCAACTTTGAGATAATGCAGTATTCTCTGTGGGGGAAGACCTTGATTGCAGACGGCAAGAACGGTGGTGAGATAAAAGTCGACAGCGGAGCAGAATCCAGACCATGCTGACACATAAACAGGCTCGTCATGGGTCGGGAGTGGTATTTTGTTTGAGAATGACTGGATGTGCGCTGTGATGACTGTATAGAGTAGCTTTGAAGGAGCTCCGCTGTTCCAAACATTCCAAGGCATGGGGATATCTGGATCGCCACGGTCTTTTGAGTTCGTCGGCATTGCTAGTTCTGTAATTGGTCGAAGTATAGATATCGCTGGGAACATATCCACATCTTTGGGCTCACGTCCTGGTGGAATTGACCCGAAGAAAAAAGGAACCATACGAAAAGCCCGCAATCGAAGTTCAGGACCATTAGCCTCGCTGAGATGCATTTTGTGGATCATGCGACTTAGTTCTGGGACCTCCAGGTCTGTATCTGATGGTTGTGATATTACTTCGGGTGGGACAACTTCGGCCAAGCGGCTTTTGGTGCTGTGTATCATGTTGCTGGCTCTGTTCAAATATGTTGTTAATATTCGTTCCTGTTTCTCAGCGTGTCGTGGCACTCACACTATAAGGTAGCGATCCGTCAGCTCCAAGTCAACATCACAGTCACACTCTTGACGAAGGGCTTCTCGATCCTTTGTGGACAGATAAATCGCTAGGCCATTTAGATGGGACTCGGCAACTGCAAAATTGCCAAGACAGCACTAAAATGATAGGCCACATTAGCGTCGAACCCATTATGGTGTTACATGAGAAAATAGTTACCTCGACGAAGCAAAGAGTGCTGATGTACTTTGCACATCGCAAGATCTCCTTCGCGCGAGATGAGGTTGTAAGCCAAGTATTCACTTGCTTTATACTCTCGATCTTATGAAAAAGAAATGTTGGTTCGAAAGCAGCAAGATCGCCCTTGTTCCATGCATAATGAAGAGCTGATACTAGCATTGTGTTTTGCAAAACTTCTGGATTGCGAGTGGCTGAGGCGACACTATAACATCGTCAATTAAATTATTCTTTTTCAGACACACCATGACTGACCAATCGTTTGGGTTTACAGGCAAAGGCCCAATAGTAGCTCCAGCTTGTAAGACTGTTTTAGAACCTGTCAGCTGAGACTGCTTATCTGCGAGAGACTATTGAACACAAACAATAGTGGAGGAGCTCCTTGGACTTGAGCGGCATCTTGATTGGCAGCGCGTCAAAGGGATCAAGGAAGTCATATCCTGGCCTTGCAAAAATCCTGGCAGGTGGCAAGGATGTGGACTTTTGGACGACCCATGGGGTTTGCTCTCCGGGGCGTGTAGCAGCCCTACGTTCGCGAAGGGGGAGGATTGGAACATATGAACAGGCTAGTTTTTTGATCACACAATTGTTACTATAGAGTGACGTTAGTTATCGCACGTATCTGAGTCCAGACTGTTTGTGAAACGCGGCGTTTATCTGGACCCATGAGGAAGATGATTTACCAAGATGGTCGTTTCTCGTCGCACCGGACACGCCTCGAACGGCATTGGACACAGCCATTGCGACTCCTTGTGCTGCTGGGTCGTGTTTCAGGCGGCTTATCTGCGGCCATGACTGACTGACGTCGGATGAAGCTAACTCGTGTCAGCTTGGAGGCGTAAGTGGGAAGCGGGGACAGATGAGGAGATGGATGAAAGAGGATGTCGAGAGATATGCTAGTCCTGATATGGACAGGTAGCCCAGCGAACAAGGTCAGTGGACGAATTATGATCAACATCCCCGCAATTGCTATCCCTGTTCCAACATGCATAACTATGAGGATTATGATATGACGTCGTCAACACATATTTGATGATACAGGTGATTAGCAGTCTATAATCATATATTTACAATAATCTATCATTGCTGAAATATGTCATTGACGTGAGAAAGCTGAAATATCAGCATTCTCTAGCCACAAAGACAGTCAATGTTTGCCGTGGTGTTTTGCGTTCATAACCACCAACTCACTCTCCAGTGACAAAACACATGCATAAAGACATGGGATTGTAGCAAGAATTTCAGGATGATGACTAAGGCGCTTTTACCTAACATAGTAGTTTCATCGGCCATAGTGTAGGTTAGCGAAGTCAAATCAGCTGGCCTGCACCCGTCGCAGATGTGGGTATGCGCTCAGTGCCGACATGCATGGCACTTAGAATCAGAGGCACTAACCTAATTTATCATGTGATCTAAACGGTTTTCATCTCATTCGTATCGCAGGATAAGTTCTGGTCGAGATCCATAAAAGTGCACCAACCTTTCGTGCAAACACTCTGAACTAGGTAGAGTCCCTGAAAATGGCTTCGGCATGAGGCATCAGTTACCAATAGTATAACGCCTCTAGGGTTCTTGCATAACTTAAGCTTGATTCTCGTCCGCGTGGAATTACTAGTGTTCTACCTAACGGTTAACGTTTCCTCAATAGCCGCATCCAGAGCTCCCAGCTAGCCTCACGTGGTGGCTACAACAGTTTGGAATGTGAAAGTCATGGGACCATTTCTCACAACATTTGAGGAAACCCAAATACATGGTTGGCTATCCAAGACTCAAACCTAGTTTTCAGGGAACAATCTATAAATTTAGCTAAGAAGGGCAACTGTCTTGTGAAGCTTGTCGGACCACAGGCTCACGCCATCTCTGTTAAGCTCGATAGTCCGTAGGCAAGTGGGTCTTATAAACCCAGTAAGCTAGTGAAGGGGAACTATCGTGGCTGCAAGATCAAAACTTTATGCTGGTTGCAGGGGAACCTTTGATCAGCCAGCTGGCTACTGACCCGCCAACTAGGCGCCGCTGCTGCTTTTCAGCTCCTCCGTATTGACCCTTGACTATTTGAGCAACCTTATATAAATTGTGGTAAGCAGATGCAAAGAAGGTTATCTAGTAGATAGCTGAGGTTATGGATGGAATGTGTGATTTAACTGTCCTGTATGTGTTGATGTATAAACCTTGAATGTGGTGGTAAAGTAAGTACCCGCTTGAGGTCTTGAACTCTGAGGATCGCCAAATGAGGCATTCTTACACCACGTGGAAGCAGTTACCCATCTCTTGGGTAGGATTTCTCCCGTGACTTTCCCATACCGGGAACCTTGGTTCTTTACCCAGGTACCCGTAAGACATGACTTGATAGCACCACATATCTATCGTTTTTAAAGTTCGATTTCTCCGCCCTACATTCCCCAACTTGACCCCAAAGAGGTTTCAGCCGGCCAGATTTGGGTCTTACCCGACGATACCACCCTCCAAAAGGGCTATAGTGTCTCATTGTATCAACATTGGTGCCCTTTTATGGCAAGCCAGCCACATCTAGACCAGCCACAATGCTTAGAAACAACCATATCGCTTTTTAGCTACAACCATCGAAAAACTAGTGGAAGTTTCACGCAGTGAGGTTGCATTTTCAGGAACAGCCAGGCACAAGTGGGGAGGCTAAACCAACCGCTAACGAATGTAGATCGCAATTGTGAGAAGCACCGCGCTATCCCCGTTTGCACGATTTACGCGAGGATAACATTGCGATCGGTTATATGCTATACGGGAATGTAATACCATGGGTGAACCCGTATAAAGACCGTAGTCCTGGCTCTTCCTCGTCAATCATCCACTTTCTACCTCATCGTTCATCATGGTCAACCTCAAGAACATCGCCCTGGCAGTGACCCTCTTTCTGGGATGCGGTCTTGCTGTCCCTGCTCCAGCTTCCCCAGCTGCTGAACCTGGAGATATTATCCCAGGTAGTTACATTATCACCCTTAAGCCCGAGATTGATGCTGTTATGGCCAAGACTCATTTGAAGTGGGTCGACGGCGTGCACAAGCGAAGCTTGACAAAACGTGAGGAGCTTGGTGTTGAAAAGACTTATGATAGCAAGTCTGGCTTTCAAGGCTATGCAGGAACGTTTGATAGTACAACCATCAAGTTGATCAAGCAAAGTCCCGAGGTGAGAAACCATGTTTCATTCACGCAACCACTTAAACTAACATGATACAAGGTTCTCGCGATTGAACCGAACCGCGTCTGGAAGATCTCTCGCGTCAGCAAAGATCATAGTCTCAAAAAGAGAGCTGAAGTCACACAGAAAAAGTCCACTTGGAACCTTGGCACCATCTCACACCGTAAGAAGGGCTTCAAGGAGTACATCTACGACAACTACGCTGGCACGGACATGTACGCCTACGTCATTGACGGTGGAGTTCGTGTCTCTCACAATGAATTCGGTGGACGGGCCAAAGCCGCTTGGACCAACTGGAAGGGTGACAACAAGGATACCGACGGCCACGGTACCCATGTCGCTGGAGTCATTGCCGGGAAGACATACGGCGTCGCTAAGAAGGCAAACATCCTTGCTCTCAAGGTCTTCAAGGGTGAAGAGAGTGATACTTCTATTGTCCTTGACGCGTTTAACTGGGCGGTCAACGATATCATCAAGAGGGATCGTACATGGAGAGCTGTTATCAACATGTCTCTCGGAGGTGAAAAGTCTGCTGCGTTCAACAAGGCTGTTGATAATGCATCCAAGAAGGGCGTTGTTACAGTTGTCGCTTCTGGAAATGATGCAATCGACGCGGCCAAAGAGTCGCCAGGCTCTGCAGCTACAGCCATTACAGTCGGCGCTATCGACGAGAACTGGGCTGTCGCTGACTTTTCTAACTATGGAAAGACAGTCGACATCATGGCCCCAGGCGTAGGTATTCTCTCGTCTGGCTGGAAGTCTGACACGCATACCTTTACAGAGGACGGAACGTCAATGGCTGCTCCTCATGTCGCTGGCTTGGTTCTGTATGCGATGAGTGTTGAGGAGGTTGAGGGTGTTGCAGATATAACTGCATGGTTGAAGGAGTATGCTACACCGAAGAAGATTTCAGGGAATCTTCGCAGCGCACCAAATTTGATCGCTAACAACGGAAACTGGGTGCAGTAGAGAAATTTGGGTTGGGGTTTTATGTGTTTAATGGCAATGACTTTACTATTTGGTACACGGCGATTATTATTAGTGGTTTTAATTTCTGCAGCTCATTCTAATATACCTTTGCGCCGAAAACAATTATTAATCTGTAAGATTTGATTCAAATGTGTCATAACTCATGTCTAGTAACACTCCAGGTATCTAATTGCTAAGGATATATGAGCACCACTTCTTGTATCTAGCCTAGATCTATCTTTACAGAAAAGCATTTCATGGGCGACATGGCTTCCTGATAGTAGTCAATGTTGAGGCAGTCGGGATTGACACCTGGCTGGAAGTCATGGTGGGAGCAACAGTCGTCGATGCCGAGTTGTCTCCAGTATTTGAAGCAGTCGATGTAGAGACTTGGGGTGTTGAAACATCTGTGGAGATTGCCGTAGCTTCTGAAGTAACTACCGTGGTTGTAGTATCAGACTCCACGGTAGAGGATGTTTCAGTGCTTTGGTACGAGTTGGTGATGGCAGTGGTCGTAGTGTAGTCAGTCTCGGTCGAGGAAGCATTAGTCGTTGTGGGCTCCTCGCTTAACATTACCGTTGTTGTAGGCAGGTCAGTGGTAGTGGGTTCTTCGGTGACTGTAGATGCTTCAGTGGATGTAGGCAAGGCATCCGCGGTTGTAGTTGTTTCAACAACGGTGGATCCTTCAGACGTCGACACAACCTCGGTAGTGCTAGTAGCTTCCTCACTATATGAAGTCACATCCGCAGTCGTAGTACTATAAGCCTCTTCACTTGTGGTAGTCGCTTCCACCGGAACACCGTAAACGACGGTTCCAGAGTTTGTAATAAAAGGCTTGATGGTAGAAACAAAGGATGCTGAGCCAACCGTGGTAGTGGTCGTCTTATAGTTCAGTTTGATGTCGCCGGCACAGTCAACGCACGCTCCAGCCTTGACCATAAGAGCTGAATCCTTTTGTCCGTTGTTCGCGTCGCATATAGCAAAAACCATTGAATGTCGACCCGGGGAAGCCGCAAGACCCATGAGGAGAGGTGGTGAGGAGTGATCGTACATAGTTGAGCGGACAAACCCGTTGTCTGTCACGCCGAGTGGTTGCTGAAGATATTCCGAGTTGACGGTGATTCTGTTGTTGGATGTATCGACTGCGTACTGAACGCCATCCAAGTAAATTCCTATAGTGTCCGCATTTTCCCTATGTAAATTGTTAGTTATTATCGAATAAGATAACAGTGAGGTTCTTACTGTAGATTCTCCGCGGTACCAATTACAAATTCGACTGCTAACCCGTTATACCCTTGGGCAACGACGATCTCAGCTTGAAGAACAGCGCCGTTTGTTGTAGAGCCTGAACCACAGTATATTGATCCGTCTGTTCCCGTGTCATGGTCTAATGTACCAGATGAGTCTGCTGCGTCGCTGATCCATCCAGTTGATAGGATTCCGCCAGACCCTATGCCAAAGGGTCCATTGGTGAATGCGCCAGCGCTGCGAAAGTCCCTCACTGAGCCGCCAACTACCGAAACGCCAGGCCCGTTGAATACAGCATTGGCGAGCTTAATGACATCGTTCAATAATACGACGGAGATTTGGGCAACCATATCAAATGATGATGAGGGAAGAGTAATGGCAGCTACAAAAGAGGAAAAGGGAAAGGAAGGGATTTGCTTCAAGTAGGCTCTAAAGGCAAGAGACTAGAAAGATAGTCTAGGCCCTATGGTCGAAAATAAAATTAAAGTCGTTGTTGGTTGGACTAAAACAGTAACGGAATTTCTTATTTCTCACTGGCTTGTCAATAATTGCCAATAGTTCGTTTTTAAGCTTACAGCCACCAATTTTAGTCAGGGGACTTGGGTCAGCTCAGCTCAATCTGGATGGACAAAACTGGGCTGTCCAGGCAATCACGATGCATTACCTATTGAACTAAGCTTACTCCGTAAACGGCTGCTAACTTGGAAGTTATTGAGTCATTTAGCGGGAGTGGAATGGATGTCTGCTTGTTCTTGACTTGTCTCGATTTGAGTATGCAGGGATTGGCATTTGGTAGGGTCAAAGGAGATTGGTTTTAGATATTTAAATCGAGTTCTTAGTTACTGATAAGAGAATATGGCTTTTTTGAGGTTGGAGTGGTGATTGTTCAAAGCGCTCCTTTTCTTAGGGTTAGCCATCCTAGAGTCGATGCATCCTAATTACAACCGTGGACAAAACTTGTTTAACACTGCGAGAGACGTCAAAACCAATATTGGAAAAAATATCCTCATTGTTAGCAATACTCCAATTATTTTCTTATCTCAAGATCATTGAAATAGACGGTAACAGCAATCGTCTTCAGGATTCAATACTCTTCCTCAGCTCGTGGATCAATGTGTGTAGGGTAACAAACCGAACCGGCAAATGCTTCAAGTCCGAGCCCGGTAATTGGCTGATTCCAGTTGAAACAATTGAGACACATTATTGGCTCATTTAGGCTTAACTCCGTAACGACCCTCGGCTTCGGTTTCAGCCTCGGTCTATACACATCAAAAGTCCGAATGCTTCGACACCACGGAAGATCCGGTACTTGCGAACCATTTAAATCGCTCCATCTTATCAGATCTTCTCTCAATCATCCCACCTCACCTTATCAGATCTTCTCCTTAAATATTCTCTGCCAGCTTCTGTCTCTTTAGTACAGTCCCCATCATTACCCTCTAGGCTCGCAACAATGAATTTGAACGATTTGGACATTTACTGGGAGATCCTCAAGACCGTTCTGGGCTTCATTGCAAAACTAACGGTCCAAAAAGGACAGGCAATCGTCCATCGGTATACTTACCGCTCTACACCAGATCCACGCAATGTCGTTGTCGTCGGTGGCTCCTTTGCAGGAGCGCTTCTTGCCCAACGACTCTCTCACACAGTTCCTTCGGGTTATCGGGTGATACTCATTGAGATGAATTCTCACTTCAATTACGCTTTCGCCTTTCCTCGCAATGCTGTCTTCTCGGGAAGAGAGCATCACGCCTTCATCTCGTACGAGAATCTTGCCAAAGGAGCCCCCGAAGGCATCTTTCACCATTATTGCGACCAAGTTACAGACGTGACAGAGTCACATGTCAACACAGCCAGTGGTAATTCCCTGCCTTATGAGTACCTCGTTGTTGCAACGGGCGCCGCGCAACCACCACCAGCACGCCTGGTTGCCAAGAATAAAAATGACGGCATTGAAGAATTCAAAGGTTTCCAACAGCGTATCGCCAAGGCGGACAGAGTCGTAGTTATCGGAGGAGGAGCCGTAGGAATTGAGCTGGTGACGGAGATCAGGGAGAGATATCCCGAGAAAGAGGTGACGCTTATCCACTCCAGACAACAACTACTTCCTCGATTTGGACCCAAGCTCCATGAGCACGTCATGACGACACTCAAAAAGCAGAACATCGAGGTCTTGCTCGGTGAACGACCGCCTTATCCAGGTAATGCTGGACAAAGTGTCCAAGAGACTAGTCTTACGCTTGCCGATGGAAAAGAAAGGACCTGGGACTTGGTGGTATGTTGAACCAGAAACTATTTAGAATTATCACTGACCTTTCCAACAGATCCCTTGCACAGGTCTCCGTCCACGATCCGAACTACTGGCAGGATACTCCCCAAAAAGTATCGCTCCCAATGGCGAGATCTTGGTAGGGCCGACTCTCCAAGTTGAGAATTTGCCCTCATCGAAAAAGAACATCTTCGCTCTTGGCGATGTGGCCCAATCTGGTGGCCCGAAGCAAGCTCGAGCTGGTATCATGCAGGGTGATGTTGTGGTCAATAACCTACTACGACTCATGAAAGGTGGCCCAGCTGAGGACAAATACGTCCCTCATTTCTTTGAGAACACACTCAAGTTAACATTAGGAAAGGTAAGTTCATCTGACATCATATCTATTGTACTGTAACTGATACTATGGTAGCGATTGTCTGTCATGTGGGCTCAAAAGGGCGATTACGAATGGATGAAAGAGTCCAAGAAAGAAGATGAGGATCTAAACGTAAAACAGACGAGAAGACAACTAAACGCAAAACCCGAAGAGAAATGAATATGGGACTTTTCAAGACGTTGGAAACCACATGGAAAAGATAGATTATAATAATTGCATCAATAGTATTGGGTATTTAGATTGATAATAATTTACAGCTTAGACTCAGCGATGGTCTCACCAACGCGGAGCTCAGCAGTAGCGGTAGTGAAGTTCTTGACATCTTCGTGAACGTTCTTGGCGTCCTCGGCGGTGGCAGCAGCCTGGAAGTGAGCCATACTCTCCCACTTCATGACGGTGTAGACTTGGTAGGGGCTGTCACCGCCAAGCTTGATGACCTGGGCGCTCTGGAGACCCTTGCTCTTCCATGTCCTGATATGCTGTTAGTGTCAAAAATCACAGTCTTTGTTGGGATATGCTTACTTCTCGGCAAGAGGCATGTGAGTCTTGACATAGTAGTCGATATCAAAGTCGTGACCGCTGGGGTACTGGATAACGATGGTAGCCATTGTGTCGGATGAGGTATTTATGTAGTGGTGATAAGTGTTGGTATAGAGAATGAGCTAAGTGATGAGAGAACAGCGAGGGCTGGTTGGTGTTTAATATCTCTCGAGCTACGTTGCACAGATCAAGAATCTACTATCTGGATTAGTAAGATGGCAAGAAGATGACAGAAATGCCGATAGTGTTTGCATGACAGAAATTGCATAGTCTCCCCGCTTTGGTATCGACGGAACGACTGACAGGCCGGTATGATGAAGCTATCCCCACCTTGGAGGCGACATTCAATCCACTTTGCGCCGGGGCTTGACCATAATGGCTCGTGTCCGTTAGCGGTCAAACCAGACCTCGGCTCGTCCGCGAGGCCGCGGAGGCCTGATTGTCCTTTTCGCTCTCGCCGAGTCATGACAAACGCGAGCTTGTACCACAACTTGGTAAGTTCTGACAATGCATAGGTGAGTTAAACATACTTACTAATATTATAGAACTATACTGACCCATTTACTTATGGATATTTTGGAAATTCACGAGGAACCTAGGGACAATGGGTTTTCGTTTTGTCCAAGCTTGCTCCATTTAATTGCGAGTCCTACCTGTTGTTCGAAACTGAATCGCTGTTTAGTGTAGCGTTGCAGAACACTATTACTATCGGTCTAGAACCATATTTGCGACGACACAATACACATCGCTTCTAGACCTGAAACAGAGGAAACACTTCTTTACTGTTTTATCAGTATTTTACTGTCTGTAAAGTAATTAGGAATAGTCGACTAGTGGGTGCGACTAATGCAGGTGCTCTAGAAATATCTCAACGTTGAAGAGTATATACATGACAACTCGCAAAGGCTAGCTCCATGTCATCCGGTAAACCAAGATACACTGTCAAGCATGAGAGTTTTGACCATATCCAGACTCGATACCTCACCCGGTCGATTCATAGAGCCTACCGTCTGATCAACTGCCTCAGTCCGTACCTAAGGACTTAGACATACTGACTATGTCTTCGTGGAGTCTATTAATAATCTTGACAGCCATTCCTCCCGCCACAAGATTGACAATTTAAATGCATCGCCTATCAACTTCTATTTATCAGCATTGCCGATCCGGGTACCCGGCACTGATCGGATGGAGGGTCACCTCACATCATAAGGTTTGACAAATCCGCCTATCCAAGCGGACTTTATGCATGTTGGTACCGACATCACCAACAATATTTTCCATGGACGATTGAAACCCAATCGGATGTAAATAATCTGGCCCACTATATCGGATCATAACCAGTTCCCTAGAATTATCTTCAAAGTCCGCAATCTATCTGCTTAAATGACTCAATATCAGGGGGATTCCAGCTACAAGGTATGCGAATTCATAGGTGGGAACAGGACCCTGGCAAGTTCGTAAGCTTTTTAAGGGTGGAACGTAACACATGGAAATGGCTATATATAATGAAGACATGTTCCTCTCGAGTACTGCCCCTCTTCTATCCTGCTTTACCATCGCAGTATCAAAACACCAACTCGTCTCTGAATTCATAACATAAAATGTCACCTACAAACAAACTCCAGGATAAGCTGATTATTGTCGTCGGTGGTACGTCCGGAATTGGTTTTGCTGTTGCCAAAGCTTGCGTTGAGCACGGGGCCAGTGTTGTTGTCGCCGGTCGCTCTCAAGAAAAGATTGACGGAGCCATTGAAAGACTAAAACCATCTGCCGAAGATCCATCAAAGGTCCGCGGGCATATCTGCGACTTGTCTACGCCCGATGTCGAAACGAATGTCCGAAACCTATTCAATTTTGCCACAAACAACGGTCAGGTCAAGGTACACCACATCGTCAACACTGCTGGTCAAATGGGATCACCACTTGCTTTGGAAGACACGACCGCAGATGATGTTCTCGAAATCTGTCAAGCCCGTATAGTCGGAGACGTCATTATCGCCAAGCTATCTCTACAATACCTCGAAGCGTCGCACACGTCGTCGTACACCTTGACCGGTGGCTTGGGCACCTATAAACCCGTGGCTGGCTATAGCGTGCGCGACGGCCTCGGAGGGGCCAAGGATGCCTTGACTCGGAGCCTGGCTTTGGAGATAAAGCCGATACGAGTGAACCTGATCAACCCTGGAGCCGTACAGACGGAGCTGCTTGATCTGTTCGCTGGCATGTGCGGGGAGCAGGTGATGGATGAAATTCGCGGCAAGGCGGTCTTGGGGCGAGTAGGGCAGCCGGACGATCTGGCCGAGGCATACCTGGGTATCATGAAGAATTATTTTATCACCGGGTCTATTGTTAATATTGATGGTGGGTACCAGCTCACTTGATGGAAGCAGATACTGCCACTTAGTCTTAGTGTTAAATATATGGTAATGACCATATCGCTTTAATCATTATCTTTGATCGATCTCCAGAACTTGTCGATGTGAGAACTCTGAGCCATGACCAGATGCCTAAGAAAGAATGAGACCGTAGACATTGCGTCATGAAGGGGATAGAGACAAGACCACGCTTGAATACAGTTGAACCACTGTTTACTCGATGATGAGGATATGAGAGAATGATGCGATGACTGTTGGTGGCGTTGGTGGCCTCGAATGTTGGCCAACGACTACAACGCGTGTCTCTTGCGAAAAAAACGTGGCTGTCAAAAGAGGGTTTCGCTTGTATATCTGCAACATTTTCATACACAAGGCCGCCCGTGCATCTCGGTGTCTCCCATTGGCTCTTGGCATTGAGAAGAGAAAAGAGACGATTATTACAATGTACAAGCATACCAACACTGAATATGGAGGCCGCGGATTGCGGAACACGCGTTTGGCGAGACAGTTCTTGACTTAGATCCAACTACGAAGTTATCCTTGCTGACAGAGGCTTATTTCTACTTGCTAATCATATACAAACAGCAGAGTTATGTAATCCCAGGTGGCGAAGCAGGCAGAAGAATAAGACAATTATTGTAGGATCAGAAACTGTAAGATGAAGTCGCGTCGATGGAATGGAATCAATACCAAGGTTCCAAATGCCTTATTAAGGGACAAGGTTGAGTGCCCATTTCCAGGGCTGAGACATTAGCGGGTGCCTTCTAATTTTAGTGCTGTGAGAACTAAATCCAGTGGACCGACCCCACTGTTCGTCCCGCTGAGTTTTACTGGGTTTATTCGGCAAGGCTGACTTGAGGTTCCAAACGGTTTCTTTCACTTCAACACCACGACAGTAAAAAGAAAAAAAAAACGGAAAAAGAATATTTCAACCGTCGAGGCTGTTCAAATGCGTAATCTGGGAATCGAACCCAGGGCTCCCCGATACTGGTCATGTGACTGGCAACGGAGAATTTTACCACTAAACCAATTACGCTGGTTGTTGTTGTTGAAGATGATGCTACTGTTACGCTCCATGGAGGCGAAAAGTAGAACGAAGTGTTGGCATGCAGCTCAATTGACTCATTATTGTGACCAAATCATCCATGTGTTGGTTGTTGATGTAAATACATGGAACTATTGTTTAGTTGTCATCTCATTACTGGGTTAGGTCTGAGAAATCTCATCAACCAACGCGGTACAGTCATTCAGCTTATGGAAGGGAGTAATCCGCGGCATTCCCACTGACTATACCCATTCCACCATCCATGCAGCGATGACTAGTCAGCTTGTCCAATGTCTTACTCCAGTCATCGAATAATCTTCCCTTTTCAGCTACCCATCGGCCGTGGAAACCACCGGCCTCCGCGGTCCATACTATTGTCATCTACCGAATGCAGTAAACGCCAAGTTGACTCAACCAGCCAGCATCATCTTCCATGTCAGCAAAAGCAAAGCCCCCACCAATATTCATACGCTGTCACTGCTGTTCGGGGGGGCTGAGATTTCGTACAGGGATCATGTTACGCCCACTTTTGATTGGCGAGCTATTTTTATGATCGACAGGACCAACCGGATGGATTCGTCATGCCCAGCTCAAAGCCTCAATCCCATAATAATACATACGCGGGTGGCTTAAACAAAAAGAGGAATTACGAAGCGAAATGACAAAGGAGTCAGAGGATTTTAGACATAAGATAAATGATCCTTTGTTTCTTCATATTTGAATAGGTGTCGTTATCCAGTTGGCGTTTTGCTTTTCATTTCATTATCTGTTTTCTTTTCGTACACAATGAGCGACTACAGTGACCCTCAATTAACCCCAAATGGAAAGGTGTCCAAAGCAAAAAAGGGGAAACCAGTTCACGTCTGCACAGAATGTCAAAAGGTAAGACAAACGCTCACTGAAATCAGGTTAATACTAAATATGTCAGGTGTATACTAGAGCCGAACATTTGAGGTAATTTACTTAACAGTGCTGCAACGGCAAATCGAAATACTAAACAATAACAGACGGCATCAAACTTCTCACCAAGAACCACAATATCAATGTCATATTTGTGAAAGGCGTTTTCATAGACGGGATTTATTAGAAAGACATTTTAGACGGTTCGTACCAGTCATCCGTGAACTGGAAATTTACTGACACTTGACCCAGACATGAAGGCGAAGCCGAGCCAGGCCAGGACGACTACCAGTAATAATCGACGACACGAGAATTCTTGAGCTAGATATCGAATAATTAGCAGATGGATATCACCATGATTTAATAATCATGAAATTTGTGTATTTTTTTACTGTATACGAGTGTAAGGATGACAGGGTATTGGGATTGTGGGCGGATTATTAAACGGACTTTTATTTTAATGGTCATGTAGCGTGTTATCATAATTTAGACTCATTTTTAGCACTATAAATTTTCTACAGCGCTTATTTAGATGAACGTTTACGCATTCTTCTGTCTAATTTCCCTCATTTTCATCCTCGTCTTCATCTTCATCAACATCTGGCATATCAATACCAAGCTCAACCAAGAACTGAGCAATTTCTGGCTTTTCCCTCGCGCATTCTTCAAGATCCTCCTCATCGAGCGTACTTACATCAGCGCCATACTCAATAAGCAATTTGACCGAAGCCAAATTCCCATGTACTACACAAATGGCCAAAGGCGTCAAATCATCTCTATCTTTAACAGCCACGTCACTACCTGCAAGCAACAGACTCTTGAGAGTAACAGACTCATCCTCAATGCCTGCTGCTATATGCAATGCTGTTTGACCACTCCCATCTCGAGCTTCAAGATGAGTCCCATCGTTGACGAGTCTATGCACCATCACATCGGCGACTCCTAAACTTGCTGCGAGATGAAGCGTAGTATAGCCTGCTGTGTAACAGCGCCATCGTTCGCATGACCTTTCGCATTCGTCATAGGATTCGTCATCTAAATATGGCCATGCTTCAGCAGCTTGTTGGTAAGACTCGATGGATCCTTGTGAAGCAGTCAGGGCCAGGAAGTATGATTCGAAGCAGTCGCCCATTGTGAAGTTGGGCGACAAGCTTTTGGCTGCAAACCAAAGATATGGATGAGCTCGGAATCTCTCTTTCAATTGCGCAGAAGATTTCGAGGCCCCGTTTGCAAAGTCTTCTTTCGAAAGATACTTCATGGTAACTCTCGTATATACCTGATGGTGGAAGTTTGTGAGCACATTAGTGCGAATGTGTTCCATCAAGAGTGGAGATCGCATTACTATGGTCTGGCTCTTCTCATCCAGGAATATAAGTCCTTTGCAAGATTTCATAATTTCGGAGGTTGTGAATGGATTTCCATCTGGTCGCTTGTCGCCCCAAGCATCAAGAGCTTCGTGCGCCATCGGGACGGTGAATAGATACCCCATGTTGTCAATAACAATGAGATGATAGATCACACACATGATGAGATTGGCGTCTTTGGAGGACTTGATGTATTCCATGACCGCTTCGCAGAATGCCTTTGACATATCGTCTTTCAACTCTGGTGACCACGACTCGACAAGGTCGAGAAACACTGTATCTGGTTGGGAGGCAACGTTGCTGAACCAATGAGGCAAGAGTGGCAAAAACCTGAAAAGAGTCAACACAATGTTTTCTACAATATACAGAATACTGACAAGCCGTTGGATAGATCGAAGAACTTCTTGTAAGGAAAGAGCCTGACGCGCGCAGGGTCGGGAGCCTCGGCGTGGACGGGAGATTCGTCGATATAACTGGCAAAGTAAAGTCCGATGTCCGACTCGGGAGCGCGAGCTTCAATTTGCGATATTCCGAGGTCGGTCCTGTCGAGTGAATTAGGTAGCGGAAGTTTACTTGTTATCAAGATCTTCAGCGAGGGAATTACCCTTTCATCAAGCAGAAGATGAAAAAGGTCTTTCAGGCCAGACTCGTTCGTCGCATCTACACCATCTAGAATGACAATAATTTTGTCAAAAGTAGATGTAAGTTGCTCGATGATCTTGGAAGAAACGTCTAAACACGGGGTCTCCATTTCCTCATCGTCGACAATACTCTGCCATAGGCCGAGCGAGTCCGGAGTTTGTGATACAAGCTGTCTGGTGATAGATCGGAATGCAAGGTCATAATCGGCGAGATTATGCTGTAGGTCGATGCGTCCGAAGTAAAAGACACCACATGCGATACTTTCGTATTGGCCGCGATCAATATGGTTGACTAGACTCGAACTTCAAGGTTGTTAGAATTGATTACAATACGTGTTTCTGTGCAGTACCTGAGAAATGTTTTTCCACTTGCACCTGTTGCTTGTTAGCATGTGCTACTTCAGAATCGAAATACCTACTATGTCCATGTAACCAGAGAACATGATGTTCGTCGCCATCCAACCAGGCTTGTGTCGTCTCATGGTTTAGAAACCATTGACAGGTTCCGGGAATGCGGGCATTGTCGAGAATTCGTTGCTGCGCTGGGTATTTGTCACCGGGACAGAGTTTCTCGAGTTTCTTGTAGGTCGTGGTAATTTCCATTTTGCATAAGGGAACTTGTTACAAGTCTTTGAAGAGTCTGCATCATCTCATTGTTCATGTTCACGATGTTAAGGATTGCTGACATACCCCACTTTATTAGGCAACAGAGGGATCAGAGCGAAGGAATGGCACTATAGCGACAATAATAAAACACCCCAGTACAAATAATCATATATTCGTCTTTCATCATCCTGCTGCAACTATCTCTATGATGAAGACTCTGACCAAATACATATGTAACCCTTCAATCCCATTCATGCGGGGTTTCTTCTCTTCTTCTTGTCTCATTCCTATCTCAGTCTAGTGCTTCCAAAGAACTTTTGAACGTTAAGCTTATTCGTATGGTTCTTGATCCTTGCAGTTCAAACCAGGGTCTTGGACCTGCCAGATTAGCTCATCACTAAACAATTTGCCATTATCTCTTTGTTTATCGTCTTGGCAGACTCAATCTTTGCGGGGTTTTCTCCAACCATCAGAAGGACCCGTAGACAATGCAACCCCAATCGGAGCATGGTCCAACTTGTCGGTAGATGGGATTTGTTTCTCACTTGAGTTGTTTCCTTGATTGTAGTTCTCTTCATAATCGTGTAGTCTTTTGAGGCCAATGAATTCCACAAGACGTCCATCAGTCACGTTGTTGAGGTTTACACTGAGTATTGTGCTCAAAGACCATGTCTACACACAACATCGTCACCGCTCGCGATAAGACCCATGCCCAGCCCCAACTTAAAAAAGTACCTACATATCGATCATCACGCCCACTTCTTGGCATGAATCGACCTTCCCTAACAGAAACTATACCCGGGGCTTATGTCTTCTGGGCATGACGATTGCGATTCATGGCGTCACGTTATCCAGTCTGCATCTCATTATAAATTGAGACAATGCCCTCCATCTTCAAAATGAACAGTTATCCCCTCTACGTCAATCCAAGGGCAATTCCTCAAGATGAGATTCAGCACTACACTCGCGACTTTGTTGTCGCTGACTCCTGGCCATGCATTGGCCAAGGGTAAGAAGCTCGACTCGAAGAAATTCCAGGCCGACATCAAGACTAAGAAGTAATTAATAACACCCATTTTCCATAACAAAACTCACAATAAATAGTCTCATGTCCAACCTTGAAGCTCTAAACGACATCGCTTTCGACAACGGTGGCAACAGAGCCTTTGGTCTTCCTGGCTACGACGCTTCTGTCGATTATATCTACAAGCGAGCATCCAAGGTTAAGAACGCCAAGGTCTGGAAACAGAACTTCCCCGCCCTCTTTGCCTACGTCGACTCAATCGATCTCAAAGTCGACGACAAGTCCATCTACGTCTACGGCTTGACCTACTCTCCATCTACCACTGCAGAGGGCATCACCGCCGAGATTGCGCTTGGTCCTGAAGGCGCTGCTGGTTGCGATGCTTCTTCATACGATGACCTTGATGTAAAGGGCAAGATTGTGCTGGTGCAGCGATTTAGATGTCCTACTGGTGGAACTCTTGCTGGAAGAGTGATTCCTGCTGCTGCGGCGGGTGCTTCTGCGGTTATCATCTACCATGATTTGTCGACTAACGTCACTGCTGGTTCGCTCAGCGCGCCTAACCCCGAGAAGCATGTTCCTGCTGGGTTCATCAACCTTGCTGATGGACAGAAGCTCAAGGAGAGGATTGAGGCTGGTGAGAAGGTTGAGGCGTACTTTCAACAATCGCAGACTATTGAGGAGAGGATTACAACGAATGTCATTGCTGAGACTACGGGTGGTGATCCCCGCAACGTCATCATGGTGTGTCTGCTTATCTCAAACGAAGCGACATTTGACTAATTATCTCATAGCTCGGCGCCCATCTTGACAGTGTTCAAGCTGGCCCTGGTATCAACGATGACGGTATGTCTTTCCTTCCCACAAAGACCCATCCAAACTAACAACCTCAGGTTCCGGTTCTTCTCTAATCCTCGAACTCTTCCTCGCTCTCTCCAAGTACAAGACCAAGAACAAGATTCGCTTTGCCTGGTGGGGAGCCGAAGAGAACGGCCTACTGGGAAGCAAATTCTATACAGCCAACCTAGCCACCAAGGACGTCAACGACCTCCTCGTCTATCTCAACTTCGACATGGTCGCCAAGGGCTTCTTCGGCGTCGCTGATACCGACGGCAGCTCTCACGGATCCAAGGCCCCCAAGGGTTCAGAGGTGACGGAGAAGATCTTTATCGATTACTTCACCAGCAAGGGTATTGAGACTACACCTGCGGTGCTCACCAATGGAAGTGACTATGCTTCTTTCTGGCAGACTTTGAACAAACCTTTTGGGTTCTTGCACACTGTAAGTCGATATACTAGTTTGGTGATTCTTTACTAACAGTATGATTAGGGCACTGCTGTTGAGCAAGATCCTTGCTACCATCAAGCCTGTGACACCATTGACAACCCTGACTCCAAGACTCTCACCGTCAATGCCAAGGCAAGTTGCGTCCTCAAACATTAGTCAGGTAAAGTTACTAACAATTACCAGGCTGCTGCACACATCCTTGCCACCCTTGATGAGCGAGGCACAAAGTTGATCCCCAAGACCAAGATCACCGATGCCACTCTCCAGAACCTCCAGCAGCGCAGCGTTGGACCTGATCTGGGACAGATGGAGGAGCTGGAGGCTATGGGTCTTCGACACTTGGGCTGTGGCCAGCACGAGATCTAAGTATAAATGACGTCGTCCACTCTACTGTTGTAAATATTGTAGAACATATGAATGATAAGAGCAGACTATTATTTATAATGATGAAAATATGACAACCAACATTAATCTCGTTTCCAATCTCCAGAGAACGTATCAACGGATCTCCAATTCCATTTTTTGAACCTCTCGCCACCGTAATAAACGACATCATTCACGGTCAATGTCCTCCAATCCTTCTCAAAGTCAGGTGGTCTAGCTGCCGACAAGTCCACACCCTCCATCCAAGCAGTCTTATACTTATTCCTATCCGCAGCCCAGTCCTCGCCTGTATTTTTGCACCCCTTACTCCTCTTACAACGTTGCCCACAAGACGGACATTCATAATCCCTCCACTCTCTTTCGTGATCCCGTTTCCATTGATCAGATTTGCCGTGGGGGTAGCAGCACGATGTCATTGTATGGCCACCCATCTTCTTCTTTAGTCTATTTTCATAGTAGAAGTTGCTGTATTCTTCGGTTCTATAAAGCTGGGGATGGCCGTAGCGGAGGGAGTCGCGGTATAGAGCGTCTGTTGTTACCCAGTCGCAGGGACCGATTTGAATAGTTGGGTCGAGGATGTAATCACTTTCTGAGAGCATGACTGAGTCACATATATCATCTGATGTGTACTCCTCTGATGGTTCTGCGATCTTCTTGATCGTCACATTTTCCGATGCCAGCCGCTGAAGAAGGTCCTTGTTACTTGGATCATTCATCTGAGTGGCCGAAAGATAAACTGTAAAATCAGACCGAGATAACCTAGCATTATTTTCCCCAGAGTTTTTGAGAAGCCAATCTAGTATAGCAAGGTCTACGGCGGTGGAAAAGCCGAGAATGTAGTGATGATGAAGCTCTGGTGGAGGTTTCGTGCGGTTCTTACGACCACTGCCCCATGGATCCCAAGGGACATTTTTCCCAACCCATATCCAAAGCCATGAATTCAGGTTGAGGTAGTCGGTTTCGCTATGTTCTTCTGTAGACTTTTTGTCGAGGATAGTGCGGAGATAAGCCACTCTTGTTGTCAGTTTTGGTGTCTGCTCCGTTGTAG
The DNA here is from genome assembly GCA_017656745.1 of Fusarium mesoamericanum. Taxonomy (NCBI): domain Eukaryota; kingdom Fungi; phylum Ascomycota; class Sordariomycetes; order Hypocreales; family Nectriaceae; genus Fusarium; species Fusarium mesoamericanum. Next base: position 103,603 of record JAGDUS010000032.1, on the reverse strand, counting down.
CGCCGTCAGTGTTTTCCATTTCGTTCGACTGATTGACTGATGAAGAGGCTGAGCAACTGTAAAAATCCAAATATGCAAACTGAAAGAGGTTTGGTTGTAACGTGGTAGTTTGGCATCAAATGTTATGAAGAATAGATCATGATTGCATCAATTAAACTACAGAAGTAACATGATAATAATAGATATCGGCAGTGACTCACAGGCTTTCAGTCGTATCGTATACGAATGTTGCATGGGCTAACTCCAGACAGGACAGGTACCGCGCCACCTAATTTGGCCCGAGAGCTACAGTGCCTCAACAGACACTATCCCAAGGAGGAAGCACTAAAACCTTAGCACGTCTTACCAATCCAAAGCAAGTTATTACCAACTAATTCTGAATACAGTTTGGGTTAGTCTGCTGTACTTTCAACACTGTGACTCGCCACCTTAATCACTGGAAGAAAAGGGTAATTATCAAATTGAATGAATTAAGTAAATCTATTTCTAGTGGTAAATTCGAAGCGCTAGTCTATGAATGCCGTATTTATCTATTGGAACTTGATACCCTCTGCCTTTTCGTAAGCATAAGGCACACTGGGAGTCGTCCACTGTGGTGTGCTCTTCTCATCACTCAATCTCACAACGGGCTTGAGAATGCTCAACTTCTTGCCATCAAAAGCGCTGTTCTCAAAGCTCTGGTAGAAGCCACTATCTTCCGCAAGAGTATCTCCCAAGACTCGCTTCCAGCCGTTCCAGACTGTAATCAAGAGATCCAGGACGTGGTGTGAGCCGCGCATCTCGGCCCACTGGAAACGCTCGGCGCATTCAGCGACGGTCTCGGGGGAGTAGAGGCCGACGTCGGGGCGGAGGGCGTAGGTGTTGACGGCGACCAGTGAGGCGTGGACAGCGTAGCTTCCGCCCTTGGTAGCACGGTCGCGAAGAGCAAGTAGAGTGCCGACAGCACCGAGAGCACCAGTTGTCATGTCGCTGACAGGCAGAGAAGGGAGGACAACCTCGTTGTTGGGCAGCTTGAGAGACTTGCCAGTGACATACGCCGAACCAGCAGCTGCGTCAGCAATCTGCTGCCAACCAGGTCTCTCAGCGTAGTATCCATCAGGACCATAGCAGTTCTCTGAAACATGCACGATACCGCGACCGCGCTCACCAGCCATCTTGAGGATGTCGTTCAAGCCAAGGCCGTACTTGGGCATCTTGTTCATACGGAAGCCTTGAATGAAGACATCTGCGTCGGCGATGAGGGACTTAATGAGGGCTGCTTCCTCGGGCTTGCGCAAATCAATGGCAATGGTGCGCTTGCCGGCGTTGAGGGTGAGTTGCATGATGTTGATGTCGGGAAGATGAGGAGGGTTGACGCGGATGACATCAGCGCCGAAGGAAGATAAGATAGCACCGATCTGAGGACCAGCGATGACACGGGTCATCTCGACGACCTTGACACCAGCAAGAGGGCGCTGGTCAGAGGGATCCAGGGGAGGGAAGGCGACAGGTGGTGTGGGGATAGCCTGGTGTTGAGACTTGACGTTGATGAGAGGGTGAGCAGCGAGAGACTTGCCCATCTCACTCTCGTTCCATTGCTTAGGAGTGAAGCAGATGCTACCGCAGTTGCCATTGAGAAGATTAGTGAGCTCAAGCTTTTCAGGTGACAGTTTGCTTGTGAACTTGGCGATGTGCGCAGCGGCTTCCTCGTTGGTGGAGATAGGCTCAGAAGGGTCGACGCCGATGGACTTGAGGACAGGCTCAGCCTTCATTGAACCGTGGAGTGAGTACCACACTTCAGGGTCTGAAGTAGGATAGAGACCTGTGGTGCGGTACTTGAGCGGTGTATCAACCCAGCCTTGCTCCCAGTTTGGCAAAAGCTCCTTGAGTTCTCCAGACCCAGCTAGAGAAAGGACATCCTTGTTACCGACGTAGGCAGTAGCGATGTTACCAAACCAAAGACCAGCTTGTGTTGTGTTGACAGTGATTTGTCGTTGCTTGTTCTCAGCGCCACGGATAGTAAGGATCTCGTCAGCCAAGACACCAGCCATGGCGTGTAGAGATGCAGCGACGGAGACAGCCTTGATGGGGCCGGGGATCACGGGGAACGACTCGCCCTCGAACTTGACTTTGGAGAGGATTTCCTCATCTTGAGTGAAGCCGGGAGTTTGAGAGGCGATGAGGCGGAAGATGCGTTCTGTGTCTTCTGGGACGGGGGTGAAGGTACGGTCGGTGTGGGTGCCGGGACCGTAGACGTCGGGAATTCTTGATTCCTGAGACATGATGTGTATGTAAAGTGAGATATATGTTGTTGTTGTTGTTGTTGATGTAAATATGAGAGTGTGTATTCAGATGATGGAATGGGATTGACAGAGTATTGTAATGTATTATATGTTGAGATGATTGATACCGAGATTGACGAGCGACGGAGTGTATTTATGCAACTTGAAACCCTTGATGCATCGCGTTGAGAATTCTATCCACAATCTCCAATTGTCTTTGTCCAAGTGTCTTCGGCACTTGCATCATCTCTGCCGGATTATTCGGAAGAAAAACAAACTCGCTACTATCAAAACGCGAGCGCGAGCGGAAACAAGTGGACATGACAACGGTATCGATGTGGAGAGGCTTCAATGCAACATGAGGCTCAATCGCGGAAACAATTCCTGCGCATCTCAACGTCAGAGTGGAGACGCTAGTAATAGAATTTTTCTGGAAAAACGATGCAGATTGAGGAGATGTGATTTGATCAGGAACGAAGTCTTTTTGCCTCCACCACGTGGAAAACTTGGTTTAGATTTCGGATGCCGATCCGATGTACTTTGGAGCGAGTCGATGTCATTTCCCTTAACTGCCGGGGGCATGACGAAGCTGAGGTTGCTAAATGCCGAAAGCGCGATGTGGGAATATGCGGAATTAAGAGAGGGCGAGATAGGAAAGGCTGATGGGATTTTGATTGCCATATCCAGAGAGTAGATAAATACCATTGCATCAGGAATGGATCTTGTTACTGTCAAGTCTTGTTCATCATATCACATCAAATCTTACCATCACAATGTCAATCAATACTGTCGCCATCATCGGTTGCGGCGCAATCGGCGCTTCATGGTCAGCCCTCTTCCTCGCTCAAGGCCTCAAAGTCCAGGCCTTTGACATCAACCCTGCCTCAGAGACATATCTCCGCAACTTTATCCGCGACGCTCTCCCTGTACTATCATCAATCGGTTTGGTCAAGAACAACAACGCCAAGCCTGAGGATGTTGTTTTCACAACCACCATGAGCGAGGCTTTACAAGATGCCGATTTCGTACAAGAGAACGGCCCTGAACGAATCGACTTTAAGAGAAAGCTCTTTCAGGATATGGGAGAGATGCTTCCAAGTCAAGTTATTATCGCGACAAGTTCTAGCGGTTTGACTTGCTCTTCTATTCAGGAGGGCATGACTGCTGCTGCATCGCCGGAAAGATGTGTTGTAGGACACCCGTTCAACCCACCCCATCTCATTCCTCTCGTTGAAGTCGTCGGCGGCAATCAGACATCATCAGAAATTATTCAACGTACTATGAAGTTTTACCAAGATATGGGCAAACAACCCATTCACCTAAAGAAGGAAGTTCCCGGCCACGTCGCCAACCGCATCCAAGCAGCCGTCATGCGCGAAGTCTTCCACATCCTCCAACAAGACGTCTGCGGCGTACAAGATATCGACGATGCTGTATCTTACGGGCCTGGTCTACGCTGGGGTGTCATGGGACCCAACACTCTGTTCCATCTCGGAGGTGGAGAGGGTGGAATCGAACATTTTGCGGATCACTTACTGGGGCCTCTGCAGACGTGGTATGCACCCGAGAACCCGGTCGTTGATGATAGTTTAAAGACCAAGTGGATTGAGGGAACGAGGACCGCGATCGACGAGAGAGGGTATGCGGACTTGGTCAAGCAAAGGGATGAGGAACTTGTTAGACTGCTGAATGTGAGAAAGGACTGGGATGGATATGCCAAGGGTGCGAAGGACACATGATTTGAAGAGATTTTATTATTGAAGACAGATAACACCTAGATTAATTTTACTAAATTATAATATTTTTATTGAATTTAATTATGAGGTAATTCTGCTTTCACCATTGTCTGACTTTTGCCTACGTGGTTATTTTATATTTTATTATGCGGTGTGGCTGAAAGGTCACACCTTGGTACTGTAATTTCCTACAATATTTCGCAATATTAGCTTGCTACGTAGAGTAGGCCTCTAGATCCTCCCCTATTAATCAGTTATGTATACCATCTAGACTTAAAGACAAATGGAAGTATAGCTGTTTTCGTTCAAGCCATTGAAAAATTATCGGGTACATCAAAATTCTCACCCAGACTTTGTCATGGGACAGCACGTAAGTCGTAGAATATGATGTGAATATACAGGTACTCCTGTGATTGGAAACAAGCCTCTTATGATGATTAAAATACTAAATTATTCTAATATCAAAAATATGTCTAAAAGATCATAATGTGTCCAGTCTACAGTATGTCTTCTCAAATGTTATACAGAACTACATAAAATCTGTCATGATCAGTCTTCTTACCCTGCATCTCGATCAAAAATTTAGTCAGTAGTGATTACGTCATGTGTTCCGCAGTGGAACTAGGTTCTCCACTGCTCCAATTTTGTACGGCATCGGATCTCTCGGAGGACGAGCTTTGCACGAAGCACGACTTTAGCGTCATCCACTTCTACTCCGACAGACGCTATGATGAAATATTCTAGAAATTTGCTATGTTTGGTTATACTAAATATAGGACGAGTAAGCGCATGCTGTCGCTTCGTATGTGAAATCTGTAAATATCATCCTCTTTCCTGTCAGTCAACCAAGACGTCGTATCAAACTTTGAAAATTACCTACAGCCATCAAACTCTATACACCAATTACATCACATCCATCACCATGGGCTCCCTAAGTCTTCCTCGTCTGTACATCCTTGATACAGACCTCTCCAACTTCCCTCATCCCAAAGGTCGCATCCTGTCATGCAACACGGATGGCTCAGACCTTTACACAATTTTCGACAACATGTCCACCATGCCAGATGGCATCGCTATCGATCACAACAATGGCTTCATGTATTGGACAAATATGGGACCTACCTTTAAGTCCAACGACGGCTCTATTGAACGCTCGCGATTAGATGGTTCTGAGAGAACAACCATTGTTGCATCAGGATCTATTGGCGTTCATACTCCAAAGCAACTTACTATCGCAACAAAGAGTAGAAAGTTGTATTGGTGTGACCGAGAGGGCATGAAGGTCATGCGCTGCAACCTTGATGGATCTGATATCGAGGTCCTTGTCTCCACTGGGTCAACAGCTGAAGATAAGAAGGAAATGTCTCGATGGTGTGTAGGCATCACAGTCGACGAGACAAACGGCTACTTTTATTGGTCTCAAAAAGGCCTACCCAAGGGAAGCCAAGGTCGTATCTTCCGCGCCAAGATCGACAACCCATCAGAAGTCCAGGTTCTATTCATCAACCTACCTGAACCCATCGACCTCGAGATCGACGAGGAGACACAGACACTATACTGGACAGACCGCGGCGATCCCCCAAAGGGTAACTCGCTCAACCGCGCCTTTGTGGGTGGCACTCCCAAGGCTGATGCGTCAGACCGAGAGATTCTGGCTAAGAGATTACACGAGACAATCGGACTCACATTAGACAAGAGTGTTTCTACAGCATATGTAACGGACCTGTCAGGTGGTGTTTATGCGGTTGACTTGAAGACAAAGACGAAAACTGTCTTGTTTGCAGAGTTGGGAGATCTTACTGGAATCGCGTTGGCATGAAGTTGGAAATAATATAGATGTAGATGTAGAATTAGACTGGGATACCCTTTATATATTTGTTTTTAAAGTTCAAGATCTAGGCATAGAGCCTCGTGAATAAGTGGATTTGTCGGCAAGGTTTGTTGGTTTACCTAGTGAGGCGAAATGACACGTCACTGTAGCTTTTAATGAAGACAAAAGAAGGGGATCAGGGTGACTCTAAATGGGCAGCACGCACCTGCTAAGTTTTATCAGACAGGCAACAATCGACTGCTTATGTGGTGGTTGGTATAATGATGAGCAAAATATGAATGTTTGATCTCTGCGATAAGAAAAATATACCTTCGGCTGCGCTGCATCAAGAGTCACACAAAATATGGCATTATTCCTACACAATAGAAAAGCAATACCTTCTCAACAACCCACTTCTTATTCTTCTTCTAGCACAACCTATGAAATAGACAAATGCGACTCTCCACGAAGTATAGTCCAGGCTGATTTCGCGGGCCACGAATTAAATCACATGATCTATCACAAGAGGCGATCACCATGGCCTGGCCCAAAATAACAGACTGCTGATATTGTCATCACCGAGTATCAAAAAGTTACACTGTTATTATCCGAGAAATCTCATATTCAAATTCTCTTACCGTAACCTAAAGACCACGCCTCCTTACTTAATTCTAAACTTTCCAACAAAAATCCCAATATTATACTTTCTATCATAAGTATAAAAATAGCTCCCTTCCCAGAAGCTATCTCATGTCCCTTCTCTTTCTTTTTTTCTGACAAGGCCAACCAAGACTCTCAGCTATGCACCGGCATCGTCGACAATTTTCAAAACAATGTACAGGCAAGGATGGAACGAGACCCCTCAACGGGGATCGAGGAACATCCCAAACCCATACGGGTTTCAACCAAATGGAACACACTGGGCTGACGAATACGATTGTCTACCCCTATGTCAGGGAGGTATTAGCTGTGGCAAGGTACATCCGGGAACGGGAGGCCATACAGCTGTTCAATACCTCACACCTGACGCATCACAGATGTTTGGGCCTGAAAGCCAGCCTGTAAACTGGGATCACAACCAGAGGGCCACGGCTGCTAATCAACCCGCTAGTCAAATCCCCTTCCCTGCCCCATCGTACCCCTTGGGTTACATTACTCAACCCCCTGCCCGCCATCTCGCCTCTAGCCTCTCTATGAAAGCGGAGCGTCCATTATATCCTGGCTTCACTTATCCGTACAATCATTACTTGACGGATGTGGCTGAAGATAGTGCTATGCCGGACTGGTGTATGCGCCCTTTGACCCCTGACCCTGAGGAACAAGAGCGATGGGAACAGATCGTTAGTGATGGGGCGCAAGACATTGGCGAGTCCTCGTCTGGCAAAGAGAAGGATCAAGTCGATCCTGTTACCTGGGAGGTGTCGGCAAAAGCCTGTCAAACAGAACTGGAGACCATCAATGATAAAGTGGATTTTGTTGTTCGAGCAATGAAGAAATTACTCGACCAGAAACAAGAGGGTCAGACCATTTTTTCTCATAACGACGCTCGCCTCGAAGTTGAGACTGAGGGTGAGTCTTCCGGTTCGCAGTCAGTATCACGTCTTCAACACCGCAGGAGTAAACGGAAACTAAACTGCAGACCAAGGTTGAAGCGTGAATCAGCGAACGAGGTCGATGCTAGAAAGAAGCTCGAGGCCATGGTAGCAGAAGCGTCACAGACTGCTGACTGCGCACTCGATGCTCCTAGGTATGAATATGATAAACTCAAAGGTAGCAATCTCGCTGACTTGGAAGATTCTAGCAACAGAAATGATCTGGCCCTGACCGTTGCAACGACGCCTGAAGAAGAAGAGACAAGTACACCTGGCGATTTGAATAAACAATTGGTGCTGAGCCCAGAGCAGATGGAGGGAATGAGGGAAACACATCACATCAACGAGATCTCTAGCGAATTGGACATCAAAGAGGAGGATGCCGAGAAGAAAGCTGAAATAGGGGACGGACCCATCTGGAAATACCGAATCAGACACCTTGCAATGGTTCAGCCAAGAAACGTCGACGTAGACAATGGAAGAATCTACGCAAAGCTCCTTGCCCAATCCAACCGTCAAACCAAGCCTTGGAACGGTGATCTCAGCAACCTTCAAGCCTTCCTCTTGGGACCCTTTCGCGAATGCGACGACAACACTGGCATACGCGATAAGATCTTTAACCTGTTTGCAGAGATCCCAGGGGTATCGATCGAGCTCTGTTCCGTCAAGAATGAGCAGAGAATGAAGCTTTTTATACTGGTTCCACCATTCTACGCAGAAACCGAAGGTGCTAGGTCTTCCTTTGAGCTTATGAAGAATGCCGAGGATGTGTCTCAACTGCTTTTGCAACAACGGGTTAATTGTTTCGATGTTGAGATTTGGGAAGTAAACTTTCGACTTGTTGTTGTCTAGCTCTTCTCTCCCCTTTTTGTCTTCCTTCATCTACGTATCTTTCGACCATCCATCCGTCACCTCTACTCATCACCACTACCCATCACCACTACCCATCACCACTACCCATCACCACTACCCATCACCACTCACCTCTTCTTCTTCCTTCATCTCGTCCTTCTAGGCCTCTTCCTTTTAGGTCACCAATTCAACTGTTTTTGCAACAAGGGGTTAATTATTTTGATGTTGGGATCTAGGAAGCAAACTTTCGTCAAGTCGCTATCTAGGTAACGAAAGTCCAAAAAGTGGAAGAAAAGAAAAGAGCAAAAAAAAAACAAAGAAAAGAGTAAAAAAAAGAAAAGAATAAAAAAAAGTTGAAACGAAAAAGAAAAGCGAAGAAGCATTGCGCATGCCTTAAAATCTACTATATCATATATATTGGAAGCTGGGGTGGGACGATGCTTGCATGTATTATGAGCCGCACCGAGAACACTGAAATGAAGCGCAAGATACCCTTTAGACTAGAACACAGGAGGGAAGAAATCCTTCGCGAGATAGAATGTCTTGCACATTGCTTAAAAGGAGTTTGAGTGCGTTTATTAATGCATTTTTAGTTCTAGTTCGCGACAATACAAAATTTCTCTCACTGTAAACCCATTGCTCAGCATATCAGCTTCTGGTGCCATCATCTACTGCAGTGTGTTTCCGTGACGTGTCGGATTTTATGCGTGAATATTTTAGGTGGGAACATCGTGGGTTTAGTTGGTACTCGGAAGTCGTAATGACTCAATGCGTAGAATATGCGACTCTAGTAAACTACGTTTGTCTTGTACTAGATCGCGATAAATCATCTTTGACGAGCAAGGTGTTGCACCCTGTGGTTGACAAGACCCACCTGGTTTTCATCATGGTCAGTTCAAAATCCTTTATATTCGAGCTGGACTTGCCCAAAGAAAATAATTCACTGTCTCACCTAAAGTCCTTAAACCCATTTGATTAGTCTTTGAATCTATCTGAATCAATATGCTTCCATTGGACGATTGCGAAAAGAAGTTGGGTCAGACGCCGCCACACAACGCCAATACCCAAACCCAAATCGACCTCTCAAGTACTCGTAGGGCAGATGAACAGACGTCCCAGTTACAAGAGGTTACAAGCTGGCAGACGAGTATACTGAGTAAGTCATGATCTTCTTCGCTATGCACAGTGCCATCTAACTGTCAAGTTGTTCTCTCTGCTCACTTTGTCGTGATGAACACATCCGGCTTCACCAACTCCTTTGGTGCACTGCAAAGCCACTTTATCCAAGAATTCGACGAGCCCGCATCTACAGTCTCGTGGATTGGCTCGATGCAAATCTTCTTTTACTTCTTTTTGGGAATAGTTTCAGGTCGCTTGACAGATATAGGCTACTTCCGCACCACCTTTCTAGTAGGATCTCTGGCCATAGTCGTTGGCATATTTGCCTCTTCATTTGGGTTAAAACTATGGGTCATGTTCCTCACACTTGGCGTTGCAGTTGGGCTAGGCAACGGTCTCATGTCTTGTCTAATGCTAGCAGTCGTTTCTCAGTATTTTACTGAGCGACGTGGCTTGGCTATTGGTGTAGCGATGTGCGGCTCTTGTACCGGCGGTCTCGTCTATTCTGGCATCATGCGCCAATTAATACCTCAGTTAGGTTTTGCTTGGACAATGAGAGCCATCGCCTTGATCCAGTTTGTCACATTGGCCTTTGCCAATATTTGCCTGCGACCGAGATCTCAAAGCCGCAATAGCCCCGACTGGATTGATTGGTCGGCATTTCGAGACTCTCGATTCAATAATTACGCTCTTGCCATATTTATGGTAAGTGATACATTTCAAAAGTGAGATGAAACTTACTAACTCGCCGTGTCAGTCACTCCTGGGATTATACATCTCCATCTTCTACGTGGTCGACTTCTCTCGATCATGCATCACGCCGCCATTTTCTTATCAAGATTCATTGAATCTTCTTCTGGTGTTCAACGCCGCCAACTTGGCTGGGCGTCTGGTTTCAGGCATCCTTGCTGATAAAGTTGGCGCATTGGTCATTTTTGTGCCCGTGATGGCTTCAATGACTGTTATTCTGTTCGCATGGATTGCAGTCGGGACATCTCTGGCTATGTACGTCTGGACTGTCTTCAGTGGGATTCTGTCTGGAGGTGTGCAGAGTCTCTTCCCGGCCGGACTGAGCTATCTCACCACAAGCACAAAGAAACCTGGGACGCGAATGGGTATGGTCTTTGGACTGGGTAGCGTTGCAAGTCTCATTGGTGCTCCGATAGAGGAGCTTTGATCGGCGTTATGAATGGGAGATATCTGGGTGCGCAAACATTTGCGGGCGTGACCATGGCGATGGCTGCGATTTTTCTTGAAGTTGCCAGAAGAGCGGATGTTGCTCGAGGTAAAAGCATAGAGAATTAGCTTTGGGCTGTGGGAAGACAAAAACGGTGGTTGAGTTTATTTGGATGGAAGATAGACTTTAATTCCTCGCTTGCTAGGCCTGATTAAGCTTGGGGTAACTCAACGAGGCATTATTGGCTGTATGTCTTCGCAAAGGGTTCAAGATGACAAGGAAACAGTGGGTCAATAGAGTGAACCTTTACCTTCTAAATCTGACTTCATCACAACATTCCCAGCAGGACCGGAATCTTCTAATGACCCATTCGCCATGATGAGTTCTGAGGATTATACAAGTCTGGACCATGTCCTTTATCGGTCTGAGGACGTAGAGACTGTTAATCCATCAGATTTATGGAACCCAAATTCAATCAATGTGAGCTTCGATCCTCAGCAACTAAATACAACCCCGGCTCCAGGTGAAGGCGATCAGAACCATGCTACAGATATCTGTCACTCCAATCCAGCTTCCAAGTCATATAACGATACTCCTACCGCTGACTCAAAGCCCGTTAAACCAATTCCCCAAAGACCTGGGAAACGTCTTTCTCTGATCTCCGTCCGTATCCTCAACAAGTGGCTATCAGCTCATATGCATCATCCCTACCCCACCGTCGCAGAAGTCGAGTCTCTCACTAGACAAACAGGTCTCAGCAAACAACAAGTCTTGAACTGGTTTGCTAACGCCCGTCGAAGAAAGAAATTCGAACGGCCAGACACATTAGACTACAGCTCTGGATCATCAGAAGCAAGCCCAAGAGACATTCCACTGCCAAGACCACCGACGCCTACAATTCAACAAACTCCATTTGAGAGATGGAGAAGCTCACCGCCAGAGGATGAACCTTCGGGCATGGATGCTATTACAAGAGCTGTTTCCAGCGTGTCACATCCTCCGATAGAAGGAAGCCATATACAGACCAGAAACGCACCGTCTGTGACTGGAAGCTGGGCTACCAGCGCTGAGACGTCGGACTCAAGTCGGAGCTCACACGCCTCTTCCCACGGGCACAGATCCGATGGGTCTATAAGATCAATTCGGAAGGTCAACAAAAAACGAAGACGTGCTCGTCCACATGGCAAAGGATATGGTACCATGCAGCTCTCTCAAACATGTCACCGTTTCCAATGCACATTTTGCACGGAATCGTTTAAACTGAAGCACACCTGGACACGCCATGAGAAAACACAACATTTGTCGCTTGAGCAATGGGAATGCACACCTGCCGGTCCCATATTCCTCAACGAAAGGTCCGAAACAGTCTGTGTCTACTGTGGTGCTGTAAGCCCTGAGGACACTCATTTCGAGACTCATAATCACGATCTTTGCCATAAAAGAGAGAAAAGTGAACGGACATTTTACAGAAAAGACCATTTGAGACAGCACCTTCGGCTTGTACACGGATCAGAATTTAGAAAGTGGCCAATGGAAGATTGGAAAGTTAAACATGAAGATGTCCATTCACGATGTGGCTTTTGCGATATCAAAATGACCACTTGGTCGGAGAGGGCAAGACATTTGGCTGAGCATTTTAAAGAAGGCATGACGATGGCTGACTGGAAGGGGAATTGGGGTTTCGATGATCTCACGCTTGACATGGTTGAGAATTCTATGCCTCCATGTAGGTGCTGTGTGTTTCTCAGATGCCTGTAGCTAACTCTGTCGCAGATCTTATTGACTATGAGCGCAATTCTCCTTTGCCTTTCACAACATCACAAGGCGCACCTTACAGCTCTACCAGTGCCTTTGAACTTCTACAACTGGAACTCGACTACTTCTACTCCAATTATGTCGACACAAACCATAGCGTACCAAGCGACGAAACTCTCCACACTGAAGCATGTTCCATCATCTTCGGCGCCGAAATGTCCTCCTCAACTCCACAAGCAGCATCCTCCTGGCTGCGCGACCTAATAATGGGCACAGAACACATTACTGCCAAAGCGCGCATGACGCCACTCAAAAGCGCGGCGAGATCGCGATTCACCGAACTAAGAATACACAGCAAAAAAGATATCTTTGAGAACTGCAACCTCGAGAATTCGCTGAGACAGTATGTTGATATGTTGAAGTTGTTAAATCTTGAGATTGGCGATGATGAGTTGCAGAGAGAGGCCTGTTCGATTGTCAGTCATATGACCGATGCGTTGCCTATGTTTACAAAACTTCTTATTGCTTTGATCAACGGTTCGACACAGTGGTTATTGCCATTCAGGTTACGCACTGGATTGCCCATTCTTGAGACTGAGATCAATCTACGACTAGATGGCAAAGAGACAGAAATTCGGGACGCCACTTCGCTAGATCTGAATATCTTACAACATATCCTAGCCGAAGATACGGGTCACAATACCCTTGGTCATGCAGCGCTCGCGTTAAATCCTGCCTCTTCCAATCAAAAGGTGGTTTCACTCAACGACGGAAACATGTACAGGGGCCTCACGCGAGATCTGACCCGATATGTCGCACGTACGATATCTCCCCTGAACCCAACAAGTCACGTCCCAACAGACGAAGAGCTGCAGTACCAAGCGCGATGGATCATGTATGACAGGTGTGTGAGTATCGGTCATCCTTGTCGTACCGTCACTGACATGTTAATGATAGTCACGATGTCTGGAACCAAACACCAGCTGACAATATGGCTTGGCTTGAAGAGTTTAAGAAGGAATCTGGCCTTTTTTGATGATACCTCAAGGAGTTGTTGCAACCATCGGGATTAGATTGCCAAAACACCGTGTTATATCCGCTACACGGACAGTCCAGCTAAAGCCAAGAAATCCAGACCAACAATAAGCTGATATCTTATGCCCAATCTCGCTTCGACATTCCATCTAAACTCGGCCATCCCATCCACATCTCCATCTGATAACCCTCAATGGAACATCTGGCCCCGGCAAGCACCCGGGATCACTGCCCTCCTCGTAAAAATCTCCATGTCATTTAATCCCTCACGAGAAACAATCCGACCTCCTAACCGAAAACCTGCATCGCTTGGAACCGAGCGTCTGGTAGCCCCCTCACGGACCCAATAAAGGAACCAAGTCGGCCGATCCATCAATACTCTTACGGCATAATAAATCTTAATTCGTAGTCTAAATCCCACTCGGCTGCAACGCTTTACGGTCTCATGCTCCAAGGGTCCACTGCTACTCTACTTCAGGAAGTGCGCCGTCCTGGGCCCGGTAGTTTCTGTATAATGCTAGGCTATTTTAAGCTAGAACGGAAAACCTTTTCCTATGGATCTGATAATCTTATCTGAGTTGGGGGTGATTGATAAACTTGGCATGTCCTGATTGATAACTTTGGAATTGGTTCTTGCATCCACACGTGTAATCACGACAGTTTTCAAGATGGGTGCTAAAGTCGGATTCGCTGCCAGCGCGCGTCGTAAGTAGGAACTTGAATAAAAGGCAGATCAGGACTAATTAATGCAGAGTTCTTTCTCGGTGGGGAGGCTACATCCAAGGAGGAGAGGAAACTTGTCAGGAAATTAGGTGCGCGAATCGAACAACCTGATTGATTCAAGGCACTAACTTCATCGCAGATTTCTTCATTCTTGTCCGTAAACTGTACGAGAGGGATCCATTCATATGCTGACACTCTTAGACATACTGTTGTTTCAGTTACTTTTTCAACTTCCTTGGTTAGCCGCCCTTTACTCACAGTCGATAAAAGCATTACTGACCAACCTTACAGATCGTTCCGCCTTTGCAAATGCCTATGTATGTGTATATGATGTCGGTCGATACCGATTTGCTAACAGGTCAGGTTGCTGGTCTTCGCGAGTCGCTCAACATGAGTGGTCATGATTACAACAATGTTCTTTCTCTCACAACCGCTGGGTATGACTCTTGCCTCAAACTAATTAATTGGCTCTAACTCGTGTTAGAATGGCTATCGGCCAACTACCTAACGGTATCATCATCCAAAAGGTCAAGCCTCGTATTTGGCTTCCCTCAATGGTCGTTTTCTGGGCCGCAATGACTGTAAGATAATTGCTTTTACATCTAGTATCTCAAGCTCATGAATATCAGATGCTGAGTGCTGCCGTCACCAATGTCACCCAACTCCTTGTCATCCGGTTCTTCCTTGGTCTCGCCGAGGCGAGCACATACTCAGGTGCCATGTACATCATCGGAGCATGGTACAAGCCTGAAGAAATCCAGAAGCGAACCGCCCTTTTTGGCGTATCTGGACAGATCGGTACCATGTTTGCTGGTGTTATGATGACGGCTATCCACAAGGGTATGAGAGGAATGGCTGGACTGCAAGGTTGGCAATGGGTTTTCATCATTGGTAAGTAAAACAATATTGGATGTCATAGTGCTGAGCTAATATTACCAGATGGAATTATTACTCTTCCCATTGCTGTCTTTGGCTTCCTCTATTTCCCTGATACGCCTGAGAACACCAACGCCAGTTATTTGTCTGAGTCGGAACGAAAGCTTGCACTTTCCAGAGTGCCTAGAATTGCCGAAGGAGGTCATAACATTATGCCCATGTCACTCCTCAAGAGAGTTTTCTTGACTCCCATGTTGTAAGTTGCTCTGAGTTTGTTGTTACCCATTGATCAGCACTAACAGAGATATCAGCTGGATCCTCTTCTTTTGGTCTCCCGTTTGCGCCAGCACTGAAGGTTTCCCCTTCCAAAATAGTTTCCTCCTCTGGCTCAAGTACTACAACGATAAGTTCTCCCAGACCCAGATCAACACGTACCCTCTCGGTGTCCAAGCCGTTGGTATCTTGGCAAACATGGTCGCTGCATGGTACATGGACGCTACCGGCCAACGAGTACCAATGGCCATTGCCTGCGTTATCCTCCAGATAGTCGTGGGATCCATGCTTCTCGTCAAGAACCTGTCTATGGGTGCAACCATGTTTGTCTTTTACCTTGCTGGTTCTGCCTACATGGTGAACCCGCTCATTTTCGGCTGGGCAAACATTATCCTGCAGCGAACAGGTGATGACGCCCTGCGAAGTATCACACTCTACTGCATGAATATTGGTTCCATGTCGATGTGGACTTTCTGGGGTATTATTTTCTATAGTGCTGCAGATGCTCCGTACTGGAAGAAGGGCTCTATTGCTCTTCTCGGTGGCTGCGGTGTTATGTTTTGCTACATGTGGCTCGTTGTTTACGTAAGTCTCCATTCGCGCCGCGTGAGATATCAATTACTAACATTTTATAGGTTGATAGAAAGACGATGAAGAAGCATGGTGATGGAATGGGCGATAACACAGAAGAGCCTCTAGAGGTTACCGAGGATGAGAAAAAGCCTGACACCCCAGTGGTGACGGAGAAGCAGACCAGCACATAGTGTGCAGAAGGAAAGACAATCGAGGGTTCATGCAATGCTCGTACATTAAATATAATACAGAAGGATACAGAAAAAAGCTTGACAATTTAGGGAAGATCAAGTTAGGTTCATAATAATGAGCATTTTAATTATTATATCGATCCTTGTACAAGCCAAAGGTCACCCTTCAGTGGTTTTCCCGCCATGATGGGTCAATCGTGCAATGTCTATGTGAAATCTAATGTAAATAAATATTATATATTGTAAATGAGACATATCTCCGTGGCTGTGATAAGTTGTCCAACAAGGTCGTTGGTGCTGGAAGTGTAGACAGATGCCTATGGGTGCATGTCTCTCGTATTGCTCCTGTCTTCTAGGACAATTGGAATTCGTTCAATCAAGGCACAATGCTTCACGAATAAAAAGTCCGTCATTTGACCCCCAAACCCCCATCAAGAGTCGGTAGGTATAAAACGTATCGCAAGAATGACATCTTCTTTGTCAACAAACGTGCCACCAACCGTGCCAATCAACGCATATGGAATGCAAATGTTCGTCATGGTCATAATATAGTGGACACCTTGACAACCAGGTGTCTCGTCGCAGTAGTCGAGGCATTCGGAAAATGGAATGACCTTGTAGTCAGCTACTGCTATTGTTCCAGTTATGTCGCGGTCGCAGTAGACCTGGAAAGTACCGCCGTTTACCCCAGTCTGTGGACTCTGGATATTACAGGCTGGCTTTACTTTCGGAACGGAGACAGTTGTTGCGATAGAAGCAATTGTTTGGGTTTGAACCGTTGTGGTGAGGTCGGTTGTGGCGGTGGCTGTCTCGGAAATAGCGAGAGCGGTTGTCGTGACGCCCGGATGGCATGGCCCAGCGGTAACCCCGAGAGCGAAAAGGCTGAGAAAGCCCGCGCCAATGTTGAGTTGAACCATGTTAACGAGTGACTAAGGTGTGTATAATGACGAGAAACCGAAAGGAGTGACAAGAAAAGCGATACTGGAAGAACGAAATGTTGTCTTGGCTGTAGTATTTAATCCTATCAACCTTTAATCTTAAACTCGATTACGCTGCACCCAGAACTCAAAAGCCTACCATGCATTGAAAGACTATTGACTGTCGCGCCACGCTAGACAGTATAGAATAGCACTATTGATTCCCCGATGAAACCCGGCAGGGGTCATTTCATGGAACAACCAAGCTCAGTGGGGAGTTTTGTAATTATTGTAAGCACTTCTTTCAGCTGATAGGTAACTAAACGCGGCTTCCAACCGTTTGTGGCCTGTTTTCGTGTTGTCAAATATTAACCTGGTCTAATTCTGTAACAAAACGTTTGACATTAAACGGTGTCCCACAAGGTCTGAATGATTTCCTGTAACTTTACTAATACCCTCAGTGAAGCTCTTAGCCTTAGCGAAAATCTTATCAATAGCTAAGTGATAGTACCAAGGCCGGATATAGATGTGTTTTGTGACTGTTTCACCTCTCCGCCGACTTCGATTAAGGCATATACATAACTCGATTTATGTAACTGAACATGATATGCTATCATGCGACATTAAGTCCAAAACCGATAAGGGTTCCACATAGATGCTGACAGCGAGCAAAACATAAGCACAGCCCCTGCACCGCCTCTTTGTGGACATATCAAAACCTCAACATCATCTTGCACCACAATTCACTTTTCGTTCCATTAATTACTTCACTTTCAAGCGATGGCACACAGACAAGAGACCAACTATGTGTTTCCCAAAACGTCTGAGTGCAAACCATCCGACCTTGATGGATTCCAATGGTGGGCTCTTCTTGCACCGAAAAAGACAGACCGAACGGCCAAGCGATACTTTCGTGTTCAATCCTCTCGTATGAAGCCATCCTACTTCTGTACTGAATACCGAAGCTTTGATGCCTTCAAACTATTTTGCAACTCGTTGGACGGAATAAAGATCCAGTCATCATCAACTATGCCGCACAAACTGCGAGGCCAAAGTCGATTAGAGAGGCTTCCACCTGAGATTCTAGGATTGATCTTCGAGGTTTCAGAGCCCGATGGATTCATCGCTTTGAGTTTATGCTCACAGTCACTCTGGGCACTTGGTATCAAATGGGCACAGAATGGGTACTTGAGATGGAAAAATGCCTATTCTTTAGCTGAAACACCAGTAATTTACGCAAGCTCATACCTCAAAACCCTTCCGCAATGTCTCTACGATATGTACCCAAAGTCGATTACAGAAGAAACGGAAGAGGAAATGGCTCCCCATCGACTGTATAGTCAAAGACGTACAGTTACTCGATCGACTGCCTGGTTCAATGACATTGTGCTACAATCTCACCGGGCGCCCGTCCCTTACGACGACCTCTACGTTCAGTCTTTCGAGCAGATAATTAAGAAGGCTAATATCCCTTGCCGCCTTCATAAAAAGATGAGATCATCGCTACCCATAATGACGATCGAAAAGGGAAGCAAGTGGCTTCTACGCAACTTGACCAATAATGAGTATATACGGATGGAGAGCGTTATGAAAACCGAGGGCGAAGTGACGGTATCTCATGTTGGTAATAGTTGGCTCACACTAGACATGCTCCTGTTCTGGTTGATCTGCTGGCGGGGAGATGGCAGACAAAACACATGGTCATGGGAGCAACTTGAAGGGTATGTTGGCATGACTGAAGAGGGAATAGACGACACACTGCACGATCCAACATACGGACCATTGGACGACAAGTTCTGGCCTATTTGGGCCGGCAACTGGGCAGGCCACAGCTTGGAAGTTGTTACAGATCGAGAACTTGACAGTTCATGGGTTGATCGAACCAAGTCAATTGAAACGCTAGCTCCCAAGATGCTACTTACCATGTACGGCCTAGCTTTGGCAGAAGGGTCGCCACAAGCACGATATCATTGGGAATCGGTTTTTGAACAACGAGGAGATGTCATTGATGAAGAGCACGAATGTTATGTTTCAGATGGAGTGACGATCGAGGCTAAGACTCACAAAACGATTGTCATAGGATCGTTAAGGGTACACGCAGATTGTTTGTGCGGTTGCGAGTTGTGAGGATAGGTCAGAAGCCGAATGCCTATATCTTATTTCATATCCGATCAAAGATCCCCAACCGACTTTAAGAAACGGGCTGGATATCAGAAGAGTAAAAGAAGCAGGTGAGACACTGTGAGGTTGGATGTCTCGAATTCTTGATTTCTGACGAATGGGAGTTGAGCTACAATTAAGTTCAGCTACCCGCTCACACACTAACGCCACGAAGATACTAGTACAGCCAGCCTCGCTAACCTCTGTTTGTAAAGTTATGATATTATCGTCGATCAAGAATACCAATTGGCCAATAGATGCTATGGCGTCCTCATTTCGTAATCACAGGTGCCATGTTGGCCAAGTTTGACGCTCCGTTCTGAGACATTCTACGTGCTTTAGGCGTGCGGTATGTCGATCCAATTCAGCCAAGTTCAAAGCGTTGCAGACAAGATTAACCTGTCTAAATTCTTACACCGCCGATCTGGTGTTGTTACATAAAGAGTAGTCGACTTGGAATAAACTTTCCACCCATCAGATTATCTTGGTATCGCCGTATCCCGCTTTGACATTTGACGTCACATCTTATCTTCTCCTCTCTTTCCCATATCTACCTATCCTTCAGTGATCACCTGCTCTCATTATTCTCCCGAACAAGTTACTTTAATCTACCATGTCTAAGATCAGGGTGCGCAAAGATGTTCGCAGGCTCTCTGACCAAGAGCGCGACAATGTTGTCCGTGCCTTTAAGCATATTATGGAGCTGCCTCCCGATGATAATAACTCATATTTCACCATCGCCGGCTATCATGGTCTGCCAGAACCTCAATATTGTTACCATGGCGTTGTTCTCTTTCCAACCTGGCATCGTGCCTACCTTTCTCGACTAGAAGACGCTTTGCGGACTGCGCCTGGCTGTGAAGACTTGGCTCTTCCATACTGGGACGAAGCTTCCAACGAGACTAAGGAAGAGGGCATTCCCAATATTTTTACTGATAAAGACTACACATTCCAAGACGGTTCTTCGATACCCAACCCTCTCCGCTCCTATAAACTTCCAAAAGGCATTGTGGATACAGAAGACAAAAAAACGAATAAAGATACCAAGCCAGAAGGATATGAGACAGTCCGATACCCATACTCCGGTCTGGTCAGCGACAAATTTGCGGACAGAACCATACTTCACAACTCGGCATTGAATGATAAGGAAGTAGACGAGGTGACTAAGATACTCAATCAGAATGTCATTCGCTGGCTCTATCTCCAGAAATTCCAGAACTACGAGGAGAAATGGATCGCGTCTGGCGAAAAAGACAATTACGTCAACTGTCTTGAAGCTCCCAACTACACGGTATTCTCCAATACCACGTCGGCGGAGAGGTACAACGAGGAGAACAGAGGAAAACCCACCGTGTCTCCAGTCATCCCTATAGAGCAGCCACATAACGCTGTTCACCTTGCAGTTGGGGGTTTTGATGTCCCTGGCGACAAAAACCACAATGTTTATGAGTTTGCGAACGGAGATATGGGAGAAAATGATACCGCGGCTTTTGATCCACTCTTTTTCTTCCATCACTGTTTCATTGATTATATCTTCTGGAGGTGGCAAGATCGTCACAACAAGAAAGTAAATCTGGACATAATGAAGGGCTACCCGGGGACTCAGCTCATCAAGCGTGGTAAGACAATTGCGAATTTTACCATGGACTTCCCGCTTGCGCCTTTCAAGATCGACGATAAAGCTTCTGGAAAGACGCGTGACATGACATCAAATGTACGTACATCAATATGTCAGGTGAGCTATAGCTAACTCATCTAGGATGTTGTCGATATCTCCAAGTTAGGATACACTTATACTGAGCCAGGTCTGCATCTGAACCTCACGGCCCCGGCCCAAAAATTCGTAGATGCACCAAAGCTAAAGATCAGCGGGATCAATCGCGCCAAGATCCCTGGTTCTTTTATGGTATCCGTCTGGGCCAAGACTAGCGAGGGGATGCCTGATCGTCTTCTCCACACCAAGGCAGTCCTCAGTCGTTGGGATGTTGAAAAATGCGGGAACTGCCAAAGTCACTTGGAAGTCAAGTCTATTGTTCATCTCACCGACTTTGATCACGAGGAAGCTATAAGTACAGAGTTTTATGCAAAGATACATACGAGGGAGAAGCTAGAAGGAGAAAGACACGTCGCGGGCAGAGACATCTCAATCACGTTGAATGCCTGCAGAGCTGTGGGAATAATTAGATAGCGTCTGTTGATGATCCTGGTTGGTTTCACAGCCACATTGAACTAGTCACCGGCCACCCAAAAAGCCTTGCACAGCCCCGAATTACAAGGGTTATCAGGATGGGAAGCGGGGTTGAGCTGTCTTACTGGGACATGCATGTTCAAAGCAGCCTCGATCCTACTGCGACGCTGTGATGTGATCTATCCACTATAACAAGGCATCAGCTTAAAAGCTGACATTTAAATTGAATAGAAACAATTTACAACGAATAGTCCCCTCCTTCCGTTTTACCCCGTCATCCCTCTCCATATCAAAGCATCCTCATCTATGTCTCCAACCGCAAACATCAATACGATCCCCGTCGAGCTATTGGCCAGGGTCTTCTCTTGCTTACGCGACGATTCCAAGCATGGAAAAGAAGGGATCGAAAACAGCCGCTTGGTATCGCGACGATTCAGAGATGTCGCCTCGAAGTTTCTCATCACTGAGGTCTCTGTCTGTCTCAACTCTGAGTCATTCGCAAGTTTCGAGTCTATTTGCACCCATCCCGTATTCAGCACAGGTGTACAGAGAGTCAATATCTTGTTATCATACTACGAAGCCGAACTGGCCCGCGATAAACGGCTACACATGATGGAAGCGCGGTCAAGGATTTTACGACACTGGGAAACCATGGACAGATCGAGACTATACAAGAGAAAGTACAATGTGACAGACGAGCTGTTTGAATGGTTAAGAGACATTGCTTGGGATTGCAATTCTGATGTCAAGCAACTGGCCAGAGGCAAAGACATCCAGACGACACCGACTCCAATCCAGAGTCTGTTCCTCAAGGCCTACGATATTTACAAGGCAAGATTTGAGGACCAGGATAGTCTGAGAAAGGACAATGCACATATCGGTCGCCTGGTAAATGGACTGGCTTCACTCCCAAGCCTCACAACACTCAACTTGGACGACATTCACGGGATAAAAATGATCATGAGAGAATCGACGCAAACCAGGCTCGGAGATAATCAAATGCACCCCGAGGACTTTTCGGACACTGGGTACGATCGAACCACATTGCAACATTTTGACAGCGCCATTCGCCAGTCTGGTTGGTGCGGCTCTTTCCATACCGGCACAGTTTATCTCTCGACATCTCCCCCCATCGAGATGCTTGGAGAGTTATGCTCCCAGCTCGGTGCGAAAGGCGTCAGGCCCAAGTCAATCAGAATTGCAGTGAAGCCACCGCCTGATATGCGACCATTGGCAATGTCATCAGCCCAACAAGAAAACATGAAGCGGTTGGTTTCTCAAGCTACAAGTTTGATCTTCCAATTCGACTTCTCTTCTCGTCCTTGCAGTCTTCATGAGAACCCCAGAGATGAGATGTTGGCTCTATGCTCCATTACAAAGCCATTCTTCAGCGCGCCAAAACTTGAGTTTCTGGATATAGACTTTATGAAATATCCAAGAATCAACACACCGCCAACAGTCTCTTTGAGCGAGATTCTCCCTTTGAACATGTCCTGGCCACGACTGAAAACTCTATGGCTGCTGCATCAACCCATGACTATGGATGAGCTGAGAGAGGTAGTCAGCAAGAATTGTCAGACTGTTCGTGAATTTACGTTAGAGTCTCCTTGGTTTTTGCAAGGTAGCATTCATGATGCATTGCGTACTATACGTGGGTTTGAGAACCTGCAAACTGTGGATATGACATACCCCGATGGGTCCGACTTTCAAGGCACTAGTATTTTGTACTTGAAGTCGCCGCTGGATAAGATCAAGGGTTATCTTCTCAAAGAGACTGATGATTTCCCACTTCCAGATGAGTTAGATTATTCCAGGTAGATTTGGTGAGCGTTGGAACCATCACACCACTTCTGTGCAATGTCAAAGAAACCTTTCCTTCCTCCAAGTCTAGAAGACAACGTGAAAGCTGGCAATAATAAATAGGTATTTATGTGAGAACAGTAATCTGAACCCTGCCTATTTAGTCGCATGCGCTCGCTATAGCGAGAGCACTGTTCACCCGGTTATTTTGCTCTGTAGCCATGTTCCAAGGTGGTTCATTGCAAAACCTAAGCTTGACGCCTTTCCGAAATACCAAGCAATGAGTACTGCCGCCAAAATGAAACATACCAATATCCTGACCTTTGACGACAGCATCGCCTACCGACACCGTAAACTCGCAAGCCGAAACCTCAGCCATACCAATAAACACAATAGCCATCAGACCTATTGTGGGGTTCTTCGCCTCGATCCAGATTATAGCGCGCGTGGCTACTGCGCTGAGATAGGCCTGCGAGTTATTAGGCGCGGCAGGGTCTGCAGCTCTCCAGTTTCCAGCTAAGCCTTCGAAGTAATTCTCGCTGTAGTATGTACCGGGCACTTTCTCAATGTTGATAACACTGCCACTGACGGGGGCGTGCCAGCGGTGGTAGCTCTTGGAGCTTAGGAACGCCTGGTAGACTGTGCCGCCGACGAATTGGGATGCCAATGGGCTGTTGTTCATCATTCTGTCAAGGGAGTATGGCTGGGATTTGAGCCAGAATGTATCTTGTAGCTTGACATTCTCAGCCACTTGTAACGGAGCTGACTCGCAGGCATTGGCTATGACCAGTGTTGGGTCAGGGCAGGTCAATGTTGGAGTAGCATCATCGGGACATTCGACGGGACGGATGCCATCTCGGAACTTTCTTGTGAAGAAATCATCCCAACTTGCGTAGCCATAGTAAGGCGCGTTAGCGTCACATACAAAGATCTCATCAAATGTTGGACCCTTTTTGCCACAGTTCGCTGCCTCCTCGATCATCACCAATGCTTCTTCAGATAGCCAACCATTCAAGCTATCCCTTGACGCAGACGAGCTTAAGAATGAACCCCACGTATTGAGCACAATTTTAAAAGAGGCGTTAATCTCAGGCGTGAGCCAAAATTCATGACCAGCCATTGTACCCATAGGCCAGTTCATAATGGTATTGATAGGAAGTCCTATCATTTCCATAGCTGTTTCGGGAGTTTCTTTCACATAAAACGGCGGAGAGGATTTGATCAAGAGGTTGATCACGTTTAGAAACTCTTCAAAGCCTCGGATGGCTGGTTCACCGGTTGGGTCGTAGTATTTGGACGATTGGGTAAACATTGGATCAGCCAAGGCTTTCCATGTTGGGTTGCTTTCAACGAGACGCCGAAAGGCAACAAGGCTTGGATCAAGAGGTAGATTTCTCTCTTTTGCTTCATTGACCTTGCCAGCCACCCATCGCTGAATCTTGGGTAGTTGAGAAGGAGACCATCTTCCCATAGGCCTGTGGCCGGTGGTGTTTCGTGCTGTTGCTGGGACTCTCATGGTACCAAGTGTATAGTGTTTCTGAGATGAAAGGGATCGATTACTGTGGCCCGACGTATTGGAAAAGCAGAAAGATGTGTGTATGAGACAAGTAATGTTTGTCGCCCTGCCTACAATATATCTCCCTGAATGAGGGGACTAGCAGGAATTTGCCAGAGCAAGTCTCGTACCAAAGAAAGTCTCCGAGGGAGTACAAAATGACGGATACAATGAGACATGCAGTTTTTCAGCCGGCCACTTCTTGCAGATCGCCATAGATGATCTGCCGGGAATGGGTACAGTGGCCATTTCATTGGCCGTAGGTGCTACTAAGGCATGTGTAGTACAGCTGGTCCGAGACACCGTGCGCACGGGAAGTCAATAGTCTGGTGGAAGAGGCGTTGTTATGTGTTCACAACTCGGTCACTGACGACCCAGTTGTTAGACGCAGTGTCCACAGTCTTGTTCAATGTGCGGAGATAGGGGCTTTTGCGTAACGCGCTACCTGCATGTCGACATTTCTGTATGAACTACTACACTGCGGTTCCCGTGTCAAACTGTGCAACTTGAACTATTTATAGCAGAAGTGAGAGTAATTCGGGATTCAAGTACATCGAGTTGTACCGTTTGGCAACATTTATCACCATGGGCAAATGCAACGAGCGTTTCACAGACCTTGAACACATTTGGCTGCAAATGTATATCTGCCCATTGCATACAATTTATTGCCTATTAACCCCAGTATTATAAGACTTCTCTAATAGAAGCTTCTCCTCTGTTCCGCCAAAGCCCCCAACTTCAAAGCTAAAAGCTTACTAGCAGACCCTTCCCTCATAGTCCCTTGCCCTTGTCCTGACACCGACTCCTCACTTCTTCCCCTCGAAGCATTCACTCCCGCAATCCCATTCATACTCATATTTCTCGACATGCGCAAACTCGAAACACTCAAGCTTCTCCTCTCCGCTACTGAGGACGCCAAACTCATGCTCTGTCTCGATGAAGAAGCAACACTCTGTGTACGTGATCGCTTGTTCAATCCTTCCATCTTCAAGAGTGATTCTCCTCCCGAAGAATACGGCATTGAACTAGTGGCGCTTGATGCTCCGAGACTTACAGATGTTCGTCGAGAGGATGGTGATGAAGTGCGCGATGATACACTCGGAGTAGATGCGTAGCCTGACATCATCATCATTCGCGCACTGAGCATTTGGTTCGGGTCAAACGCTAGGGCTGACTGGAGGTTCTGAAGCTGGTATGCGTTCGGCATATTACTCAAACGACGAATTGCAGTCTTGTTCTTCTGGATAAAAGAGGACATGCTCGACACGGCGCCCACATTGAGTCGTTCTGCTGTTGAATCCACCGTCGTCGTGTTGCTCAAATTATTGCCGCGCTCTTGGTGAACCGCATTGACACTGGTTGGTTCAGGCTCTGGTTGGTCTTCCTCAACCGCCATACTGATGCGATGGTTGATCTGTTCGACTACCTCATCAAAGTGTGTCTTCTTAGATGCGTTGTAGAAATCGCTCTGCTCCAGCATCGTCTCAGTACTAACTTCCCTCGTAAGAACGAAGAAAGTTCCGTCGCGAATGCATTTCTTGACGAATGCCCAGCGAGTGCGGGCAGGGTTGTGTTCAAGCTCAGGCTGATACACCGAAAGACGCGCAAGCTGGGCGTAGAACATGGCCAATCGGTGGGCCATCTTCTCCAGCGTCCGTAGCAAGAACGTAGTAAGCGCAGCCAAAGGCGTCGCATCAGGATCGGAACGATCTAGCATGGACGCGATGTTGTCAAAGGCATCCATGCCGTTGCAAGCCTCCTGTCTCAGATCTTCGAGGAGCTCAATGTCGAGTTGGACGCATTTCGCTGTATAGCTAAATACGCCTCGCTCCTGGAAGCGGAGTTGAGATGTCGGATCACAGATGAAATCGCCAAGAGAGCTGATCTCCTTGGTGATGAGTGCTGCATCGGAGCTTGTCTTTGCACGAGCAATGACTCCAAGGATATCGGGGAGCTTGTAGGCAGCGCCAGGTCCTCCAGCGCTTGCAAAGACAAATGAGAGTCGCAGGACGAGCTCCTCCAGCTTGGGACCAAACAATGCAGCAAATCCACCCTGCAAGAGACGACTCTGATAGCCGTAGAAAGTACGAATGGCAATGATGTTGGGAAGGTCTTCGCGCTGCCAGATGTTGGTGATACCATTGGGGTCATCCTTTGAAGGTGCATCAAGAGTATCTCCCATGATGTCATTCATCTCGAATTGATGCGCAACGAGGGTCTCGACAGTGGTTCGTAGATAGGCTGACCAGAGGTCATGCAGTGTCGAAACATCCTTGTCGCGGTAGTCTGGCTTGGGCGACAAATGGCCAATGAAGTAACGCGTGAGAAGACTTGATACCTCAGGGTTGTTGGTGTGTGCGAGGTTGTCAAAGGATTTGGTGCAGTCTACTCCAGCATTGGACTTGATGATGAGTGTACCACCAGGATGCATTGGACAAAAGTCTGTAACGTCGTACACGCTGCCGTGTACAGCAATCCACATACGGCCTCCCTTGCGATGGCCAGTGTGCAACGCCAGACTGGATTGGGAGATGGTGGGGAGATTAACTGGTAGTGCTCGTGGAGACATGAACACGTCCAACATGAATCGGCGCTCGGCGAAAGCCTTGTTGATGATCTTGTCCACCGTCTCCATCGTCGCAGTGCGATATGTGTAGATCGCCTTGCGAATACCACTCATGACAGAGTCAAAGACGGAGACAGAACCGCAGACATACATGTATCCACCCAAGCCACCTTGCTTCTTCGACATGACCATATCACAAACAGTACTTCCCTGTTCAATGATCAAAGTATCGATGTACCGGGGAGGGATCTCCTTGTCCACCAGATCGCGTAGTACATCGTCATACACCAACCCGTTCGAGTCTCGGGAGAGAGCAAGATGAACTTCCATGAAGCCAATGTTGACGAGCTTGCGCAGCTCCGATTCGTAGGAGAACTTATCGCGAGACTGAACTCCAAGGTAGAGAAGGTTGCGACCGCCGGAAAGTCCGGATGTCGCAAGTCGGTGTTGCCAGAAACTGCGGAATGGGGCGATTCCACTACCGCCGGCGAAGTATGCGCAAGGAGCCATGTCGTCGATGGGAAGCTGGAATGACACGGGTCGCGAGACGCCGACAAGCACATCATCTGCTAGGATCGCGCTGTCGACACCTGCTGAAGGATCAGGGTTGAAGAAACCACTCGACACACCAGCTCGAACAACACTTTCTCCTTGATCAAACATCGAGCAAAGATCATACTCGGAGCGAGAGATTGTGAGGTCAACTGTGCTCGGTAGAAGCTCGTTGCTGTAGCTTGAAATGGAGTATGTTCTTGGGACCTCCAGAGTGACAAGCTCAGTGAGCCAGTCCAGATCATCGAGACTGAAAGCCTTGTCCCATATGTGACTCGGCGTGTCGACGATGGCTCTCTGCAAAAGATCACCAAGTGAGCCACGCACAGGCCACTCGTCTGTAGCGAGGACTTGCAAGACGGTGCTTGAAGAAGCGTGGAGGAGTTCGTGGACCTTGACGGCGAGATCCTTGGTGATGGGCGCTAGATGGCCTCGGCGGAGGACATCAAGGACGTTAAGACGGTTGGGGGTGCGAGTAATGGAAGAAAGATGCTGAGCGAAGCGAGACCATGTACCAGTGGTGTAAACAGAGGCTCGGAGATGATGGTCGAGACCTAAAGCTGCAACCATCTTTGCAACCTCCTCCCAGGAATTGAGTGGCATGACTGCCATTCTATCACCAGGTGAAAAGGTGATGCCTGTGTCGCGAATGTCGATGGTAACCATCGCAGTCCCTCTCTTGGCATCCTTGTCGACAGAGCTCACACCAGCTACCCGGCCCATGTACCTGCATTCCTCAAAGGTACCCCTCATAGAATGCGGCTCCAAGTCAAGCTTGCCTCGAAAAGGTTCTAAACGCTCTTTCATCGCATCGGAGAATTGTCGGTGGGTTTCTTCCCATGGTCTGTTGGCGTCTGAAGCTCCAGAAAGTCCGTTGGTTGCGGTACGGCCTGTCTTTGCAGCAACTTCAAGAATGCCAAAAACCTTGTATCTGTGTACGCCCATGAAGCCACGTTCGCCGGTGTACGCTTCCACGATGCCTTCGAGGACACCTTTGAGACGTGGGTCGTTGGATTGCTGGACGAATTCAGGGATGGAGTAGTGGTATTGAATGGCGGCGATGAAGGCACGGTGGTTGGATGGGAGCCAAGCGCGGAGGTGGAGGGCTTCGGCACCGAGGAAGGAGTTGTGTCTATCATGTGTCAGCATCAGATATTATATATAGAGAAGGGTAGAATACTCACGTCTTGCGACCGAGGAATGCATCCATCATGAGATAGGGTGGAAACTGCAAACCTGAAGCAGCGGGACAACGCTTCGAAAGAGGCGCGGAGAAAAGGCCCCATCGAACCCACTTGTCGGCAGACACATAATTGTCGCCAGCGTTGGGGTTTGGTGAGATGCTGTGGAAGGCATTGGGCATTCGTTCGAGGATTTCCTTGAGACGAATCATCTCGTGCAAGAGACCTTCGACGTTGCCAGTCATGACATGCTCTTGACAAGCGGCGATGGCATCGGGGCCGTGCTGGAATGAAGCTGTGGTTCTTGGTCAGCTACGAATAAATGATAAGAAGACCAGTACGCTTACCCGATGTATCAGCGCAACCTTTGAGAAAGGCAACTTCTGCGCGCTCACCAAACATTGGCCATCGAAGATCCGTATTGTCGAAGCGTGCCAGGTACGGATATGTCGATTTTGTGTCACGGATCTTCAGATTGTAGGATGCTTGATCAGGGAATGATAGATGAGGCAGGGTACGACCCATGCGTCGCGAGATCTGGTAGTAAGGAAGTGCAATGCACATGGGGATACCTTGGAGTTCCTCGCACAACTCGTCACCCATCTCACAAGTAGGTCTCGTTGATGTACCAGAAGTGACAGCGACACCATCCTTACCATCATGCTTGTCCTCAAATCGGTAAATAGAGCACAGCATACCGAGCGCAACAACGGCTCCCCAAAGCGCATCGTCGGGAATGTTGTCGTCTGTGCCTTCAACAAGAGGCAGTTTCGCGACAGCTTCTCTAACACGACCTCGTGCACAACATCCCGGCATACGCTTACATAGGTCAGACCAGATACGTCCGGGGGATCTGGCGAGAGCAGCGATTGGCTCTTCGTAGTCGGGTGGACAAAAGCCATGTTCAACGCTCAGGTATCCATCGCGCCAACCTGTGAGAGGTCCAATTTCTTCAGCGCGACGAAGAACTTGACGACCTGGTGCACCGAGGGCTGTGGCAAGGATGGATTGATCGCTTGCGTTTAGGGCGTCTAGTTCGGGTTGGGTTTTGGCGCGGTCCAGAGTCTCGCGGGATGGGAAGGATTTGTAGAGGAGTTCGTTGATGGACTTTCGTTCTCTGGGCTGTGTTAGTGCTGAAAATCAATGGTGGAGTTGGTGGAAGGGACCTTGTTCGAAGCCAGTCGTCGGGATCGATGCCTCGAGGAATCTTGGTGTTTAGTTAGCAATGGTTTAGAGTTGGAGAGGGTGGAGAGAAGACATACATCAAAGGCGGCATGGAGGTCACCAGGTTGGCTCGCACCTGAAAATGCACATCCTCGTCTCTGGCTTTGACTTCTCTGACTTTGACTTCGACTGTGACTGCCTCGTGAAGATCTAGACGCAGGACATGAAGCCCCAATGGAGCCAGAAACGGGACACGAAGCGCGCGACATATTATTAGTTAATGAATCGATCGAAACTTAAAAAGGCAAGATAAAACAAAAAAAAAAATATTTAAGTTTAACGGGAAGCCTCCAGGGCAATAAGAAGGGAAATAATGCGCAAAGAAACAAAATCACGCCACCAGGGCGATAACGAAAGAGTGAGTTGAGGATGAAAGAGAAACGAAAGAGAGAAAAAAAACATCCGAGAGTCTGGAGCCATTAATTATTATGGCAGATTTTCAGAAAAAAGATGAACTCGTTTCAGTTGAGTTGCAGATGGAAACATGCCAAGATGGGGGTTACGAGATTATGTTACATCGTCCAGGAGGAATTAAGCATAATATGTGGAGGTTGAGACGATGGTGTGTCCGGATCTGGGAGAAGCCGTCTTGTGACGACAAAGGATTGGTTAATCGGCGATACGAAACTATCGATAAGGATAAGGATAAGAGGAGATGAAAGTGGGAATAAGACTTGGCTGGGAGCTGGACGACAGGGGTTGTCTTGGCTGAAGGGTTGGGGGGCCTCATATGGACATGGGTTGATATACCCTACAGTTGTGATGACGAGTCTTTACCATCGAGGAAGACAGCTATAATCATGAAATGAAAGACTCTCAACATGATATCCATTGCTGGAATATTCATCAAAGAGTGTCAATTTGGGTAGTCACTCTCAAACTCATTGTCGTTGACGATAATGGCTGAAACAGGAGTAACAGCAACAATTAATGTCACACAACCTCATAAGTAGTGGTATTCACCAATCATGATCTTTGTGATGATATTAAAAAATCCATTAATAAAACCTAACAATTAAGATCATCATTTATAAGAACCCAAGTCATAATACTGTCATCATCTGTCTCGTGTCTTGATACATTTGTTTCCTCAGTTCTCTCTCTTCGCTCAATTTCATCGTCACGTGAGTTTCATGAAAGTGGGAATAAGACTTGGCTAGAAGCTGGACAATCAGGGTAAGGTCGTCTTGGTTGAAAGGAGTGATAGGCCTTGTATCGGTATAATTGTTGATATATCCTACAGCAATGATGACGAGTATCAAGCAACGAAGGAGTAATTCCTATCATGATCATGATAGGAATAAGAGACTACATAATGTCAATCACAAGAATACCAAGCTCTCAGTGAATTTCTCCACCTTCTACTACCCTGATCCCTGTATACTTCGCGTGCTCCAGTTTAGAATAGTTCATCTTATCTTCTCAACAAGGACAGGCCATGAATGAGGAACAACAGTAAAATAAGCCTTCCAACTCCACTCTTGCTTGGAATCGACTTGCTGGATATTATAATCTCTGACCAAAGTAGCCGTCACCTTAGCAAGCTCAATCTTTGCGACATTCTGTCCGGGACAAGAGCCATATCCGGCACCAAACTGACGCTATTGATGTTGATTGTAGGACTGCTGTGGTTGGCTGACTTACGGGAATCCAGAACTTCTCTTTCACCGCTGCATCACCCTTCAACCACCGATCGGGTTTGAACTCATGAGCATCTTCGCCCCAGAACTCCTTCGAATGGTGAATAACCCAAGGGCTCACAGATACAATTGTACCCTCTGGGATAGTACGATCACCAAAGGTCAAGCCGCCCCTGGGGGCTATTCTTGGAAGTCCCATTGGTACTGGCCCGAACATGCGGAGCGCTTCTTTGACACAAGCTTGTACGTAGCTTTTTAAATTCAGTATTTTTACAACATGCCGTTCGAACATTGACTCACGGGAGTTCTTGAGCATCCGCGTAAGAAACGATATTATCTTCACACAAACCCTTTTTGGTAGCATCCTGGACCTCAGTCTGAGCGCGAGCCCATGCATTGGGATGACGTATCATGTGATAGATAAATGACTGGATACCAGCCGCAACAGTATCAGAGCCAGCACCAACAGCAGCAAGAGCCTGAGTGTTGATCTCTCTGATTGTGAGCTTATCGGGGTGTTGGCTATGCTGGTTGAACCAATATGACACAGCATCGTAGCGAACATTGTGATTCTTTTCTCGATTCGCTAGCACGACAGCTGTAGTGTTAAAAAGGTGACCCATAGGCATAATAGCCATCCATGTTACCAAGGGATTAGCGACAAGTAAATTATTGATCCATCTGAAGTATCTAGCAACTGCGACGTAAGCATTGAGAGCCAACGAGTTTCTGATGGCACCACCAATATCTATACCCTGTTCAAGAAAGCCGAACTGTTTGGAGAAGACAATTTCTCCGATAACATCAAAAGTGGTGTAAGAGATGAATTTATCAAGATGCATTGGCTTCTTGTCATTGGCATATCGGTTCATCCACTCCAGAAACTGCTCAAATGTCCGATCAATATGTTCTTCAGATCGAACAACATTGGACACACTATATGCGCCAGCAATGTATCTCGACTTTTCAACATTCCTCTTGGGGTCTGTAGTGCTCATGGGGGATTGGAAGCGGTAGTCTGGCAAGGCGTGGATTTTATACCAGTTGCCCTCCAACAGTGTCAACTTGGTGGCTCAAACGATAGTACAAGGATTATCATCATTATACCTTGGGCAGGGGAGGTAGCAAGATCTTGCTGATGGCGTCGGGATGGCTGACACTGATTTCATCGTAGGACACACGGACAAAATGGCCTGTTGGGTAATGATAAGCAAGGTATGACCGATCGCTCCATCATCACGTACCTAGCTTCTCGTGTAGACGAATCAACTCCAGGTTCTGATCACCTTTTAAAATGCGGTTCATATGCCATAACCGAGTAAGCGATGCCGCAAAAGGTCCTGGAATATCACTGTTCCTCAGGTCTACACGGAGCGCGAGACATTGGCGAATGTGGACTCGTTCCAAGTCACGAAATTGTTTCAGACTGTGATAGAAATAGGGAAGTCACTTGAACTACGATATGGATGGGAATGAGGGATAAGGCTTGGACACTCGTTAGTATAGAGGACCTAGATCTGCAAACTGAGAACAAATAAGTAGATGAAAGGGCATTACGATACTAGAATGTTATTGTGTTATTTGTGATGTGCCTCTTGTGCCAAATTATTGACTACAGACCTCGATGTACAGAAAGCTTGAAACCAGTAAAACTGTTACTAACTTGATGGTATGCGTTATATGTCTGGCGGTATCGTTGACGCGTTGAACATGAGCCACTTATGCGTACGCGGAGCTCGAAGATTCCACCAGCTTCCATAGGATTCTACTGATGACAAAGCTTTACAATTCGAGTTGGCCTTTATACTATGGTGCTTAGCTACAAGATCTGCCTCCCTTTTAAGGCTACAAGAAAAGTCTGCTCCAAAATGGAATTTAAGCAAGGATAGTAAGCGTTAATAAAACCAGTAAGTGGAACGTGGCGAGGCTCATTGGAAATGGTGCGGGGTCGGTGGGACTGAAGCCATCCCGTGGTCCCTATCCCACGGTCTCTGTTCTAGGCTATTCCCTTGGGGCCTTGTTCTGGGCCCTCTTGGGAGACAGAAGAGCCGAAGTGCCGGCTCTTAAATGCATTTCGGGAGCTCGATATCACATGAAAATTCGCATTCACTAGCCACTTAGTTTACGCCTTCCCCGCTTTTAGCTACTCCAGCGAATCTTGCCCAGAACCTGCTTTCAAAACAGCACACAAGGGCACCTAATTTGGGCTAAGGTTCGGCACGAAGCGCAGTGCGGCCCGCATCGCATCAGACCAGGGGTTCCCACCGTGAAAGGGACTTCTACAGCTGTTGCGGTAGCTCGACCCGTGGTCCTTGGACGCGTGCTTCGGGACCCAAAGGCCAGCTCCCCTACCGGCGTCTTGTCTCAGTGTGGAGGGCTGAAGTACTCGTAGGTACCTTCAGCTGCTCAAATTGTTTGCATTCAATTGGCTACTGGGAATGCGGGCCGGCTGTCCTGTGTCCGTAATCTGAAAGTTCTGCGGAGAAGTCGGGCGAGTTGGCTCCGCCCTGCCAGCAATTTGCTGATTTATGCCGCCTATTATCGCTCTGCTTTACTCGTCGGCGCTAACGCCATCCAATCGGCAATCCATTTCTTCCTTGCAATTCATGCAATGCTTTCCCCCGCGCGCTATTTGATTTGTTCGGATGCTCAACGGGACCATCCACACAGACGCCAATGACCAATGTGATCCTGCAACAGGACGCGCCTAGCATTTTGTCAGTTTCTCGCTCTTTGCGACGGTGGTCGACCAGTTTTGCGCCAGAAATACACCGGGGCTGCGAAAGTTGGAGCCTAACAATAAGTGGAACGATTGGCTGGGGATGCGCGTGTAGCTGCATGCTCTATTGGAAGCAATGCGTGGGATATTAACACAAACGTGGACTGCAGCTGTGTTGCTGCCCAAGACACCGTCCGCCTAAGGCTAAATGCTCGACCTCCGCCCAGCCAGTTCCTCCGGGATCCTCATGCCGACCACTTTCCCGCAGGTACATCGGCACCTCATTCCCTTTGGAAGACGCAGGGCGTTTGATGCTCTTTGTTCAATTGTTAGCTGCCGAGTCACCACGAGATACCCCGCATCGAACAGAACCGACCGACTCCCCAGCCCGCATTCGTCCTCTTGAAAACCCAGCCGATCCTCTCGCAATGGCTGCACAGACAACTACCGAGACCAGAAACCATGATGAATACACTGTGGGATGGGTCTGTGCTCTGTCCAAGGAGCAGACCGCGGCGACGGCCATGCTGGACCAGAGACATGCGGATCTCCCAAAGCCGTCGAACGACCCAAACACTTACACCCTTGGATCTGTCGGTAGGCATAATGTTGTAGTAGCTTGCCTGCCCAAAGGACGGATCGGCAACAATCCGGCAGCGACTGTTGCCGCCTTCATGGTCTCCACCTTTCCGTCTATTAGATTCGGACTGATGGTTGGCATCGGCGGTGGTATTCCACCTAAGGTCAGACTTGGCGATGTGGTCGTTAGCACACCGATAGGCCAGTTTCCCGGCGTGGTCCAATGGGACTTTGGCAAGGCGAAAGAAGGCGGCAACTTGGAACGGACTGGGTCGCTGGACAACCCACCTACCTCGCTGCTCACGGCTTTGACAAAACTGGAGACGGAGCATGAGTTGAACGGGTCCAAGATACCAGAGTATCTGGACGAACTGAAACAGAAATGGCCACGACTGGCGCCGAAGTATCTGAGAACCGAGTCGCTCGAGGATGTGTTATTCGAAGCCGATTACGGCCACGTCAGCGAGAACACCACGGATTGCGACGTTACCCCGGATAGTGATGACGGAGAAGAGGAAGAAGCAGAAGAAGAGAGCTGCAAATTCTGTGATAGGGCTAAGATTTTGAAGCGGAAGATTAGGGATATGCGCATACATTACGGTCTCATCGCATCTGGGAACCGGGTCATCAAGGATGCTTCCTTCCGAAATAGACTTAAAAAGGACCTTGATGGCCATGTGCTCTGTGTGGAAATGGAAGCGGCGGGATTGATGAACAACTTCCCGTGCATCGTCATCCGAGGCATCTGCGATTACGCGGACTCGCACAAGAACAAAGACTGGCAGGAGCATGCTGCGGCTGTGGCTGCAGCGTTTGCGAAGGAACTTCTGGAATATGTTCAGCCAGGTGACGTTAGCGCAGAGCGCCCAGTGAAGGAAATACTTAGCCAGGGTTTGTCATTCTCTGGTCGAGCTGATAGAATATGGCTAATAATAAATACAGTTCTTGATGATACATCCGCAATTCGAGAAAACACCACACATACCCGGGCCAAGTTGGACAGAAAGGAAGATGTTGAGATTCTTGATTGGCTCACGCCCATCGACTACGGCCCACAGCAAAGCGACTACTATAGCACACGGCAGCCAGCAACAGGGAATTGGCTCCTTCAGTCGGAAGAGTTCCTGTACTGGCTAGCTGCAAGCAAGCAGACGCTATTCTGCCCGGGCATGCCTGGCGCTGGAAAGACGATCCTAACGTCAATCGTAGTCGATTCCCTCAATTCAAAGTTTGGCAACGACTCAGAGATCGGCATCGCGTACATCTACTGCAACTTCCGGCGGCAACACGAGCAGAAGATTGGTAACCTGCTGGCGAGTGTGCTGAAGCAGCTGACTCAATGCCGGTCTTCCCTGCCAGATAGCGTCAAAAGTCTTTACGATTGGCACAAGACCAAACGAACGCGGCCATCCGTCGATGAAATCTTAGGACTCCTTCAGTCCGTGGCGGCGATGCATTCGAGAGTCTTCATTATCATTGACGCACTTGACGAATGCCTAGCATCCGATGGATGCCGGACGAGGTTCCTCTCGGAGCTTTTCAACCTGCAGACAAGGCACGGGACAAACATTTTTGCGACATCGAGATTTATTCCGGAGATTATGGATCGCTTCAAAACCAGCCTATCAATAGAGATTCGTGCAAGCCCCGACGATGTGGCAAGATACCTCGAAGGTCATATAGAGCAGCTACCATCTTTCGTCCAGCATGACCGACAGCTGCAACAAGAGATTACGACGGGCATCTCAGAAGCTGTCGATGGAATGTACGTTCTCATAATAGGAAAAGTAGAGCAGCCACTGACGATCCGCAGGTTTCTCTTGGCACAACTCTACCTTGGTTTACTTGGTGATAAGCTGACACTAAACGATATCCGAAGCGCAATGGAGACCTTCCAGAAGCAGAGTCAACGATCAGGCGAAGATCAGAAGGTTCAAGTCCTAGCTCGTGCGTACGGACAAGCTATGGAGAGAATTAACGGACAGATGCCAGGAAAGAAGGAACTTGCGATGAAGGTCCTGTCATGGATCACGTGCGCAAAGAGACAGCTTACTACATCAGAACTTCAGCATGCCCTCGCAACAAAGACGGGAAAGTCTGAGCTTGACCATGGGGACCTGACACACATCGGAGACATGGTCTCTGTATGCGCTGGACTGGTAACGGTCGACGAAGAGAGCGGTATCATCCGGCTGGTTCACTATACAACGCAAGAATACCTCAAGCGGACACGGGAACAATGGTTTCGGGACCCAGAATCTGTAATCGCGACAACCTGCGTTACCTACCTCTCATTCATTGTCTTTGAGACCGGATTCTGTAAAACGGACCATGAATTTGAAGAGCGATTGCAGTCAAGTCCGTTCTACGATTATGCCGCGTACAACTGGGGTCATCATGCTCGCAAGGATGTAACATCAAATCAAGTGGTCATCAACTTTCTCAAGAGTCAAGCTAAGGTCGAGGCATCGTGTCAAGCGCTGATGGAAGCCAGGCAATTCTCATTTGATACAAAGTACAGTCACGGCCTGCCAAGGAAAATGACGGGACTACATCTAGCATGTTTGTTTGGATTAAGCAAGGCCGCAGATACACTACTTAGACTCGAATATAGTCCATATCTGGAGGATACTTACAGCCGTACGCCTCTGTGGTATGCTGCCCAGAACGGACACAAGGCCGTTGTCGAGCTGCTACTAACAGCGGGAGCCGACGCTAATACTGCTGCTGCTAGTTATTATAGATGGACTGCACTCCGGGCAGCAGCTGAGGAAGGTCATCTTGAGGTTGTTGAGAAGCTGCTAGCAGCAGGAGCCGATGCTAATGCTACTGTGCTCGAGGCAGCAGCTGAGGGAGGTCATCTTGAGGTTGTTGAGAAGCTGCTAGCAGCAGGCGCCAATGCCGATGCTACTGCGCTCGAGGCAGCAGCTGAGGGAGGTCATCTTGAGGTTGTTGAGAAGCTGCTAGCAGCAGGCGCCGATGCCGATGCTGCTGCTAGTGAGGATGGATGGACTGCGCTCCAGGCAGCAGCTAGGGGAGGCCATCTTGAGATTGTTAATAAGCTGCTAGCAGCAGGAGCCGATGTCAATGCTGCTTCTAGTTATTTTGGACGGACTGCGCTCCAGGCAGCAGCTGAGGGAAGTCATCTCGAGGTTGTCAATAAGCTACTAGTAGCGGGAGCCGATGCCAATGCTGCTGCGCTTAAGGCAGCAGCTGAGAGAGGTCATCTTGAGGTTGTCAATAAGCTGCTAGAAGCGGGAGCCGATGCCAATGCTGCTGCGCTCGAGGCAGCAGCTAGGGGAGGCCATCTTGAGGTTGTTAATAAGCTGCTAAAAGCGGGAGCCAATGCTAATGCTGCTGCTAGCGAGGATGGACGGACTGCGCTCGAGGCAGCAGCTGAGAGAGGTCATCTTGAGGTTGTTGAGAAGCTGCTAGCAGCAGGAGCCGATGTCAATGCTGCTGCTA
>JAGDUS010000032.1:0-64985 GCA_017656745.1 Fusarium mesoamericanum | reverse complement strand
AGTTATCATGGATGGACTGCGCTCCAGGCAGCAGCTGGGAGAGGCCATCTCGAGGTTGTCGAGAAGCTGCTAGCAGCGGGACCCGATGAAGACCGAATCCGCTATCTCAACATACTATCCACCTCCTCGTACTCGGAAATTCGTGGCAACATTGAGGTGCGCAATCGGACAATTCATGGGCGTCGGCGTCCTCAAAACCGCGACCGCTCATCTCACGATCTTGCCGAGGCGTTTCGAACGATCGTTGTCCTTTGGGAACGCGTCATGTGTCCCAGGTATGCTGTTGCGACCTGAAGGAGCAACACCCACAAGCGTCTCGTCACCTCGACACGGAGCATCGTCAGTGTCAAGCAGCGCAAGAATGGCCGGCTGTTATGCAGGTGCTGGCATTGGAGGACCTGGAGTGCTCCATAATGAAGGAATTGGCGTTGTGAAGTGCGTAGCATCGCCCATAACAGCGCTTCGCTCAGTTGCGTCGGCTGTAGCAAGGCCTTAACCTTACTCTTCAGACCCGTCTTGAAATACGTGCCTTTGAGGGTATTCGTAGGGGTTTCTCTGGAATGATATCACGGCATACAAGTGCACCGTTAACAAGCATGCCGACTTTGATGAGGGGCCTGATCCTGTGTTAGATGCGCGAGATCGGACAACGTGACGCAAGTTCTGGCGTTAGGGGGTTTACGGTGATAGACAGCGAAGATCTCGGTAATCCACTAACCACGCTGGTCATGACACCCGACTCAGTTGCGCCAGCTGTAGTTGAGTCCATATAATCAAGACTATCAATGCCATTAAGCACCCTGCGGGATTATCTGGGTCGTCTGTTAGAACTCCGGCGTTTTGAGGAGAGCGAGCGGATTTTAGGGCCTACCCACATAAACTCACTCGTAGGATAAGACTCTGCAGCAAGATTGTTGATCTATGGAAGCGTTGCACAGGATCGCGAGTCATCAAAAATCTTGATAGACATCTCCGGCATCCCCCACATCGGAGTCGACGTCAAAGGGGATCCATGTTGACTCGTTGGAAGCTCCGACTCCAGAAGTCGACAGACGGTTGTCGTTGTGTTCACGCGGTGATAACTTTCCGCAGGTGAAGGAGAAAGAGGATGAGCCTGCTGCTGCTTCTGCTGGCTGGCATCAAGGGTGGTGGTTGGTTTTATGGTCGGGCTGCGCGTGCTCCTATTGAGGTTAAAGATATGAGCTTTGTTCAGATAGCGTTGCCAGGTTGGCAGGCACCGTCCAGCTTTGCTGCTTTAGCTGGCCTGCAGGTCATGGCCTTCCTGCCAT
Organism: Fusarium mesoamericanum; assembly: GCA_017656745.1. NCBI lineage: Eukaryota > Fungi > Ascomycota > Sordariomycetes > Hypocreales > Nectriaceae > Fusarium > Fusarium mesoamericanum. The sequence goes on along the minus strand of JAGDUS010000032.1, from coordinate 63,696 downwards.
CTCCAGGTGCTGCCTGGCTTCCCTTTACTATCCCCCCATCCGAGACAAAGGGGATGCTCGAACGGTGGCCGCTGCATCCACGTCTCCGTTATCTCTGCCAATCAGCCAACTGCAGAGCCAGAACAACGCAGTTGCATGGAGTAAAGAGCCTTACCGCCGACCCACCTAATCTCTTGCCAGGGAGTCGACTCTTTCATTGGCAAGGCAAAGTCCTCGGCGACTCCAGAGCCAGCCTCGAGACACACCTATTGGTTGCTCGTGGTCTCTGCGCACGAATCGAATCCTCGTGTTGGATGAGCGGAGTTTGGATTTCAACAGCCGGCGGTTTCTGCTCGCCCACCTGACTCTGACGATGTCGTCTGTCTCGGCCAACTAGATGCCGATCATCCCTGACCCACGAGTTTTCCGGCCACCCAGAATCCTGATACCTGCAGCATATGGTCATCGCACGAATACCCGAGGGTAAGGAGGTGGCCAAAGCCGAGATCAAACGTAGAACGAGCTCCGTCTCGCCTCGCTTCGTCCCTTTCTACCTCCTCCCATGCGACATCACCCAGCCTCCATCCTGCAGATCCCGAAAAGCCATTGTGTCATCCATCCATGCGTTAGTATACGCATCATGCTCCTTCCCTTTTGTGCAGCTCAGCCCTTGCCTCATCTACGGCGAATCATAGGAACGAAGGGCCTCAGCAACAGAGGCCAACGGCCACGGAAGAGGCGCCCCTGAAATGATGCCAGTTCACTGCCCCTGTATTAGTGAATCATGCCTACTCATGTTGGTTGGGGAGGTTTGTTTGATGGCTCGTGCTGGGTAAGACGATTCCTCCTCTTGTTTCTGAGTGCTACCCATTTTCGGCATCTTGACCTTTATATTGCATTGTCTTCTCTTTCCTGCTTATCCTCACTCATAAATCCCTCGCAGCCTTGTACTTCACAGTAGATTCAAGATCTTGATGACACTTGAGGAGGGGTACCTGGATAGGACTGTGAGCTTGCATGGCTTCTTCTCAAGTCCGAGCCCTAGTTGACAGCCTCTTTAGGCTACGGAGTATCCTTCCTACCCCCGAAGTTGCCGAGATACCTGGATAGCTACCTTCCATCACCTTCTTCATTGGGAAGTTGATATGCACGAAGGAATCACGAGTCAACCTCTTACACAGCGCTGAATTATCTCAGGTCCACGAAAGGTTTGCCCCTTAGGCAGTATTGGAGATGCAGAATCTGCCCCGCCACTGAATTTCAAATCAATTCTTTCTAGTACCACTGCTAATAAAGGCAACACGTAGTGTATGAGGCACGGGTGTTGGTGGAGGGGGACGGGATTTACTAGGGTTACCTCATACCAACAATCATGTGAGCATATCCGTGTATCTTGCTTCATCCATCGTGCATAGAGAACTATTGCATCTTAGAGTTGAGATAGGGTAGCTACTGAAAATTAGTTAAAATTAACTAGAGGCTGCGAACATCCTTAAAAGAATCTTGCCTCACAAATGGTGCTTGGAGTAAAACTTAGTGTACATAACAATTATGGCCATCAAATCGGGTTACCGTGAATAATTAATAATAATAATAATAATAATAATAATAATAATAATAACAATCATACACTAAAGATGAATGACTGACGACTTCTATCTAGATCGCATTCATAGAAGAGATTGTTATCTACGCAGCCCACGCTGTTATCAAGACCACGTTCCTTCTATTTTATCTGCGCTTATCGCCCGGGGTCCGTTCCGAGCTTTCGTTTACGTTGGCTTTGTGCTTGTCTTTTCTACGTTTCTCTCCAGCCTGTTAGTACAGTCCATCCCGACAACCTCAAGTTTTATTCTAACAACATTCAGTCTAATGACAGTTCTTCAATGCATACCATTCGAGAAGATTCTCAACCCGACGCTATATCCAGAAGTCAAATGCATCGATACACGCACTGTCATGCTCACACCTCCCATCTTAGTGCGTTTAACCAAGAGTTCGTGGACGATAGGTTGACAAAATGCTAACCCCTTACGTAGAACATTATCATGGACTTCTATATCCTTGGCATCCCCATCACAACAATTTGGTCCCTACAAATGACTCTTCGACGAAAGATCACCGTTCTTTCCGTTTTAGTCTTTGGCATTGTGTCACTCACAGTGGCCCTCATTCGCCTTCCGGTACTTATATCTGTCACGTCGATGGAGTCAGATGTCTCGATCGATGTCGGAAAAATGGTTATCGTAGCGGCTTTTGAGGTGCAATGTGCTATTGTCGCCGTGAACTTGCCGTCATTTAAGGCGATATGGGTTAAGATTAAGGGACGACAGAGTACTTCTGACCGTAATGCTCCGTCTGCTCAACAGCCATACAAGCTCTCGTCGATGAATAATAAGCATGGCAGCAGGAAAAACAATTCTATGGGTGTGGTTACATTATTAGAAAGAGGACTGACGACTAATGAGTCCGAGGAAGTGCTTGTTAATATGGAAAGAGGCCAGGTAACTGAAATGATAGCTTAAAACGGCCTTTTATAAAAGCTGTTTGGCAGTAAAGCTAAATATCCTGTCTATGCTAAAAAAAATAAAGACTAAACTCAGTTCTCTTTCTCTCTCAGCTTTATCTTATCATCACGTGACGACAATATCACGACTGACAGGCCAGGTGCTTGCAATCCAGTCAAGAATGCAAACGCCAGCCCAGCCCACGATAACTTGCAGCGGCACGGCACGTCAGAAGGTCTAAATTTAGCCATGAACTCTAGTATGTCTTAACGATCACGAACGATATCGTCATACATAACCAACAACGTCTACCTGAAACCTTGTGGCTTGAGCCAAGGAATTTCAGCTCGGAACTAACAATGTGTGGCGTAACCCGCGCTCCGAGACCAGGAGTTTTCATACGCTGCAAATTATCTGCATGCAGATCGTGGATCTGGCAGGCTGATTTAAGGTCAACCTACTGGGTAGAGAAATTTGATAGTTTGCGATAATATGTGATTGGGAACTCTGATTTGTCTGATTCGATGAAATGTAAGACAACGGCTGAATGTGGCGCGTCACCTGTATTGATGGACGATAATGAGAGAACATGCGTGGGAGAAAAGAGGCAAGATGGAAGTGGTGGGTTGATAAAGAAAACTTCCCCTATCTTCATTCATTGACCCTCTTGCGTCTCCAAACGTTGTTCAAGACTTGTCTTGGCATTCAATCTTGAGCATTTATTACTACTTTACTATTGTTGGACCTTGGTCTCTTCATATTACAAGGATGTGGATTGCTGACGCCTGCAAGGCGTTCGTATTCTCCTTTGTTACTGTCTTCCATTCTCCGGGTCATCCAGATGAAGGCCCCCACCAAGATGTCTTAAAATTCACTCACAATTCGCCTGGCGACAAGATCCCATACCCCCGTTTCCCAGCTCCCAACGGCCCCGACAAGGATGGCGTCGAGTTCCAGTGCAAGTACCCTGAGCTCAAAGGCTGGGAGAAGTGTACATCGGCAGACGATCGCTCTTGCTGGCTCAAGGGTCCATATGATCAGGTATTCGATATAAACACTGACTACGAGAACTTCTGGCCCGAGGGTGTTGTGAGGGAGGTATGTCATCTGCCTCAACGCTGTTAGCTATTTCTGACTGACCATATTAGTACACTCTCAATGTGACCAACCAAGACATCAATGGCGATGGTGTCAATAACCCATATGGTAAAGTCTTTAACAGCCAATACCCTGGACCCTGGATCCAAGCATGCTGGGGCGACATAATCAAGGTAACAGTTCACAACAATCTCGCTTACAACGGCACGACAATTCACTGGCATGGTCTTCGTCAACTTGAGTCCTTTGAGATGGATGGTGTGAATGGCGTCACTCAATGTCCCATTGCACCTGGCGACAGCTTCACATATACCTTCCGAGCGGTGCAGTATGGAACATCGTGGTATCACAGCCACTACTCGCTGCAGTATGCGGATGGACTGGCTGGACCAATTACCATCTATGGACCTTCTAGTGCGAATTGGGATGAGGGCAGAGATCCGATTCTTATTACTGACTGGAGTCATCGAAGTGCATTCCAGAGTTGGCAGAGAGAACTTGTGCCGAACAGTCCGACCAGACCAATGATGAATGGTGTCCTTATCAACGGCGTTGGTATGTATCATGCTCTGCTATCTAGTGTCGAGACTAATACCGTTGCAGGTAATTTCGCGGGCAGCTTTCCGCGTGAACGATTCAACATGACTGTTACCAAGGTGAGCCTCGTCAACGTATCCCGAGACGAAGACTAACAATCTTCAGGGCAAAAAGTACATCCTTCGCGTTATCAACACCTCAGTAGACACAACCTGGATCTTTAGCATCGACAACCACAACTTCACCGTCATGTCCACAGACTTTGTCCCCATACATCCATACGACGTAGATCACGTCGTCATTGGAATTGGTGAGTAATGGGAGCTAGGGTCAAGTCTCAATAAAGCTGACTATAACCAGGCCAACGTTACCACATTGTGCTTGACGCAACTCCAACCAACACCAGTGTTCTCCCTGCGTCGCCTGACGGAAACTATTGGATTCGCACAGTAGGCGCAGATGGATGCAAGGCTTTTGAGGCTGGTAATGAGCCTGACGAGCGACAAGGTATTCTTCGATACAACGCTTCTAGTACATTTGTGCCCACAACATTCCGTACTCCTTATGTCACAGCATGTCGTGACGAGAATTATACTATGCTGAAGCCAATCTTTCCTTGGAAGGTCAAGCCGGTCGAGCTGGACTGTGAGTATTGCTGATCTTGAGAAGAGGAAAACATTCTCTAACCAGAAATAGACGAAAAAGCTCAGTTTGACATTGGTCTGAAGAAATACAAAGACAGACCAGAAAAGGGCGATGGATTCCAGTGGTGGGCATTTGGCGAGAACCCACTGTGGCTTAACTTCTCCAACCCGACCATTCTCAATCTTAATAACGAGACTTGGGACCCCAACTATGCTGTCGATCTTGTTGTTCCAGATTCCAAGAAGGACGAATGGGTCTACATCGCCATCACTGCACCCCCAGCCCCGCTTGTTAACAAACCTGATAGAGTATTTGCGCCAGTGGCTCATCCAGTACGTACATCTGACCTTATTTCGAGACCACTATTGAACAGATTCTAGCTTCACCTCCATGGGCATGACTTTGCCCTACTTGCCCAAGGTACCAATTTCACCGATCTCGACACAGGAAAGGTGAAGCTTAAATGGGACAACCCGCCTCGACGTGACGTGGCTCTCATTCCAGCAGGAGGCTATCTTGTCGTCGCGTTCAAAGCAGATAACCCAGGATCATGGCTGTTCCATTGTCACATAGCGTGGCACGCCTCAAGTGGCTTAGCCATTCAAATCCTTGAACAGCAGGAGAGGCTGAAGTGGATGATGAATAATGATAGGATGAAGGAAGTGGAGAGAGTTTGCGCGAGATGGAATGATTGGTATGGAAATAAGACTAATCATTGGAACGCAGAAGTCTTTCAAGATGATTCAGGAATTTAGTTAATAGGCAGTCCGCTGCCAGAATCGAAAGAAGGTTATATTGTTTGGTAATTTACATAAACAACAAGCTTTATCTCTGAAGTATCATTCTCATGTCATCAACCCCATATCATCATAACTCTTGACTCATGAAACTGTCCCTTTTTGCTAGTCCTTCCGTAACATCCACTTAGGTGAGGCGGAACCACTTAAAGTCGTCGTCTTCATGAGTAGGCACAACATGTCCAACTCCAGCGGCAGAAACAGCGACAAACTTAGTTCCGTCTCCATAGATCATGGTGGTGTAGTTAGGCTGAGGAGTGTTCTGCTGGCTGCTGGTAAGAGAAACGCCATGAAGAGTAGACCACTCCTTGATCTGCTCTTGCAAATTCTGATAAGTAACAAGATAGTCGGCGGTACCGTGCCAGGTCTTGAATCGAGGGTAAGAGCCGCTGTAGCCAGGGTACATAGCCTTGACCTGGTTGGCCCACTCTTGTCCAGACTTGATAATCTTTCCATCGGAGCATTTACGGTCGGAGCTGATGGGGCTGGATCCAGGTGATCCGGCCATGCATCCGGCAGCAACGCCTGAGTAGCAGGTGGCAGCAGCGAAGCGGTCGGGGTATGTCGCGGCGAGGACGTTGGTCATCATGCATCCGGAGCTGGTACCAGTGACGAAGACCTTGTTGCGGTCGGCCTTCCACGTGTTGATGGCATAGTCGACCATGCTGACAATGACCTGGCTGTCTCCCTGGCCACCGTGCTTGAGGGTCTTGGTGCTGGCGACATCCCAGCAGTTAGAGTCCTTGGGTGAGGAAGGGAAGATGAGGATGACTCCACGAGAGTCGGCGAGAGACTTGTACTTGGTCTGCTGGAAATAGCCAGGTCCAGTGCCGCCACAAGGGTGAAGCTGAGGTCCGTGTTAGCTGGGGCGTCGTAAGGTATTTTGTTGTTTCTGTCACTTACAGCGACCATCACTGCTGGGTTGGCGGGAAGGTTACTCGGGACATAGGCCTGCATGACTAGACGGGTGTCGTAGGTTGGTCCAAAGTTGCTGATAGTCTGGAGCTGAGCCGCAACCAGGCCGGCGCCCATGGTGAGCTGAGTCAACAGCTTTCTTGGAGAGAGAAAGTCAAGCATGGTGGATACTCTGTTTGAAGTGGAGTCTGTGCTTGTCCTTCTCTTCTCTGAGCGTGACTGATGCTAGTTATATACTCCATGGCTTCTATGACTATAGCTTCAAGTGAGGCGAGTTTCAAGTACCGATATTAAATACCGTGAGATTTCCGGAGGAAGGTCGTCCGCAAAAGGACCCCGCATCTGTTCAATTGGGAACTTGGACAATTGTTCCAAGTATATGTCATTTATTGACCGCTGGTCAATAGCGTTGCATACGGATAAATAAAGTGGTACTGTAATATTTCGTTTGTTTCATTTCGAGTAGCCCTAGGTTATTATAGTTGTATTACCCCGCAGCCTGGGCTAGACTGTATAATTACGGATAAATTCAGAGACGGAAGATCATACTCCGCAACCACCAGGATCAGAACCTGTCAATTGAGTTATAGACTCGATAGCTTGCATGTCCTATTCCCGCTTAAGAAGGAGACAGGGGAGCATTTGCACGAAGCCATTGACGATTGTAAGAGAACGGAATTTCCCGTTGTCGATCAATCGAGGCCTGCCAAGTTCATCCTAGCTTAGCTTAACATCGTGTTTCATTTCCATTCCTCTTTCGTCTTTCCGCCAAGGATTTATTGCTGCTTCGAGAAACAAATAACTTAACCGGTAACCGAATCGGCCCTACAAGGCCCTTATGATCTGACAACAAGGATACGTCATACCACGGCTAGACAACTTGATGATAATGATGAAGATCGCTAGAGTATGGATGCCTTTTTGCAAGTGTGAGAATTATATCATATCAAATACTGCAATATACTCTCGTCATCATTACCTCTGTGGGACTTTTACTTCGTGTTGACAATCCACTGATGGTCAGAAGCATATAGATAGATATAATATAGTGCCAGTCAGAAGAGACGAAGCCAAGTCTTACTAACTCAAGCAACAATATTTTATTGTCATTCTTAGATGTACATGTATTGAATACTCTCGTTACTTAGTGTCGCAAATAGCATCGACAGCCTGCTCAATCCAATACTGGTTCGTCTCATTTGGATCAGCCATAGTCTTCCTCGCAAGTTCCTTCAATTCCTCCATTCTGGTATAGTCATCCAAACCAATCTCCTCCTTTAGATAAGGGTTGAAACGGATATATTTTGTATCCTTATGCTCCTCTCTCGCATTCAAATGCTTCATGTGTCGTGAAAAGTCCTTGCCCTTAGCATTGGTGTTGGTAGCAAAGTCCATGACCTTTGATGCGACGCCAACGACCTTGATCCATGATGGCTTAGCCTTGCCTGGACTGACGTAGCCAGTACCCAAGCTGATAACGCATGAGATCGAAGGGGCTGGTTCTGATGGGTCAACAAGCTCGAAGCGCGTGTACCAGAGTTGGTCGATGGGGTTGTTATTTAGAAGACCGCCGTCCCAGAATACAAGGTCGGGCTTGTCTTCGGGGAACTTGACTTCGGGGAAAAAGGTGGGCGCGGCGGATGTAGCACGAGCAGCGATGCTAATAGTGAGCTTGTCGCCATGCTTGAGAAGAGCGTCGTTGACCTTGGATTTGGAGTAAATTGTGCTGTCTTTGTAAGATCGCATCAACATAGACTCGGCTCTGTTCTGGGCAGTGGTGCAACAGAACCTAATGATGTCAGAGATGTACATAGAATAGTTTGTTGTCAAGTTGCTACTCACATTCGTGCACCTCCTTCGTGCATAAGAGGGGCATTTCCCTTTAGCCTTTTATCATTGTCATCAAGACCATACTTCTCCACGACCTCATCGATAGCTTTGCTCATAGACGCTGCATCGAAACGACTGTCTTGAACCAAGGCCTTGCTGTTGTTGATGCCTTTCGCACCAGGCAGCCAGCTGATATCATAACCCCAAAACTTGGGACTGAAGATGCTCTTGGCAATTCTATCATACTCTGTGATAGTGTCGTCTACGGTCATACGTAGTCGGAAGAGCATGATACCCATGATACCACCAGTGCTTGTGCCACCAGCAAGCTCAAAGTAGTCGGATGGGCGAGGAATCTCGGGTAGGTTTTTGCGCTTTTGGACACGGTGCATGAGTTCTTTGAGGATAACAAGACCCATTATTCCTCGGACACCACCTCCGTCAAGGGCAAGGAGGCGCTTGCCATTGGGATGTCTTGTGATTGCTTGATAGACCATTGTAAATGTGAATTGATGAGGGACTGATTGATTGCAAAGTGAAAGCAATGAGGAGTGTTCTTATTATACACTTACCGTCCGAGGACCTTCTTTCGGAAGTTCTGACGATGCGACGTCACAACTGAGACTATCTTCAAACTATTGCTCCCTGCAGTCGGCCTTGCCTCTTTCAGGATTACTGTCATGGCGAAACCAAGGATGAGGGGAGCTGAGCTGTACCTTAGCCAGCCTCGAATATGCAAGTAGAGGCTAGTTGCGGACACACCCTTGCAGATCCCGTCTCCAATCTGATGGGAACCAATTTATTATCAGAGGCTAAATTGTGCACGGATGGTAATAAAAAGTGATATCTGAATGATCTCCATCAGCTTCGGTGAGTCCGTGCTGCAGGACGCGAGTTTGAGACAATGTTAGCTTGTTCGGAAGGTCAGTCTGAGGTACCTCCTGGGAATGCTGATCGAGATGTCGTCAGCAAATATGACGATGTGTACAGCGTCAAAGCGTAGAGGGCCTCATTTCATAAGCCAATCGATATGTCGGTGTATCAAATGCTATGAGACCGGGATTTAATACCCAAGCTACTTGCATTCAGCTTTGCTTTTTATTGCATGGCGATAAGATAAGATGAGATATTTATGGAAACTGCATTGGGATTACAATTGTCTTGAGAAGTTACTCATGGGTGTTTTGATGTTGTATAAATTCCAACAATTTGATAAAATCTGCAAGAATGACTATACTAAATGCTCCCTATTCTCATGGACTATTTTAATCAGTCTTCTGTCCTTGAAGCCAGATTAACGGAACCATTGCTTGCGCAGCTTTGGCAGCCAATTCTCGAACTTGTACCGATAATTCCTCGTTTCTTGATTCCTCTTCAAATCGTCGTCGCGCAAATTCCTTTCGCGAAGTTTCCCAGCGTGCCCGTCCCTTGTATTTGTTCAAAGACCTTTTCCAAGGCAACTTGTTATCCCTCAACCCGATAATCCTGTCCACCACTTGTATGTCTCTTTCATCGCGAGTGTCTGGATACACACTGTAAACCTCTTTACCAGCGATAATAGTCCAAAGCGCCGCACAAGCCACGTCATAACTAAGTACTTCGCTAATAGGCGGCGTGGGGAATGTCCTGTATCCTGGAAAGGGTGTTTGCTCCAGTGCATTGACACATGATACTCCGATTCTGGCGAGGTTGATTCCATTGGAGGTGAGTCTTGCCAAGAAAGCGTAAAGGTTTTCGCATGCTCGCTGTTCTGGCCATAACCAACCTGCTCCGCAACCACAAACGTCATTAAAGGTCTCCGATACAGAGATACCTAGAACAGTCAAATCTGTCCATAATGTACCGGACTCCCAAATCCAACTTCTCTTCAAGGGGATCGTCATTGGCTCAGGTGGTGGTGGATTGGGACGAGCTTTGAAGGTTCTGACCAGATCAACCAGCTTCTCTTGTTGTGCTTCATTTGTAAATGGAATCCGTTTCGCTGCGTGGAGAACCGAGAACCATAGGTCCCATAGTTGGGACTCAGTGGACTTTGATGGATTCCATTCCTCTTGAGGTTCTGGATAATCCTCCTCGGGTCCCCAAAGCTCAAGTGCTTTCTCAGGACTGTGAAACCCGCGTTGCGTCCGAGCGCACATCTCCTCTTCGTAATATTTTCGGCCAAAATCAGCATTTGAGTATGATGCGTCTATCGGGTTTGCAATGATGTTTACTGTTTCAGAAACAGTCAAGGATCCTCCGAGGTATTGATCAAGAGTTGGCGTGTCGCCGAAGAACCATCTTCGAATCTTGGCCAATTCATCAATCTTGGCTCCGAATTCGAGTTTGTCATCGTCTACAACTGCTTTGGCAATCTCGTGCTCCTGCAACTCTCTTTCTCGCCGTTCTTTGGCCCATTCATCATATTTCGCTTGGTTTCGTTTTTGCTGCGATAGTCTGTTTTTGGGCATTTTCGGCGATTGAGCTGTACTATGGTTGTAAAAAACAATATCATGCTAAATTGACTCTGTCAGCATTAAATAATTATGGAGTGTGGAGCGGAGGATTCAACTCAGCCTCGTCTCACTTGACCGAAGAGTCACTTGCCGGGCATGATGACAAGGCTGTGTCGATATTTCTCTCGAAACAAATTCGAGATTGCTTAACTGTCATATTGCAAAGGTTCAAGTTGTAAAATATCTATCGCTTATTAAGCTTTAATGATACTGTCAGGAAAATTTCAAACTATACAAGCGCTTTCGCTAGAGTATAATCAGTATCTATAATCCTAACTCTTGTAATATTCTTTAGTATAATAAATCTAGAATTTAATACTACATATTGTTTTTACAAATTATATATGTATTATGAAAAAAAAAGTAAATAGTGACATGAAGATTGATACAAAGAAATGATCTATTGAACCGACTGTATCTGAATGTAAGAAATCTTGTACCCTGTGTAAGCTTGCCCATCCATGTAACATCTCGAAAGACTGTAGCCTGGATACACGACGACCAAGCGCTGTTTGCATAGCCAAAAGTCGGCAATTTTATTAGTGTCGAACTTGCACTCAAGGTATCGATATCCTGGTCCATTTGCGGCTTTGCAGAGTAAGGGTGCGGCACCACTAGCTTGCAACATGGCAGTGCCAAAGGGGTTACCACTTCCGGGAGAATAACTGTATGAAGCAGACTTGCCAATCACATCGCTTGGCCCATTAAATGCTTTTACCTCGCCAGTCAACTTGTTCAAAGTATAGCTCTGAATTCCATCGCGGCTGAAGGTCATGTAATAGCTGCCGGCCTGTCTCCACTCAAGGTTCGCCATCCCTAACCCGCCCAATGCGGGATCGTCGACACCAGCTGCAAAGAATGTGACTGTTTCGAGCGGGTTGGCTGCTTCTGTCTTTGTAGTGGTCTCGGTGACCGTCTTTGTCGCAACGGTGACATCGTCCGTGACGACGTCGACAGTCTTGGTGACCTCCTCAGTGCTGTACGTCTTCAAGACGACGGTGGTCTTTACCGTCTGAGTGACCCAGGTGGTGCTAACAGTCGTGCGAACCGTGGTGGCGCGTGGGATCTTGACGCGCACAATGTTGGAAACGACAGTAACGCGAGGACCGGTGACTGTCTTGGCAGTGACGCCAATGCGGGAGCAAGCCGACGAGTACTGAGCAGAGTTGGTGCACAGGTTGTCGAGGTATTCTGGGATACGAGATACAGAGCGCTTGCGCTTAACGCTTGGGGCAGGATCGGCAACGTCGGTTGTAATTGTCGTTGTGGTCTGCTCAGTCACGGTCTTGGTATGATCGATGGTTCGCGTAACGACGATGTTATCTGTCACGGTCTGTACGACAGAGCTGATGCTGGTGGCGATTGCGGACGAGGTGCTGGTGATAGTGATTGACTTGGTAATAGTCGGGGTCTTTCTGGTAATCGTAGTTGTCTTGTAGATGGTACTATATGATAGTTGTTAGTGTTTGTGGCGACAAGCTTGAATTGAGGAATCTTACGACTTCTTGGGAGTCACTGTTGTGAGAAGAAATGACTTGCAGTCGCTGGTGCGTTGCTTATTGTTGGGCTTTGCAACAACTACACAGAGCGGGTCGTTAGCAAATTCTACCAAGCTGACAGTTGGGGTAACGCACCAGTATAGCAAGCATCCACAGGGCCATTACCAGGGTTTGGATAAGCTGCATCAACAGCTATGGCAATCATGCCCAAGCCGAGAATACTGACGAACTTCATCTTTGCAAACTGAGATAATCCTTAGTCCGCAGGAGATTTGATAAAAGATACGAACAGCAGAGACACAGCAACAGGAGAAGTTATTAAATAACATAAGCTGAAGTATCCCCTGCCCATCGTGACTGCTGAGCTGACATGTTTTTGACACTATTGATTTCAAGATGGGGCCTATTGAATTCGCTTCATGATCCTTAGTGTCTAGATCGACTACTCGTCCAATTATGTCAACGTAATAAACGAGAATTTCCACTCCTGGCGCGCTATTGAACAGCGCACGACACGGCACTCAAAGGCAATCCTTGCAGAGGTCAATAAATAAAGGGTCTGGGCCTACTAGCTTTTAGTTAAAATATTCTTCAGCAACAATGCGTATAGTCTAGAACATCCCTATCATCAATGAAATGTCCACCGCTCAATCAGCTACGGAGAAATTCAAGACTCTCATGACATCCTCAAACAAAATTGTCATTACTGTATGAGCAATGTCCGCCACGAAGTGAACGACCATAAAGAGTGTATGGAATAATTCGGCAAGATGCAGTCAATAGGAATTGGCAACTTTGACGAATATGTCCCCCGAACTCCAAGTACGACATTTGGTAAGTTGCAGCATTGACTCTATCGCAGCCATGAGAAGACGATTGAAGTTTAAGAGTGGTCGTGCACTTCAGACAATGTTCTATGGGTCGAACCTTAACAGCCTGAAGGTCAACCTTTACTATAAATGCATGACACAGCCGTTGCAGACATAACGACATAGCGCCTTTCTTTCTTTTTACTGTCCCAATCGAATCTAACTGGACTAAGTTACCTGCTATTAACTGTTGGCGTTTAGTTAGGTTATAGCTAATACCTGCAAAGCGGCACTCAATACCATGTATTTCTACCCCGCCCTACCCTGAGCACATAGAGGAGTAGTATCATATGATCTATCTGGCAGGCACGGCCCTTTTATCCATGTTGGGATTTTCTCCTTTTATTTTAACTTTATCACAGGGATAATATTATCGTGTATATTTATATAATGAGGGTGATCTGCATTTTTAACCCTGATTGTAACCCTAATCTCTTTATTATTATATTACTTAGCATTAAAATGCCTCAACTAATATTTAACAGTCTCAGTTTCCTTATAGTCCAGTAAATACTATCTGCAGTAAGAGGTCTTATTATAGGAATTTTAAAAACAACTTAATTTTTTGCAATCTTTATCTATTATTAACTTCCAATCTTACTTCTCTTTATATACTACTCTGTTTTTTAAAGTAATGCAGCGGGATACTGAGCTTACATTTATGGATATCCATGGGACTCCGAATGCTATGCTTGCAAGCCTCGAGGATATAGTGTGCTCGGAAAACTTTACCTCTACTTCGGTCGAGCAGCCACTTGACCTTCGGTTCCTCGAGGTTGATACCATCAATAGCAACGACCAGAATCCGATTCTAAGGCTCACAGAGAAAGGTCAATATATCGGCAACAAGGATTATGTGGCCGTATCATACACATGGCAAAGATTCGACCCCATTACCAACACGGAAGCAATCTCTCGGTTTAGAGTTTCAGTCGGCGGCTCAGTACGAAAAGCACGATCTCAGGACGCAGTTCTACATCGAGCCATCGAGTTTGCCAGATCTACCAATACTCCTCGGATCTGGATTGACCAAGACTGTATTGAGCAGTACGATCCAGATGATTTACAGCAGCACCTACATGTGGTGCATAAGATATTCCAGCAGAGTCAACACGCCATAGCTCTGTTATCGTTCCATATCCGCCACCAACATCAGGCAGATTCCATCCGGTGCATCAACCAAGGTACATTCCTCGACGAGTTGGAGAAGCCTCTCGAAATGGCAGCAGATGTCATTTCGGGTCTTGCCGATAGGATAGCAAGAACGTATCGTCTTTTTGCCGCAATAGCAACTGATAAATGGTTCACCCGCACTTGGACCTTGATGGAAAGATTGTCCGCTCCACATATGTATTTTCTCTTACCACAAGGGGACGAGCTATCGCAGGAGTCAATGACTCCAACATCATTTTCCGACCTAAGGCTAGATCCACAGCAGATTTACGACCTTCAAAAAAGGCTGGAGAGATTCACCTACCGTTCAACACATACGAGTCATTCTTTGAAGCTTGAACATTGGCCACAAGCATTTTTGCTGATTGTCAAACAATTTAACAGCCTTCTGACATTGAAGTTTCTCTCTGATTTCCAAAACCCGCCTTGGACTCAAACACCCGATTTATGGCAAGTCACAGATGTCTTCAGATATATAGAGCGATGTGACAACACTGTTCAGTCAGATCGTCTCCTCATTTTGGGCTATCTATGCGGCTTTTCTTGGAGGCTCGAGACAGTTCAGCTTAACCATTATAAATACAGCTACAGTACCTGCCTATTTGCACTCCTTGTTATCAATGGAGTGTTTAAAGGATTTGAGGAAATATTAACTCCTTCCTTACTTTGGCACTGTAATATTGAAGAGATTCTTACACATTGCTTGCTTCAAGCAGATAGGGCAAGCGGTATAAATAAAACTGTAGTTCTGAAAGAGCAGTTACTATTTTGCCAGGGCGAGGTTGCAGATACCTTTCTAAGTAGGATATGGAGTATATTTAGGACTTATTTGCCTTGAGGAATAAGATGGTTTACCCTACAGAGGATGTATTATAGCTTTCACAATATAGTATATGAGAGAGTATCTAGAAGATTAAGCTACATACCTCCAGTAGACGGAATATGTCGTGATGCTGAGTTTTGAATTCCCAATTTACCAGATTTGAAAACTATAGCTGATTTAAAGAGATAACTACACATCAATAAGACAGATTCCTTCTAGCTTTGTCATTCTGAGCCTAGATATTCCCCTCCCCGGATAGTCACATTTCCCGTTGTCTTCCAAATCTTTAGCAAGCCTATGAATCTCTGATCGTAATTGTGCATGTCATTTATATCAGCCAACGAGGTGAAAACCATTGTAGCGTCTTCCATGTGGACTCGAAGCATTCTGGTGATCTGCCACGTATAATAGTAGTCTTGTCTTGCTGCACTCCCAGTAGATGAGTCTTGGTAGGGTTGACGGTGGGAAAACAGTTGTAGTAAATAGTGGCGTATGTTCCCCTTGTCTCCAATTGCAGCAGATGCTCGACGAGCACGATGATAAATGTCGACGACCAAGAAAGCGAAGATGGCAAGGACGAAAATGGCTGCCGACATGATGGACTGAGCCCTTGCCTAAGTCGCAGATTAGCAGGGGTGCTGGAGATGCAACATCAAAATATACCATAAGCCGAGACTGCTGACCTGTAGCCATGATAGGATAGTAATGAATAATATGACTCTAGATGCGGAGGTGATGAAGAAAAGAGAAAGTTAAAGGATAAGAACAACCAAATTCCAAGATATTTTATATCCTACAGCCAGAGAGATGGTTATCTTTGAACACTGAGATTGGAATATACATAGATAGGGAAATCATCTGATTCGTCCATCAGAAAAAGGGCATTTAGCATCGATCCAATTATCATGCTCTAACCGACAACCACATAGACTGTGTTACCAGTCTTGCATTCGGACTCAACATTATGCCGATCTATGCTGATTGGCCTGGTCACATTGGGCTCGTTGTGGAACGTCAGGTATATGCTGATATCTGACATGCATTTGTCCAGAGACAGGGCTTGCGGCTGAACCATTTCCCCTATTCTTTTCCTCTTTCCTTCACGATTCGTCCGCTTCTCGCGCGTTAACAATGAAGGTGCTTGGAGTCGCAGCCAGTGTTATCGCTGTTGTTGACATTTCAGTCAAATTACTACAAGTCTGTTCCAATTAAGTCAAAGAGATAAAACATGCAGAGGCCGAAATCAAGGATCTGCAGCAAGAAGTAGCGAATCTACATGACACTGCGACCAAAGTGAAAACTCTCATCGAAGGTCCTCAAGGTGCCAAGCTCACAGCATCACAAGACTTTGCGCACAAAGTCATGGAATGTTTAGACTTCTTGACTGAAGCTGACAGGAAACTTCAGCCTTCCTCCAAAAGAGGTTTCAGACGATTGGGTTTCAAGTCGTTGAAATGGCCCCTTCAGAGTGAAGATATCCATCGCACTATTGGACGCATCAATAGATGTCACAATTCACTGTCGCTTGTACTTCAAGTTGACGGAATGTGAGCAGTCTACCATTCATATTTGTCAAGATACTATTCTATACAGTGCACTTCAGCTTCAAGCTTATACCAAATTGGACAACATGGGGACTCAAATCAACGCACACTCGAAGCTCGACAAAGTCGATAACAGCTTGATTCTGTCGGCAATTCCAGTTGCAGCTAGCGCCTCCTATAATTCTCAAGATGAGAAAGAAAATAGCTTTTGTCTCAAAGCTACTCGTTCTGAGCTATTGCAGGACATAGATCATTGATTCAGCGATGCCAAGGCCGAAACTATCTTTTGGTTACAGGGAATGGCCGGCACTGGCAAATTAACTATTGCTCGTAAAGTAGCTAAAGGCTGGGACGAGCGAAATTGTCTTGCTGCTAGCGTCTTCTTCAAAAGAGGTGGTAGTAATCGTGGAAATCTCTCTTGCTTCTATACCACCATCGCTTCACAGTTAGCCACCTGCAACCCCAGTCTCTCATCAAGCATCAAGTTAGCTATCGATCAAGACCCATTTGTAATATCTAAGATGGCTGAGGAGCAGTTTAATAAACCGATACTTCAACCTATTCTAAGATTACAGAAGTCGAACAGATAAATTATCGCAATTGTAATTAATGCCTTAGACGAGTGCGATAGAGACGAGGGAATCAGGCGACTCATCAACATTTTGACTCATATAAAACTCGCCTCGAACGTCAGTGTGAGGGTACTCATAACGAGTCGACCTGAATTACATATCCGATTCGGTTTTCGTGCTATTGCTGGAAGCTATCAAGATTTTGTTCTCCACGAAATATCGCAAGACATTATCAAAAGATATATTCTTGTCTTCTACAGCGAGAAGCTGGGCAAGTTCTGTAAAGAATATAACGCCTTGGTGGAAGAACACAGGAAGCTCCCAGACATATGGCCTGGTACCGAGAAGACAGAAGCGCTTGTCGAGAAAGCAGTACCGCTCTTCATTTTCGCTGCAACTGTGTGACGCTTTCTGTCTCAACGTAGAAGTGCAAGTCCTGATGCCCAGCTACAGAAGGTCTTGGTGTTTAAGACAAAGAGTCAGGATTCAAAGATGAATACCACCTTCCTACCAACACTTAAGCAGCAGCTGGAAGACCTTTCGTTACGAGAACAAGATGAGGTTTTTACGAATTTCCATCAGGTCGTGGGTACTATAATAATCCTCGAAACGCCTTTGTCAGTTCCTGCTCTGACGAAGATTATCGACGTATCTGAAGATATTGTTTATAATAGGTTAGACGTGCTTCACTCTGTTTTGAATTACTCCAAGACAACCGAAACACCGATACGGATACTTCATTTGTCGATTCGAGACTTCTTGCTTGACCTGGAGAAGAAGGGAACCAACAGGTTCTGGATCGATGAGGAGGAAACTCATGATCGAATCGCTTCTGGTTGTCTCCGTATCCTTAACTCCAGCTTAAAAGAAGATATCTGCAATCTTTTGGCGCCGGGAACTAGCCGCTCTAGAGTTCCTGAGAATCGTATAGCGTCCTGCATCTCTGCGGATTTGGAATATGCGTGTCGCTACTGGGCAATTAAACTGGGCAGGGCTCCAAAGTCTGCGTCCATTTCGGCAGATGTCTTGTTGTTTCTTGAGCGCCACCTTCTTCATTTCTTGGAGTGTCTCAGCCTAATCAGACGTCTATCGGAATTGTATGGTATGATAACTATATTACAAGGAAGCATGAGAGTGAGTAAATCAATTGAACTCTTGTCATTCTGCATCTAACGGTATTCCAGGAAACCGAGAGCCACAAGCTTTCGAATCTTCTCATCGACGTCCACCGCTTTGTTCAAATGAATTTTACAATAATCGACCAGCACCCTCTTCAGCTCTACTCTTCGCTATGCTGCGCTATCCCATCTGAGAGTCTGTTACATCCTATCTTTACCAAAAACAGACCTGCCTGGATACTTCGACTCGCTGTTCCATCGACTGATTGGGATCAACATCAACATGTCTTAGAAGGTCATAAGGCCACAATCATAGGGGGCTCGTTCTCTCCAGACAACACACATATAGTATCCCTTTCAGCGGATGGCAACTTAAGAGTCTGGCGCCTGGATACCGGCGAATGTATCAGGGAGCTTTGGATTGGAGAAGTCTCACCATACGGCGGAATACCAGTCACCATAACGGACAAGCCATTTTGGTTTTCCACAACGATTGAACAACAATTGCGCCTCTAGAGTAGAGAAACAGTCGAGTTGGTTGGGCAATATGAATCATCTTCATTGTTGCCACAAGGACCACAGTTTTCACCATGCGCCCAATACTGTGCTTTCATAGACATTTCAAATCATGTAGTCGTGCTTCATATGAAATCCATCAGTAACCTACGCCACGTCGTTCTTCAAGACTCTCAGCTTCTCCATGAGAACCCATATACAACAAGAAGGGAACTTGAATTCTCCCCGGACTCTAAACATCTGGTTGTATTTTCGCATGAGAGAGACGGTCAATCATTCGTATGGGATATACCGTCCGGCGTCTGCATCCAGAAGTACAATAACTCGACAATAGCTGAACACATCGACAGGACGCACATATTTCAAGTAATTTCAGTTGCAATTTGCGAAAATGATTCCACTATGGTGGCCTATGGGATTGATGAAGAAAAAACCATTTGGATTTGAGTTCTGCCATCTGGTGAATCATTCAGGCTCTGAATGGTCACGCAGGCATTCCCCATAGTGCTAGGTTTTTGAAGAAATGCACCATCCTTGGATCGAGCTGCCTGGGAGGTGAATTCAGGACACGTAACATCGAAACAGGATAATGCCTGACACAGTTCTTGCCATTTGCTTTATCTTTCTATGTCTTCCCTTCTCCCAACTATCAAATGGCCTGCATGTTTTTCAAGGCACAAACCATTCGCCTCAAATTGAACTCACAAAGAGCATTGCCTATGAAGGTGAAGAGTGACGAGGATTCTATGCAGCCAGCCGCATTATTCGATGTCATACTCTCCACGAATAAAAGCCTCTTGGCTGTGGTCTACAAGTCAGGAATGATCAGAATCTGGGATATCCGCACTGGAGACTGTGTCTTACGTCTTGGTGGTAACTCTTTTGGTCGGAATTTTAAGGAGATTCCATGGCTTACTCCGAATATCCAGTGCATTCTTTTTCCTACCCACGAAACCAACATTGTCTGTCCATCAACAGGTGACAGAACCCGGGAAGTGTCAGTTCAGGTATTGAGTATATACAGCGCAGCTATGGGACATCTTATATATATTCCTATGTCTTCGTTCCATTACACCACGGATGAGGAACGGATGAATAGGATACGGGACATGGTGATTTCCCCGAACGGTGACCTGTTTGCTCTGGTCTATCACGATACGGTGTGTGTTTCAAAAGTTGATTCCTGTATCGCGATGCATACTATCGAGATCCCCGGTCAAATTCGAGATTTCATGTTCTCCCGTGACTCAAGGCTCCTTACTATAGTGTTATTCACATATAGTGACAGAGAAGATACTGAGGACCATGGTTGTGCATGTCTATCAATCTTCGATACCGAGAAAGCTGAGTTAGTTGTAGGGATCAAGCACCGAAACCGAATCCGTCGAATCGTGGATATTGGCTCCCGCTCAGAGCTATTTGCGTTCTGGGAAACTGATTGTGGGTGTCAGGTTGTGATAATTAATATCGAGAGCAAAGACACCGCCATACAACGTCTTTGTCTCGACGACTGGCTTCCTGGAGTTGACTTTAACCGCGATTTCACGATGTGTGCCTGGCTGATAGGTGGAGATAGATTCACAATAAGCAGCGTTTTGACTGGACAAGAAGTGACACGCCTGAGCACGGGGTTTAGTTTTGGTCGAGTCAACTTCACTACCAGATCTGATGTGATGTCTACCAACTTGGGCGACATACAACTCCGACCGCAGAAGGTGATTACAAAAAGTGCGGATCATTATGATCGACTCGGGCTTGGTCTGAGTGGAGACAAGGCTTGGATTATGTGGAACAACAGTAAGTTATTTTGGCTTCCACCAGCAATTCGACCAAAAGGGCACCAAAGTGATGCCGGTCACTTTGTTGAAGTATCTGGATCGGCTGTCATGATATTTTCATCATCTGGGATGATTGCTTTCTTTATTTTTGATGTTGATTATCTGAGGCAAAATGCTCTATCTTTTACTGCCTGAGTAAGTGCAGAATGTTCTTCATATTCACGTCAGCAGCAGAATACTCATTGCATTATTTTGTGTGGCACTAAAGCTGTGGTCCTTCTTACATTGGTTCTATGTGATGAAATATACCAACCGTTTTGCTGGCGTGGAGTTGTTGCAATAGAAATAGCCACCATATGCCGATAGCCCTTCGCTACTTTTCTGGCCACCTTGAACATAATGATAAATCTACTTTCTGCGTATCTAGTAGAAATGTTCACCTCAGAATGCCCAATTGCAGTATCAAAAAGAAAATATATGTTAATTAGAGTCTAAGTAGTTCAAATCTATATAATTGCGATGCAAATGTAAAATATGAAACAGATAGATAAGAATGAAAAGTTGTTGACTCAATCGAGCCCGTTGTAACCCAAGCATGAGAGACAATGTGCGAAATACAGGAAAAGAAACAAAGTGTGAGTCCCTGGTTTTCGAAGAGCACATGATTGAGCCTACGTCGAGATGACCACAGGCAAGCCATTGCTCTCCCAGACCAAATGGCTTCTAGTAAGCCTGGGTAACCTTGGGCTGGGCGTTGGAAGTCTTGGTAGTCTTGCACTCAGACTTCTTGCCGTCAGCCTTGGCAGCCTGGGTTGCCTGTTGCTCGTTGTTGCGAACCTTGGTAACCAGAGTCTTGGGGCTCTCGACCTTGGCGTCCTTGTTGTTGTTGCCCTGACCCTTGTTGTCCCTGTTGTTCTCAACCTCGGCGATCTTGGTAGTCTGATGCTGCTGGCCCTGGACCTTAGTAGCCTTGGCCTGCTTGTTGTCCTCACCCTTGGCCTTGGTATCCTCAACCTTGGTGCCCTTAGACACAGTGTCCTCGACCTTGTTGTCCTGAGTCTCGTTCTTGTTTTCAACCTCAGCGATCTTGGTGACCTTGGTCTTAGGGTTAGAAACCTTGGTGGGTTGAGCGTACTGATCCTTTCCGTTCTCAACCTTGGCGACCTTAGTAGCCTTGGGCTTCGAAATCACGGTCTTGGTGGACTTGAGCTTGGGGCTCTCATCATGTTCAGTGACCTCAGGCACAGCATACTGGACCTTGTTCTTGTCACTCTTTTCGACCTTGGTAGCCTTGGGTTGAGAGATCTGGACCTTGGTGCTCTTGGGCTTGACAGCTTCCTTGTGCTCATCGTTCTTGGAAGCCTCAGTCTTGGTGTCCTGATACTCGTTCTTGTTGTCTCCATTGGTGATCTTGACGGATACAGAGACAAGACCACGAGGAGCATCTTCAGTGGGAGCGGTGGTGGGGACCTGCTTAGAGGAGCAGCCCTTGTCAAAGATAAAGAGGCTGTCGCTGCGAGCAGGGATCTTAGAGGCTGCGACCTTGTAGAGCTTGCAGACAGGAGACTTGGAGTCACCAGAAAGACCATAGAGGAAGCTCAAGCAAGAAGTTTCAGCCTCAGCAAGAGCCTGGCAGTCCTTGGCAGTAGCCGCAGTAGTGGTCTTGAAAGGCTGAACACTGTTGTCCGCAGAGCCAGTAGCGGCACAGTTGCACTGCGTAGCGCGGCGGACGAGCACTTTCTTGGGAACAGTTCCCCAAGGCTGAGCAGTGGTAGGGGCAGAAGTGGGCACGCGATCAGCAGCGCACTCCTTGTCAAAGACGTGCAGGCCATCGTTGCGAGCAGGAACCTTGGCAGCAGAAACCTCAAAGAGAAGGCAGCTGGGCTGGTGAGCTCCCTTAACGAGACCAAAAGCAAAGCTCTTGCAAGAGTCGTCAGAAGCACAGTCAGTCTGACAGTCAACTGCAGTGTCAGCCTTGCCGTTGTGGAAAGGATGGACCTTGCCGTTGACTGCAGCGCTGGGGACAACGTTGCATTGCTTGGTGCTGATGGGGAAGGGGCTGGCCATGACAGAAGCCACGGAAGCAGAAATGATGGCAATGGAGGTCTTCATGTTGATTGAGTTTGGTGTTGATGAAACGAGTGAAGGTATGGAAATGAATGAAAGTTGATGAAAGAGTGTGAGTAGATGTTAATGAGAGTGTTTGTTGCGATGATGAGAAAGTTCTGAATGTGTGGACATGCCGGCAGTATTTATTCTGAAGGCATTCTGGTGTCAGTCTGAGTTCGTGAAGGCTGTTTGTGGAAATGTGTCGTTGGTGACGCGTCTTAGACACTACTGAGCACATACAGAATCACCACACTAAATTCATGCATGAACATGAAATCGATAGTTTGGAAACTAAGATCGTGAGACCCTCTTCAACAACAAAAAGACAGGACTATAGCTCGTGATGTGGGAAATGGGCAACTGTTAGTGACTAAGTCTCAGTATTTGGTCTTTGAACATGACTAGAGATGAACTGGACGGCATGCGTGTACCAAGATTGGAAATCGTCCTAGAAATCTGATGGCATCTAGAGTCTCTCATTGAACCTTTGACAAGCACGTAGACAATTCTGATTTAGTCATATAGCGTGAGGCGCTATTGCGATGAATATGTGTCATGAAGTTGCTCTTTAAAGAAGAGACATATTCGTATGATCCATCATGAATACACTTGTTCTTGCGCTATGTTCGCGTGTTTTCCATGGTAATAATACAACTTGACTCTAATGCGGACGCGGTAAGATTGCTGGCACTCCAAATCACAGACGGCTCGCGCGTACATCAAAGCCGCTGCGCTCGGTGCGAGAGGTATGTAGGGAGACGCGTTCGAGGGTACTGCTAGACATGTGCTGTGCTAAAATCTCACCACATACTCCCAGTGACACGGTGAAGTGTCTGTTGGAGGTCAGTGCAGAGGATCCTCAATTCCCACACCAACAATCTGCTCATTCCCTCTTTCTGTAATGCTTAACTTCATCGAGTGAGATCCATTGAGTGTCTGGAATCCCCTGGACATTTCGGAAGCGGTTAATCCATCGTAAGGTTTTGCGGAGCTATTTGAATACTGTTCTAGTAAACTTGAAGCCCTCAGTCGATGATATGGCTGTGAAGATGATATTGAGCCTCAGGGCTGTGTCTCCTTACCGCCAGGAACGTGTCTCTCTCCTTTGTGTTTGTTCCGCTGAACCAATCGTGTCAAGGCGTTCGGTGATGCGGGTACCGGATGTAAGTCGACGTAACCTTAGCAGTGAGATGTGGGCCATGGTCCAATGAAACAACCTTAACTCGCCTAATGCAAGGTCGGGATGTGGCCAGGGGAAGTTTAATCTTCCGGGCGGAAGAAACCAAAGACCCCTTTTCAATGGGAGCACGGTTGTGTCGTCCAGACTTCTGGAAAATCTTTCAGCTAGAGCTGAAGAATAACAAGGTTATCAGTCGATGTGTTGGCAAGGAATTGTTTTTGGGTTAAGTAAGGACGGAGATCTAACAGCTGTTCACGACGGAACTACAAATTATTTGTCTCATGATGCGAAACGCCAGAGATTACACGATTAAATTATTTTACAGTATTTAGATAGCCATTAATGCGAAAACGAACAATCATAAAGAAACACAGTAGGCGGCAACGTCTCGAAGTGAAGTTCAAAATAATTCACGTTACCCTATACTCGCATCAATATACATGTCGACAAGATTGTTCTAGCTTGGGCTGACAATGACGTCTGAAACAATAGTTGTTTCGGTAGTTGTGGATCAATAAACGCCAATGCACAGCCGCGTAGTCAAAGACGCGGTACTGACGCTGACACAGCGGAACGGACCATCATTTGTACAGAAAACAGCATGTCAAGATCCCCTCATTCTGGAATATCTTACTCCAGACCAGTGTAGCTTGGAAGGTTGCTCATTTTTATTGTATCATACAACACCAAATTATCTAGACATCATAATTGTCAGCTGGCTACAAGTTATGCACAGAGTTATGCAAAGACAAATCCATATGTAACCCTCAACACAATCAATGATATCAATGCGTCAAGCTCACGTCTTGGCCTCAACGCCTCACTATTCTACCAAGCGTCACCACCATGCACGACTGTATATACACTTGACCGCCGTGAAGTTTTGGCAAATTGGAATTGTCCCAGCGCATGATCGTTAGCGCGACACTAAGAAAGCTTTGGCACTATTTATGGTTCGACGCGTTCGGAGAATTGTGTCTTTCAACGGCATGTGGGGGATCTTCGTCGTGTCTCTGTTGATTCTAAGCCACTGTGGACCTGAAGGTATCCAAGCGGCGTAATAGTCCACGGAATTATCCGTTGGTGGTTGTCTTGAGGTTTGAGAAACCAATAGTGTTAAAAAACACAAATTGTATTGTTTCCGACCAATGCCGGAGTTAGAGGTTAGAGACCATGGCGAACAAATGATTGCTGTTCGTGTTAATCGAGATCTAGATAGACACAAGACTGTAGCTCAAGGTTGTTGCTTTGACCATAGTTAACGTAAACGTTAATATGTTGTGGGTTGTGGGTTGTAGCTATTGATCTGCAGAAAATACTGTGGAAAAGACATAGGAGAATGTATCGTTGATTGGAGTTGGGACCATAGCATAGCATCAATGCACAGCCTTAATGGTGCCCACCTGGAGCAGATCCGAATCTGTGCGGTCCAGATAATCCAACCCCTTGACAAACTTCACTAAGCAGAGAGATCTTCACTATAGAGCGTGACGAAAATTGCTGACGCGGTCATTCGAAATGTTGCATCCCGAATGACAACAAATACCTGTGTACCATTGACCCTGACGTGGTGGAAAATAGCAAACTCAACAGATATAAAGCAATCGTAAATCCTCAGTCAAGTTATTCTTTTTCTCACCATAACACAACAGTCTCAACAACTTCAACAACCACTTTCTCAACCACCTTTACAATCTTTAAACTCACTTCCCAAGCCAACTTTCAAGTTACACCACCATCTTTCAATATGAAGACCTCTTTCATGCTCACTGCCTCCATGGCCTCTGCTATCCTGGCCTATCCTTTCGATGCTCGCAGCCAGCAGTGCAACGTCGCTCCTTCAGCTGCCACCAACGCCAAGATCCAGCCCATCTCTCAGCCTTCAGCTGCTACCGCTGATGCTTGCATGAAGTCCTGCTCTTCCAACGCTTCATGCAAGAGCTTCATCTTCGGCCTCCCCGCCAATGCCAAAGCCCCTACTTGCAAGCTCTATGGCGTTGCTGCCGCTCAAGTCCCCAAGCAGGGCAGCGAGCTGTACGTCTTCGACAAGGCTTGCTCCTCAAAGGCTGTTCCCAACACCAAGCCCACCCACGACGAGCCTCGCGGCCAAGTCAAGGGCAAGCTAGCTGCTCGTGATGAGATGTGCAACACTGCTCCTACCGGACCTACCAACGGCAGCATCCAGCCTTTCGCTACCCCCAGCGTCAAGACTGCTGATAAGTGCCAGGATGCATGCACTGCTCAGAGTGACTGCCAGAGCTTCGTCTTTGGCCTTCCTGCCGACGCATCTGCGCCCGTTTGCAAGCTGTACAAGGTTGCTCCCGCCAATGTTCCCAGCGGCGATGACAAGCTTAACGTCTTTGCCAAGAGCTGCCCTGCTGCCAAGGTTCCTACTACCGATCCTACTCATGTTGAGCCCCGAGGAGAGCCCCCTGTTGAGCAGAAGCCCCACGACAAGTCTGCCGACAAGCCCAAGCCCAAGCCCAAGGGTCCTCCTCATGTTCAGCGCCGAGGACAGCCCCCTGTTGAGCAGCCCCCTACTGAGCAGAAGCCCAAGCCCGAGCCCAAGGCTCCTACTACTCCTCCTCATGTTCAGCGCCGAGGACAGCCCCCTGTTGAGCAGAAGCCCAACAAGCAGTCTGCCGACAAGCCCAAGCCTAAGCCCAAGGTTCCTACTACCAACCCTCCTCATGTCGAGGCCCGAGGACAGACCCCTGTTGAGCAAAAGTCCAACAAGAAGGCTGCCGACAAGCCCAAGGCCAAGACTCCCACCAAGCCCAACAAGGGCAACGGCAAGCACAACTAAACAACAGTTGTTTGAACACCCACTTTCTAGTGGAGATGTTATCGACTCGACCTGCATGTTAGATGCACAGTGACAATCGAATGTGGTGAAACCTCGGTGATACGCTTGACATTCGAGGTTGGAACATGATGGTTCCAAAGGAAAAGCGAACTTGTAATCCACACTCTTTCTGATATAGACTTGTTATTTGTTTTTTATTTTCTTATTATGTAGTAGCATCAATTGATCGGCCGATCTGTCAACTCTCGCTTCCTGATATGAACTCGTGACCAGTCTCTCTATCATGCAAAGAACAATGAACCAATTATTTCTTTTTGCAAACACCCTAAAATTGGATCCGAGATCCAGTATTACTTTAATAATAGCGTAATATCCCGATCATCTGCTAGCACCTTCATCGTAACGATACCGTCGGTGTCTGGATCGTTCGCGAATGCGTAAGAGAGATCCAGGACCTTCAAGTTGCAAAGTCGTTGGCCAGGACCGGCGTCTTCCAATATTCTGACGAAAACCTCAATGTAAGGCTGTAAAGTCGGATTCTTGCTGATCCAAGTGTTTACCATGTCATAGCATCGCGGCTTCAAATACTCGATAGATGCAGGTAGCTTGCCAGGAACAAGACTGGTTTTGTTTTCCTCGTCATCAGAATCAACTGTTAAGAGGTCGGCCATGGGACAGCTGAGCCGCCGGAGATTGATAAAGTCTTTGTATATGTCTTGTCTCATCAATATATCATCAGCCAGAAAATCATAGTCCAATTTAAGCGATTCGGGATCCAGTAGATATCCTCCTCGACGATCAGTTCGTAGGTCAATCTCCTCCACTGAATCTTGACACATACTACTGAGAGCTTCCGCAATTTGTTCGCGATCTGTTGCGTCCCGTGTAGGATCGAAAGTAGGCCGTAGTGTCAATTTCTTTAAGTTGCCGACACCGCGGAGTAGTGTTGATAGTCCGTCCCCAATGAAGTCGACATCTCTTAAGACAAGTTCTTCTATTTTTGAGGAAGCGTACGGTATCGCCATTGCGTAGCGTCGAGCATATTGGCCGTGAAACGGATCAAATGTCCCATTAGACCACACGTCAAGGTGTGTAGCCCAGTCGTAAATACCGGATATCACGAACGACTGAATCTTTGGCAGGCGAAAGAAGCTGGTCACAGCTCCAAAGAAAAGATGGTTGTGTTTATAGCAATGATGTACCTCCAAGTGCCGTACTTCCGCGAATGGTAAGTCTTTGATATGTGTTTCGTGCAATAGTCGAACAATGGCTTGTTTTGCAAATGTCAAGACATGGCAATGTTCATCGTCAATTATGGAAAATGGAGGGACTGTGATACTCAGATGAGTCACTCCAGTGCACCAAGCCAGAAGTAAAACATCGAGGGCGTCTACAGACCCCCGCTCAATATCAGAGCATAATTGATTGAGGTACTCAGATTCCATTTTGACGTCTGATGCAGCTGCCTGGGACAGAGCTAAGAGTGTCTCGCTGTCCAAGTCGACAACTGATGGATTAGACTGGCCAAGTTCTAGCGCATAGCCGATACTGAGACGTTTGACCTTTTTTCGACGCTCAGGATGTCTGAATAGATGCAGCACAAATTGTTCGGTTGTCGGCTCTTCACATTCTTGGCTGTTGTCCCATCGGTGGATCAACCAAGGAGAACCTATCTGGTTCAAGTGCTTGTTGGCAAGGCACAGGCTTCGAAGGGATTCAGTGCTGAGAAGAACAAGAAACTGGCAAATTCTGTCGATAGTTTCGACTGGAAGCTTGACTAAAGAAGCCATGGTGGTGACGAGAGGAAGTTGTCAAGGGAGAAGTGTTGAGAAGGGATCATGTCCTTTTTATTATGTAGTCAATATGCCCGGGTAAATTTCGGCTTACAGGCAATAGCCCTTTCTGTAAGTTGATAGTGTCCCTGTCAGACGAGAGTAAAACTAGTCAAACCCCGCATTGCTCAAAACAAGGTTCATGATATCTCAATTGTTCGCTCGTTAATTATGCCAGCAACCAAGACTTCGTCTACAGACAAGTTCAAGAAATGGTTTCGAAAGCGCTCCAAGTCTGATGATTCGAGATCGGAGACCAGCACAGTTGTTTCGGATACAAGCACCTCTTTTAGGTCTACTGTTACACAGAACTCTCGCCCCTCAGCTGACGCGGCATCAATTAGCTCAGATGTGAAGGGAACCGACGCAGTATCATCAACCATTCCCGAAAAAGTACCTGAAAAGGTTATAATAAACGAGAAGCCTGCAGCATTGAGGGATGAGAACACAACCGAGAAAGATGACCACCCACACCCATGGAAACAAGCTGTGTCTTATCTGAATGAGGAAGATCGAGTTCTTATTAACAGTGTTGATGAGCATGACAGCAACGCCAGCGTATTCGCGGATCTGCACGACTTGATCATCAAGAAGAAAACGTTGGGGGAAGAGAAGGCATGGAAGATTACGTTTGGAGGCCGCAGAATAGTACTGCGGGATGTTTTGGCAAAAATCGTGTCCTGGTTGGATTCGTTCAAAGCTATCGGTGATGTAATCTCACAGGTCGACCCAGTACATGCTGGTATTCCATGGTCAGCCATCAAGCTTGTGCTTTCTGTATTTACTGCGGACAATGAGCAGATGGGGCTACTTATCATTGGAATGGAACAAGTTATATGCCTCATTGCACGATGCAGCATCTACCACCAACTCTATTTAGAGAATGTTGTACATACAACTAAGTTGCAAACGAAGGCTACGCATCAACTTTCAAACGCAATGGCTCGCCTGTATGCTAAGCTGTTTTCCTTTCTTGCATACTACATCAGATTGCTGGATCGCAACAGCGCTGTCAGAATGTTAAAGACATTTTGTAATCCAAGCGAAGTTGCGGCGAAACTCAAGGAAATCGGAAACTTGGAGACTCAAGTCACGACAGAGGCCAATGTTTGTCAAGGCACCATCGCAGAATCCGCCTTCCAAAACATGGACGAAAATTCTCGGGATACCCGACAAAAGCTCAGAGAAATGTCGTCAAGTTTTGACGGCCAGATGGAACAGCTTTGGAAGCATCTCAATGAAGATGAGAGGTGCAAGATTCTGCAGTGGGTGTCGGATATCCCGTACGAAAGTGACCATTACATCGCTCGCAAAGGGAGAGTCGAAGGAACCGGAGAGTGGCTCATGGGTCATGAGGTTTATCAAACATGGCAAAGATCGGATACGTCAAATCTTATGTGGCTAAATGGAATACGTAAGTGAACAACACTGGATCCTGATGTTGAATGGGAAACTGACACTTTTCTAGCGGGAGCTGGCAAGACAAAACTTTCATCCAGGGTCGTCGACGATTTTCTGGCAAGATTGCCAAAGGAGGCCGAGGAGAACACTGGTTTCGCATACTTCTATTGCGATCGCAATCGACCCGACCACAGTGAACCTGTGGCGATCATGCGAAGTATTATACGACAGCTGTGTGCACCCCGTGACAATCGCAGCATCGAGTCCTGTGTCGAGCATCAATACTTAAAAAGGAAGGTGAAAGGCTTCTCCAGTGACAGGCTTGTCGCGGAGGAGTGCAAACAGTTACTTATGCAACTTGTTGCTGGGTATAAGAGTGTTTACATCATGGTGGATGGTTTAGACGAATGCGACCGTGGAACAAGACATATCCTCATGGACCTTTTGGATGAAGTTATCTTCAAGTTTCAACGAATCGTCAAAGTCTATATCGCGAGTCGTACTGATCAGGATCTGAGAAAACGATACAACGAGGGAACCCATCTTGAGGTAACCGCCAATGACAATCAAGCAGATATTGAGAAGTTCGTGTTGAGCAAAATGGATCAGAGCGAATTTTGCCGGACCAAGTTATCTCGAAAGCTCCGCGATAAAATCTTAAGCACATTTCAAGACAAGAGTCAGGGCATGTTTCAGTGGGCAACACTTCACATCGGCGAGTTGATACAGCTGGAGAGGAACGCGGACATTGCCAGGTATCTGGATGGATTACCCAAGGGACTTGAAGCTGCTTATGACAAGATCTATGGTCAGATTTCTGACCTGACTGGCAGCAAAAAGAGTATTGCATTTGCGGCTTTTCAGATTGTCATGGTATCCCAGCGCCCCCTGCATCCATTTGAGCTTGCAATTGCCGCTGCTCAACATCCAGATCATAACTTCATCCTGGATCAAGATGTTGATATCGAATATGTTCTCGAAGCCTGTCAGAATTTACTTGTCGTTGCAGATGGATCTCAAGAACGAGAAGTCACCGCAGTGCCAACAACGGATCCAGACCTCCAAGGCTATCTGAAACAAGAGGTCAAAGCGACTCACACGTCTGGCACAATGGCAGTATGGGAGAATAATATCGGTGTCACAAAAGATTCAATCTGCAGATTTGCCCACTTGTCGGTCCAGGAATATTTGGAAACAAAACACTGGAGTTCTGCACAAGCCAATGAAATGATGGCAGGAATCTGTCTCCAGACGCTGCTTTGCCTGAAACTACCAGGTGAGGTTGAAAACGGACAAGAAGAAACCCCGGATAGTGATTCTGAAGACTGGGATGCCGCCTTGACCCTTTATGTTTCTCATTCGAGGAAAAGAAATATCGTTAAGATTGTTCCAGATGAAGTAAGCCGGCAATTAGATGCGAGTTTAATTCCAAGCCTCAACAAGGGGACTGTTGACAAGATATCCAACTGCGATACCGTGTCTTTCCCACTCCCAGATCCACCACCATTTGAGTGCTATTTGGAATTGGTCGATTACGACATCCATGATGGCCATGGTGAATCATGTCTTTGTGAGACCTTTGAGCCATTCTTGGTCGGATTTGAGAGATCGCCGTTGGAGGCATGGACTACATACTGCTCACACTCCCTTCCAGAACACCTTGCAAATCTGCGCAAGAACCGTAAGGAAGGAATTGGGTATAATTTACTGGGCTTGATCAGGCAGTTTCTTGGTACACCTTCCAACTCAACTGGATCATACATGGCATGGACACGTCTTGCACAGAACGCACTCGTCCTAGATGACCCCAAACCTAATCACGCTACCATAAAAAGCGCCATTCGACCATATACAACGCCGGTATTCGGATGTGTCCTACTTAGGATTCATGAAGTACTCGACGAATGGTTGAGCAAGGATGAGGTAGATCCCAATCGCCGGAACTTCCAAGGGGACAGTTTGCTCGATCTAGCTGTTCGCAGCTTCAATACGGACGTTTGCAAGGTACTCATCAAACACGGTGCCGATCCCAACCTTCCGAATTCATTCACTGTCACACCTCTCGGTTCAGCCGTTCATCATGCCGACCTCAACCTTGTGCAAATACTAGTGGAGGCGGGAGCAGATCTCTGTACTAGCATGGTGCCGATCAGTGAACAAAAACGAGGTTAGAGAGGGTTGACAGCGCCGCTCTGTGGAACACCAATTCATGAAGCGGTCAGGACCGGGAACGCTGATATAGTCAAGGCCATTGTTAATGGCGCAAAATCGGCTTCTTATCAGGGCCAACCACTACGTCTTGAAAAAGCATTGAACGAAGCAGCACAAGCATGTAGGCCAGATCTAGCAGCGATTCTCTTGTCCTACGGTGACAACCAGGAGGGGTACCGCCAAGCCATGATTCATAACGCTCTCAATCATGTACCAGCAACTGATGCTGGAATCGACATCATGAAGTTTCTCATGGGTCTTTTGAACAATCGGAACCATACCTTGCTCCATTCAGCTGTGAAGGATGGTAATTGGGCGTTTGTCGAGGCACTTACCAAGATGGGAGTGGATGTTAACGCTCTCAGGGATAATCTATCCCAAGAGACTCCCCTTCATTCGATCTTTCGGAAATGGTGTGGTGATGAATTAGTCAAGGTTCAAAAGATCGTTGACAGGGGAGCAAACGTCAATACTCGAGACGTTAATGGAAATACGCCACTTGCTCTAGCCATGATGACAAAAATATTCGGTTCCAAAACCACAGATCATGAACAAGACGAAGACACGACAGCGGATGAGTCCACACCAGATACATCACGTGTGGAAGCTATTCGCTACTTGTTGCAGCATGGTGCCCACACTGATACCGTCAACAGAAACGGGATGACTTTGCTTGGTATCGCCTGTGCGCATGCAGTTGTTACACCCGAGGTCATCGAGATGTTACTCGAACACGGTGCCAATGTCAACGCAACGCAAGGTCATGGCGAAGTTTCAATGAGTCCTTTGGACATTCTGTACTTGCATTACAAACCGTCAGCAACAGAAATACTAACATCAGAAGACGAAAACCTGGCAGCCGTAAGAGAAATACTCAAGAGACATGGAGCAAGACACTTTCGAGCTACTGACTATGAGAAGTGGGATGTACAAACGAAACTAGAGTGGATAACAGAACATAGAACTGGGCCTTTTGCTGTGCCAGATGTTACTACATGTTTTACTCGAGGGCAGGCTTTATCAAAGGGAGGCGTTAAGGAATATGAATGGGTCCGCAAAAAGAAGAAGAAGACAGAAGAGGAATCAGCAGAGGCGGAGGAAGTGGAGAGTCTTGTCCCAAGTATATCCTTAACCTATATATAATAACTTGGCCAATTTGCTTTTCTTCACATTTTATGTCATTCAACCCATCCAAAGTTTGTGCTTTACCTTGCCAATGTGTATGTTTTATTGTGTGATAACCCTAGCTTCCTAGCTTTCCGACCGATTCCCCCCCTTTCAACGCCAGTTGATATAGGTGGAGGGAAGAGGGAAAAAAAACCGGATGGAAGCAAGTGACGCATTTTATGCCCATCTAAACCTTATGTTAGGGCAGGGCAAGGCAAAAAAAAAAGGTCATGTGTGAGCATTGGAGTCATAATGCTCGAAAAAGTAAAATGAAAGATGGAAGCCCTGTCCTCCAGTGCTTTACCTTGCTCTATACATATACCTATGGTAGCTTTACGTATTGACGTTCCTGTCACTACAGTACTTGTCTAAGTTGTAGTGATATTCTAATTCATAATTCTGTGCTTATTGCCATAAGCTACTTAATTACCCTCATGCTCAATATTTCTTCATTATAACGTCCTCAGGTTTGCCCTTTTCCTGATCTGACGATGCTTCGGATGAGTTAACAACAACATCGACAAAAGTATTATCTTGGTCTTCGATAAAATCCTTAGGCTCCTGCCATCCCGAGACCTTCGCAATACCATCATTGGGGAAAAGCATATTCACCAACCAGTAGCCACCAAACGCTATGAAGAGTCCAACGGGATATGCAACATAGTAGAATCTTTGGACTCCCAGTGGTGCCTTGACACCCATCTGGGAAAGGAATCCGTAGAAGTTGGGTGCAACGGCGATCAAATAAACCGCAAAGGCCCTCAGATTGAAGCCGTGGAAAAAGTGGTAAGTAGAAGCCTTATGTCCTGAGTAAAGCATGGGAATATCGAAAAGGCCGCGTCTCAGGAGGTAGTAGTCGCAGATCAGTATACCAGTGATGGCGCTTAGGAAGATTTGGTACGAGCTCAGGAAGTTGATAAAGACAGATGCTGACGATAGTAGGTACCACGGGCAGATTGCGTACGACATAACTAGAGACATTCTGTTAGTGTCGAGTTCCTTCCTGTTTTTCTATGGCTCAAAAAGTAGATGGGATCATACCTGCACAGATGAAGAAACCACGCTTCACTGTGATGTACTTGGGCATAAGCGATGCGATATCGTTTCCGGCACTGGGAGAGTAATATTGTCAGCAAAGTTGACAGAGACTATCGATGGAAAGCCAGGTTGAACTCACGGGATAGAATTCTCAAAAATAGCTGAGAATACAGTAGAGTAGACATAAGCGAATGAGATCAAGGCACATCCCGCACGATTGGCAGCGGTATAACGATCACCCTCCATAAGCATGTCAAGGGTGATAAGAGGATTCCAAACGACCTGAGAGCACACGAGTAAGTAACAAGAATCTTTTCCCAACAGCGTTTCTACTAACCTCGCCAAAGATACTTTTACTTGCAGCCGCGATTACGTTGCCAAACACTCCGACCAAGAAGTTAGACAGTGGGAAGCTGAAAACTTGACCAGCAATAACATCGTTGGGCTTAGTCGCGTAACGTTGCAGGTCAGCTGCATTCGTGATAAAGGTACCACAACTAGCAAGTCCCAAGAAGAAGAACTTGAGAATCATCCAGGACTTTTCTGAACCACTGACGGTGGAGGGCTCGGAAAGTGTTTTGCGAACACTGCCAGACAGGGACAATGTCCAAGCGACGAAGGCGATGGTTGCGCCGAAGAAGACACCGACCTTGACGTGGACCAGCTTCTTCATACGCGGGACTGGAATGAACAGAAAGGCGCAATTGATAAGCCAGTAGAGGAAGAAACAAAGCATTTGTGCCGAGTTGAGAGCAGACTTTGTGCCCATGATGTCGGGAATATTAGCAATGGAAGGGAAGATGGCATGAAGGAAGACACTATAGTCGAGGTGGTGGTTAGCAAGTGTTCAATTGTACAAGAGAAAATATCGATAGATAAAACCTACTATAAACACTGAGCTCCCTGCACGGATGTCACTCCGTTCCAGACAATGGACATGATGGCACGGTTGAAAGTAGGCCACAACGCACCCCATGTTCCGAAACTGGCTCTACAAGCGACGGGGAAGGGGATTCGGTACAATGCGCCGGCTCGACCATTGAGCGCCATTAGAAAACCGGCGAGCAACTGGCCACCGAGTGAGCAGCCCAGAGCCTCCCACATACTAAGACCAGCGGACTGGCCTGTGGAGGCCGAGTATAGATTGCTCACATTTGCTGTGGCAGCGAACCAGAAGGCCGAGTATGTGATGGAAGTCCAGGTGCGGTCCTTAACGGGAGTGGGACGGATAGAGTCATTGTCGAGGAAGTCGGCTGGTTGAGTGGTCCCGTCTGCTAAATGCTTCTTGACAAGCAGACGCTGGTGGGCCTTGTTGACGATAGAGGCCATGGTTCTTCGTCTGTTGTGTTATAAGAGGAAAATCGTTGGCTAAGTTCTAAAGAATGCAGGCCATGCTTGATGTTTATAGAATACAGGAGGTAAATCTCGAGCCGATTAACGAACCAACTCTTTGGTTCCCCGGACTCCAGAATTGATAAGATTTGATCCATTAAACTCTATATTCCAGCATTTATTACCATATCTGATGGTTATGGCCAGGATTAATTTAATGGAACAAGTTGACTTGTGGGTCGTTATCAATAAGCGCAGAGTCGTTAGTGGTAGCAACTCTGTTATCTAGAGATTGTACTCTGTAGATTGCGCTAAATGGGTTCCAGGAGCATCCCTGCGTAACCCAACGATAGGTGAACTTGTGCAGATAAGAGACGTGATCGGTAATGATCGGTGTCATCGGCGAGCTCCGCCATGCGTCTTTTACAATGATACTATCAATCACTCGGCTCAGACGGCTTGAAGATGCTAGAATCCTTGCCTATCATTCTATATTAGGCTGTCACTTCCGTTGTAGATGTTTGTGACATTTGTCCAACCACCAAATAAGCAGAACGGCAATTCTGGCTAATCTCTCCACTATTTGATACCAGCCTTTCCCCACTCAAGACCATTGTCTGTAGCAGCCACAGCATCAACAATATCATCTTCACCATTACTAGATGCCATAACACTTTGAAAACTGGAATTAATCACCATGGCTACTACCACAGTCGAGACCACAGCTCCAGCCGAGTATACAACGGTGCAGCTGTTAACACCGAATGGGCCTGTCTCCCGTCGAGTGCGCTGCGGCAAACCACGCACCCCAACTCTCGAAGAGATGCCTATCATCGATCTCAGTTCCATAGATGGAGATGAATCAGCGCGCAAAGCTCTTTCTACTCAAATCAAGGCAGCGGCTGAAAACACAGGGTTTTTCTACGTTTCTAACCACGGTATCCCCCAGGACTTGATTGAGGAAGCTCTCCAACAGTGCAAGAACTTCTTCAATCAATCACAAGACGACAAGGATCGGGTCGCTTTTACCAAGGCGGGCAAGTTCTGCGGTTATCACGGCGTAGGAAGCACACAAATTAACAACAAAGAAACAAAAGGTAAACAGAGCTCAGTTCATGTCTAACCATTTTGCTCACTACATATCATAGATAACAAAGAAACTTTCTCTATGCGATATGACACTCGCATCGACCCGAGCCATGATTGTGTGGATGATATCAACTCCAACTTTGATTCCATAGATTTTGTTTGGAACGGAACAAGTCATCTCACGAAATTTCGCCCCGTCCTTACCGAGTTCTATCAAAGGCGACTAACTTTGGCACGGAAACTGATTCGGCTGTTCGCCCTTGCTCTTGAGCTACCTGAGGATTACTTTGACAGCATCATTACCACTCCTGGTGCCGATGCAGTGCACCTTCACTACCCTGGCACCGAAGAGACTGATGATATCGACGTTGGCATTGGCTCACACACCGATATCCAATGCGTGACTCTGCTATGGCAGGACATGTCGGGCGGGCTTCAAGTTCTCTCAGCGGATGACGAGTGGCTGGACGCTCGGCCCATCGAAGGAACTCTGGTCATCAATATTGGTGACTTTTTACAGAGGTTATCCAACAACCGTTTCAAGTCGACTGTTCATCGTGTTTACAACCGCCAAAAGGCATCTCGTTACGCCATGCCATTCTTCTTGGGCTTTAACCCAGATGCTGTCTGCGAGGTTGTGCCAACGTGTACTGATGCAGAGCACCCTCCTCTCTATGAGCCGATTTCATGTGGCGAGGTAAATCAAAATTATTCTTTTTGTTTCACGGGACTGTAACTAATTACCTTGACAGTGGCGTAGCTCTCGTCTGAGATTAGCAGAAACTGGAACGTTGAATTGAGAAAAATAATTGTAGGGGAAAACATTTCTAGGTGTCGGGCCGCTTCGGGTGTTGTGTTTGCCGAGATCGGCATGAATATTATCCTAATCTGTAAATATTGGTCTCGGAATCAATGTGCTCACTTCTCTACAAAGCTTCACAATTGATTCAAACTCATGTTCCCTTCCCATTACATCTATCTACCTTTTTATATTGACTGCCCATCATGTTGTCCTTTCTACGGTCAGCACAGCCGCCACGCACCAACAATGCAAGAAATAACCCCATTACCTACGATTCTGGCCGCTCCTCAGTCAAATTTGGCAAACCCAACTCAGACTACATCATGACCCATCGTATCCCGCCAACAACAAAAGAACATGGCACGTCCATTGTCGCTCCACCATTCCATTATCATATCCACCAGGACGAATTCTTTAATGTGCAGTCTGGCATGGGTCGTTTCTACCGTGGCATCGCCAAGGAGCCATTTGCTATACTCTCCGACGAACCCAACGGCCAGCGTAAAGCCTCGATCAAGGCAGGACGGTATCATCGCTTTGAGAATGCATCTGAGACGGAAGACCTAGTTGTTGATATCCACTTGGCGCCTGAGTCTTATGAAAATGAGCAAAGATTCTTTCGCAATTTCTTTGGGTATCTGGACGATTGCAGAGAAGCAGGAAAGCCACCGAGCTTCTTCCAGTTGATGGTGTTTTTACATGATGGGGATACGCCGCTTGCAGTGCCGATGCCATGGGAGTGGTTGGGAAAGATTGCGAGTAGATTGCTCCTTTGGGGCGCGGCGTTTTGGGGACGATTCATTTTGGGATACAAAGTGACATATCCCGAGTACTATGAAGACACAAAGTCCAGATAACGATTGAATCGAGCAATACTATTTTTACGTCGTCTCTGATATGATTAACTCGAACCGTGAGTGCGGCTGGTGGCGCGTTCGCTGGCGGATAACGCACCCTATAGTTCTCTCAACCCCGCACTCCGGCATCGCATTTCCGACGAGATTCAATATTTAATGCGAGACTGAGAACATGAAGTAGCCATTTAAAACACGATTTCCTGCTTATTTTTAGACATTCATATCGCCATGACTTCTCTACTTTGGTCCTCGATTCCATGGGTTGACTCCGGTACTGGTTGGCACAAACATCGAACTCCATACACAACAAACGCAACCTACCTGCACACTTTAGATGTATGGGTACCCAAAGCCATAGACACTTACTCTCTCCCGACGCCTGACTTCGTTCCTCGTGATCCAGGGACTTGGGTGATCTATATCCATGGTGGTGCTTGGCGTGATCCTCTAGTTGACTCGTCGTCCTTTGAAGCAACGGCGCTCAAACTCTTGAATGACAAAAAGGCTCATATTTCGGGAATTGCTTCAATAAACTACCCACTTTCAAGCCACCCCAACCATCCTACCCATCCTGCACCACCTCGCGATTCTTCACAACCTGTGGATATTGCTCGCACGGCCAAACACCCGGATCATATCATTGCTGTACTCGTTGCTATTGCATATCTCCAGAATGAACTTGGCGTCGCTCACGATTACGTCTTGTCAGGTCATAGCTGCGGCGCAACATTGACGTTCCAGACAGTCATGAATCCTGACCGATGGGTAGCAGCACCGAAAGTGAAGAAGCCCAAGGTCATCGCCCCTCTTAATGGGTTATACGACTTGGCCGCTTTCATCAACAATCCACCAGAGTCCCACAAGAACCTCCAGCCTCTTTACGTGGAGTTTACAAAGAATGCATTTGGAGATGATGAGACTGTTTGGAGGGATATATGCCCAACTATAGTTTCAGACTGGTCGGAAGAGTGGCCTGAAGGAAAGGTTGTCGTTTTTGCCCAGAGCAAAAATGATAGTCTTGTCCCGTATTCTCAGACAGAGCTTATGAAGAAGCATTTGAGTGAGAATTCTAAGCTTGAGGTCATTGAGATGGTAGCTAGTGGCGATCATAATGATCTTTGGAAACGAGCAGATGAAATCGTCGAGATTATAAAGCGGGCTGTCGAGTATCATAGCAAAGTGTAAAAAACGCATCTGATCAGGTGCGTGGTACTGTATTTTAGAGTATTTTAGAATAGAATGAAAGATCAATTCTACACCGCTTAATTGCAGTTTCTTTTGACATCCGTCTGAAACTTAGGATCACAAGTCTCTTGGATCTGCGACACTTCATACTCCAAGCTCACATAGATCTGGCATCCTTCGCCACCCATAACTCTCCCTGCCTCCTTAGTACCTCCATACTTAAGAACCCTCTGCGCCATACCCTCAGCAACGGCCTCATTTCTAGTTGGATCATTCAATTCCACACCCTGACTGTGCTTCGCGAACCCAGCGATGGCGGCGTATCCCAAACGTCGAGCATAAAGAAAGGCGAGTTGTTCATCAATGATGTCGATGTATCTCCTGGCACAAGCTAGCTCCTCGGTCGCGTTGGAGCAGCTACACACTGATGCAACAGGGACTTGAGAAAGGATATTCGGGTCGTAAGGAGAACCAGGTGACGCTCTTGGGGAGTTTTCGAGGGTCGCGTTCGAGGATGGTTGAAAGGTGCATGATGAGGTGCATGTTGCGAGAGTCGCGAGTCCGAGAACGAGGTAAGCTGTTGAGAATAACGACATATCTTGAATAGTCATGCGGTTGTGAAAAGAGAAGTTGACGTGGTTGTTCGTTTGAGTCAAAAGCCAAGGAGACATCCAATTCAAATAAGAGATGAAAGGGGTATTTATACTTTTGCCCAAACCTATATACTTTTTCAGCCGCCAGGATCATCATGAACGTAATTTGCCGTTTCCGAAACTCTATTCGCACTCCACCGCCAACTCCAAGAACCTTAGTGATATCTATCTCAGCTCGTGTCTCTGCTCAGCTGCCGGGAGTTCAACGGGGTTTTGAGTACTAGGCAATTCGTGAAAAGGTGCCGGTGATGTGGAGCTTGCGAGAGTTCTATCGATTGATGGCTTGTAAGCTCCAGTCTGGGTGTAATCCCCGTTGTGGCTACCCATCGCCTCATCAGGCTTAGCAGCAAGGCCAGTGTTTCGTCTTTTGCGTCGCCAGAGGAAGAATCCCAATAGTGCAATCGCAAGAACGCCAAGTACGGCTCCTATCGCGATGCCTGCTATTGCACCGCTTGAGAGGCTGCTGGAAGAAGAATCGGAGGATGAGGATGATGCAGAGTCTGTAGCTGTTTCGCTCGACGAATCTGTTGTCGTCCCTGCATCGCGTGTTGACTCGGGAGGGGGCTTTATATCTCTTAGCTATCGAATTTTATACCTGGAGTCAGACTTACGTTTGTGAAAACAGTGCTGTAGGCGTCATCGTCAACATTTTTGACACTGGTCATCAGCCAACGCTGCCTCTTTTGGTACCCGTCGAGATTTGGGCTCATAAAGACGGCGTTACCAGGAATCACATCGAGGTGATACTTGGTGCCGTTTGCGACATTTGTAAATAAATATGTTTCAGTCGTATTCGTGCCCCATAGAGATACATCCCATTGTTGTGACTCTGTCCCATCACTGTCAGCCAGACAGGCGCGTGTGCGTCGGTTCTCGACGGATTCGAAATCTCGATAACACACGGCGAATTGTTTTCGTGTCGTCGTTTCGGAGCATCGAAGGGAGTATCGGCCTGGTACCTTGTCGATGGGTTGCTGAGAGCTTTGTTAGAAAACTTGGACATGATATCGTGCCTCTGTCCATGGTACGTACAAACTGCCAGTATGTCTTCCTGTTTTTAACAGCATAGACACGAAATCCGTCATCCCCGCTATCTTCCTTGTATGTTTGTAGCATGCCCGTAAAATTTCCATTATAGTCGTCGACCCATTCTTCGGTTAGATGGTACCAGACATTGGGATCTATGTCGGTCGCCTTTTTTAGATCCTTAAAGTCGGACATGACAGCCTTTGGGTTTTATTTTCGTGTTCTGTAACTTGGAGAGGGCCGGCCGACGATCGTAGAAAGAGGATCATGGAGAGATTAAAAAGGTGGAAAACAAAGATGGGGATCGGCTGCTTTTGTGTATTCCTTTTATGGTCCTTAAGGATCGACATCTGCTTAGCCCCCAATGCTGACATGCCAAGATCTTGATCATTTCCAAGGCATAATCTGCAGACATTCAATAAGTCCTAGTTATAGCTATCGCAGTCCTTTAAAAGGATGGTCCACTCCAAGAGGCTACTGATATAAAGACGTTTAATAGTGTCTAATAAATAAGTCGAGATCCATCTAAACGACGTTGAAGAATAAAGTTAAAGTTTACAGCGACATTTAATCCACAAGCGAGCGCTGAGTGAGATGAGATCATAGGGGGGTCAAAAATAAATTAGGAAATGAAAGAGCTGGGGTATTGTGACGAATAAGAATGATTCACGCTTCTAATCCTTGTCTGGTGACTGGAACTTGAGGCACAGTTCTGCAACGTTCAGAGGTGGAATTACTAGTAGGATGCTAATCCCTGAATGAAGCTGAAAGAATTGCACACCACATTATCGGTTCAAGACATACAACAATGGACGGATTATTACTATTTAATCGTGCCAAGCCCGTTTGTTATTTCTTATTGACACTGTTCGACACATTCAAAATGAAGGCCTGTCTACGGTCCAAAATCATCGTTCTTCTTCTTGTGTATCTGAACACAGTCGCTGCTAGGCGTGGTGGAGGTTCCTGGGGAGGTTCTGGCGGTGGTTCCAGCGGTGGAGGCTCAAGTGGTGGGGGCGGATCTGAAGGTGGCAGTGGAGGTGGCACAGCCGAAAATCCTCCCCCAGGATTTAATTCATGGTCGTACAACAATAACGGTATCTTTGATGAGAATGACACCGGCTGGAAATGCGACCCAAACACCTGTGGATGTCAGCAGTTGACTGAACGAGAAATTGTTTACGGCATCCCGGGACTCTACTACAATGGCACATTGACAGTACAGCACCACATCACGAATAGCTCATCCTGGCTAGATAAGGGACCTAGAGCCTGTGACATGGCTGATGATGAGCCCAACACTTACAAATACCCAGCTCTCTTCTTGGTCGCTCCGACAGGAAACAGGACAGATCCGAACCCTTTCCACTGGAGACTATTCGGGTTCCAACCAGCCGACCAGACTCTGGGGACCACAGAGTCCTACATTGACATTTACCAACGATGGGTACATCTTAGATCGAGCGATTTTGTCGTTTCAGGAACGCCCTACGGTGGCACATACTTTTACGATACCTCCATAGGACGCTATACGCTTTCAGATGCAACGAACCGCCATAGAAACACGACCGCCTACTGGTCGACCAAGATTACCAATGCCGACATTGACAGTATCTCTGCCCGTGCCGTCTACAAGACGAAACCACCGCCGCTTAACATCGATCAGAATACTAGTAGACCTGGGCCCGCCTCGAGCCAGTACATAACCTTTAGTGATGTATGTGCTTGGAACTCAGATATTGCAACCCAGGAGTATAAACCACTTCAACGCAGTAATGTATCCCACAACGATCATATCAACACGACGACGCCTACAGTTTGGCTGGAGCCTGATGCCGTGGCTGAAATGAAGGGCATCGGCGCCTCAAAGATGACCTTCACTCTTCAATCAAGTCTCGACGCTGCAAGACCCTGGATGAATCTACGACAGGCAAATTGCGGAGACGGCGCCAAACAAGGCACTCAAGATTATTCGATGGACGATCCATTTGAACTCGGTTACTTTTATTATTTGACGAATGATGACGAGTTGAACGATTGGAGACTTGACCTGTCCTTCAGTCTTTCCTTTGAAGGCAGCCTTGTGCGCGAAAACAGCACACGCATAAATGGAACAAACAAAGACGGTCTAGTGTTCGAGGCCACATATGAGACTCCTCCGCCAGACTACACACTGCCTTCGGAAGCTGATGGCTCTAGCGGCTCGAATAGTGAGTCGGGTACAACAAAGTTGTTGCTACAGAGCTCAAGTACTTTTGTCACAATCACGAGCACCTCGACTGTCTTATTACTCTTGGTATTTGGTTTGGTGTGAGAAGGTGCTGCGCTGTGCATATGGTCACTTAGACCAATAAACGAATAACCGTCTGTTTCTATCACATGGCGATTTGCAAGTGTTACACGATATCATCTGGCACGGATGAAAGGATGAAAGAAAATCACATTTGTCTATTTTCCTGATTGCGAGTCTTCATGTGTCTTCACACTAACTCGTGACTGTTAAGGCCTGTCACGATTTTCGGAAGCAGGGTACAAGTTTAGTTTAGCTTGCGATGCCAGCTAGTCTAATCGTGCTCGGTAGTGGTAAAAAGAGTCTCTCCGCGCTTGTCTCTAAGTGTATCCAATCACGCAAGTGATCTTGCTGGTTCAAATATCGTCTAATGGATACAAGGACTAACCACTGTATTAAACTCAGGTGGAGATGATGACGTGGAACATCTTGCTGAGGCAATTACATCTAATGAAAGAAAAATCGCTGAGCTTTTCATATTGTATGATATGACGAATGCAACATCAGGCCGTATTTGGAATCTGGAGCCCCTCCACCATCGCAAACTATCACGAATTAGGGTCATTATCATGATTTGACATATGTCAGAAATATCATAAGTGCCTCGGTAAGTTTTCGCTAGCTGATTATGGAAACGGAGTTTACAATACATATAAAGGCTAGTAGCCAGACAAACAGGGTTATATATTCATTTGACAAGGGCATGTCACAAGAATAACTGTATCAAGTCTTTGCCCATCTTGTTCTGCGAAACATTCAGATTCTTTGAACTTGAACAATCCGACTCGAGCGACATGGCTTCTCAATCCACAACCACTGTGTGTGAGTCTAGCTCCTCACGCCTCGAGCCAAGCTCCATCAGAACCTCAACCCTAAGAGCCAATCCAAAA
Source organism: Fusarium mesoamericanum (assembly GCA_017656745.1). NCBI lineage: Eukaryota > Fungi > Ascomycota > Sordariomycetes > Hypocreales > Nectriaceae > Fusarium > Fusarium mesoamericanum. Next base: position 19,133 of record JAGDUS010000032.1, on the reverse strand, counting down.
GACTCTATGAAATCCACCTGGCGTCTTGCCGATCGAAAAAATTGGACAACATCGCACTGGTTTTTCGAATACCTAGGTATTCATCCCGTCTCCTTGGATAAGCAGGTGCCTATTCATCAGAAAGGAGACAAAGTGCCATACACGCCAGAGTGGCAGTTGCATCGTTGGGTTCTTGTACATTCGCTCGTTCCGATCGCCATACACCACCTCATTGTGAGATTAACTGGTCACAATCTCACGCCAATGCAAGCCTTCTTCTTCTATAGCCTTGCTTTCAAGGTGGCCGCCGTTCACCAACTCCATGCTTTGCGCCGAGTCGGACATCTGACGGGATTTTTGGACGGCGATGTACATGCTAGGGATGGAGTACCCGATGTCGGAGTTACAAAAGTCATGAAGAGTCTCATTGCCACCTCAAGCTTCCGCCCAGTCTTTACGGTATTCCTTAGCTACCGTACCTATCAATCGCCTTCAAGTATGAATTGGCTGTGGCTACCATTGGAGATTGGTCTCTATGGTATTGTACTGGACTTTTGGTTTTACTGGTACCACAGACTTATGCATGAGGTTGGCAGTCTATGGAAATTTCACCGCACCCATCACTTGACCAAGCACCCGAACCCACTCCTGACACTATACGCCGACTTCGAACAGGAGATCTTCGATATCGCTGTCATCCCGCTTGCGACTTACTTCTCTCTGAAGTTTCTTGGATTTCCAATGGGTTTCTATGAGTGGTGGATATGCCACCAATATGTCATGTTTACCGAGTTGTCTGGTCATAGTGGCCTACGCATAAACACTTCACCTCCTAGTACACTCACCTGGCTTTTGCGCATGTTTGATGCTGAGCTTCTCATTGAAGATCATGATCTTCACCACCGCAAGGGTTGGAAGACAAGCGGCAATTATGGAAAACAAACTCTGTTGTGGGATAAGGTTTTTGGAACTTGTATTGACAGGATTGAGTTGAAGAAGGAGAACTTGGACTGGGAAACGCGTATCGACCTGCCGTTATTTTGACAGGCAAATTTGTTAGATGATAGTCATGTTCAACTAAAGAACTGGAGAGGGGTATATCTAACGCATTTGTAAATTTAACGCATCGAAACATCGCTACTTTTTCATCGTTGTGAAGATTGGTCGTATGCCTGTAGACTTGCAGAGGTAGCTAGTTATCTGACAACAGTACACAAACAACTAAAAATTCGTTCTTCAAACTCAAACGTAATCCCTCTATTCCTGTTCCACAGTGGTCATGGTTATCATGTCACCTGGCTCTAGAACCTAGAACACCCTTGCGCATGACATTATACACAGCGATGTCCTCGAAAATGATGTCGATATCCTTCAATGTCCTCTCCTCAGTTGAAGGGAAAAAGAAGAACATTTAAGTACATAATTTCTTAATATGAAATAGGAAAAGTAGTATTTTAGTGAGAAATGACCCAAGACCGTATCCAGGCTACCAACAGAGTTGAAGAAGCAGGAAATTCCTAGGTACTTTTAATAAGGGTATCACGGCAGACAGGGTTATCCTTGCTCGGAAATACCTTGTCCCGATATATCTTATCAGCTATCTAATCGCTTGTCTTATCTCCATAGGTCACTTGCAGGGCATTTCCAGCAGGATGCTAAGTAAGCAGAATATGATCCAGCCAATCAGAAAGGGGTTATCTTCACAGAGCTGGACCCACTGTTGGCTGGCGGGTGCCTAGGGTACGAGGATTCACCAGCCCAAATTACCCCACACTTCGTCATTCTCCAACTTGGATTGCCATTTCAACTTCTCCAAACCAACACCACAGCATCACGAGAAATGACACAACAACGCCATATCTCCTGCGCCGACACGAACACTATCGCCGACACGCCAGATCATAGCCGCGACCACCTACCACCTCGCTACCATCGTCACTCCTCATTCCTCGAGGCCGCTAGCAGCAGCACACCTAAAGAGCCGGCAACTCGCGCCGCAGGTCAATAAAATTCCGAATTCTACCTACTAAATGAGCGCTTTGCCTCCTTTCTTAGAAGGACCGGGACCTGCGGAAGGGGCTTGCTTGAGCTTGCAGATTCTCTGGAGTCCAAGTGAGTTGCCTGTCAGCGAACCTGGTTCTCTTTAGGTGTCTTCTGGCTAGATTTTCAGGTACGTCCCTACTTTTGTATGATAAAGAGCCGGCAACTTGCGCCGCAGGTCAATAAAATTCCGAATTCTACCTACCAAATGAGCGCTTTGCCTCCTTTCTTAGAAGGACCGGGACCTGCGGAAGGGGCTTGTTCGGGCTTGCAGATTCTCTGGAGTCTGAACAAGTTGCCTGTCAGCAAACCTGGTACTCTTTGCTTACCGTTTTAGTAACAGCCACTGGCTGCCGAAATGTCGCCTCCCTCACCTCAGAACATCGAGCCATGCATCCCTGCCGCCATCGAATGGGAAGTAAACCAGAAGCAGCACCATATCGCCGAACCCGACCCGCCCAGTCACAGCATTACTCTCGACATGCAGTTTTGTGCCGAAACTCGAAGCGCTCTCTTCAAGATATACGTTCCGATATATCTCAAGGGCTTTGTCAGTCTGTCGCAAATATGTATTATCATCGACCCTTCCTCTCTCGACTCACTCATATACACCTTCGATCCGACAATCCCAAGTGCAGTGCGTAAGAAGCTCAACTGCACGACTGTCCGGCTTGGCTTCAGGCTAAAACCGGGACGACATATCGTCATCATCGCCCCGACATCCGCGAATGCGCCCCTTGCACCGATTCGAGTACAATCAGGCAAAGTGCTTGATGCTATACGTATGCTCTCAGGGATAACGTCCTGTGGCGTTTATGTCGCGGCTTCCAAGATACCGTTGTCAGTGTTGCGCGCTATCAGCGAGACCGTCGACCGTGTTCATTTACGGCCTCTTCCCTACCACCTCACTAGCATGTTTTGTGGTGTAGGAGGGAAGACAATTCAACTCTCTGGTCACCAGAACAATGCCCCGCCACCACTTTATGACAACGACAATAACGAAGATCAGTCTCAATCAGCTCTGCCCAACCCAAAGAAACGACTACGACAGAACAGCCAAGCGTCATCAACGGATTTGATAGGTTCTGTCCTGGCCGAGCTCAAAGAACTACGGATCGCATATTCCTCGACGCTATCCGATAATGCACAACTAAAGAAGCGACTTGAGGCCGTGGAATCCGACGTCGAGCAGTTACAAGGCGAAACCCACCATACCAGCATGAAACAAGAGTCGATTGATGACAGAGTGCTTGAGCTCGACGACAACCTGGAGGGATTGACTCAGAGAGTTAAGGCCATCGAGGAAAGCAATCTCGACAGCGACAACAAGGCCATATTGAAAGACGAAATTATTGACGAGATCGCGATGCGCCTGTGCGCACATTGATGGTAATTGATCTGCAACTAGCTTGCTGAAGGTGTGTTTCTTATGCAAAGCGAGCAACGACCTCTACTGATACATCTAGATCATCTATGTTTTTGACATGGATAAACAAGGCTATTAAGACATGACGGTACACATGACTGAACGTTTGTTGTTGGCATGAGCGACATCTTTGGAGTATAGCAGAGCGGCATTTGCATGTTGATGTTTACACTATTGAGCACACTTGAGAGTTCTTAGCACTACCTAGACACAATATACTTTGTCTGCATTTTTGGTCAAATGCGTATCAAATAAAAGCCTACTCTCTTGTCTGGGATTAACACGCAGCCAGGCCCGGTATCCTACATCCCAACACCAGTGATACAAACCTTTAACGATTCATATTAGCTACTGGGTAGCAACTAACCCGTCACCAGAGACCAGACATTTGAAATGTCCATCGAGTCAATTGAGGACATTGCCTTGGAAAATACAACGAATCACTAACAGTTCCGGAGTTGTAGCAAATCATACACAGTTCCGAATGCGGGGGAAGCTAGTGTTCCCAGAGCCACTTCGACTGCGACATACATCACCAAGAAATGGATCAGCTTCCCCATGTTTAATCTGCTTTCCTGCTTTTACTCCATGTTTACCCCATATACCAGCCACACTGGCCGAGGTATTGTCGGATTAGGTATGGACGATCTCTCCCCACAAAGGCCGATGCAGGAACCAGTTCAGACCATGCCTATAAATCCGGTGTTCCCATAATCACGCACCGAGGGGGGTAGCTGATGGTATCGTGACAGTAGCACAATGGAACTGTCTATTCTCCAGTTTGTTTCTGCCCTACTGTGGCTCCAAGCTTGCTTGGTCGCTGCCCTCCCAGGACCGCATGGGTCTACCACTGATCTCACGACACTACCAAAGGTCAACCGAGTGCGGACTTTTATCCTCACCGACATCCTTAACGAACCTGATGATACAATGTCATTGATCCGATATCTACTGTACTCCAATGAATTTGACACCAGAGGCATTGTGGCAGTAACATCATGGTCCCTCAGAAACACGACACATCCTGGGGAGATTAAGAGGGTTATTGATGTCTATAGCAAGGTTGTAGACAAGCTCAACCAGCATGTTCACCCCGACAACCCATACCCTCATCCAAGCGATCTTATCAGCAAGATAGCATCCGGTCCTATCGTTAGTATCCCTCGTCCCTTCAATCGAACAAAACTGACAGATTTAGTCATATGGCAAAGCTGCCCTCAAGCAACCGCTCAGTGAAGGTGCCCAGAATTTGGTCAAGGCACTACGAGAATCGACAGAACCTCTCTACCTTAGTCTCTGGGGAGGAGCCAACACACTAGCCCAGGCCCTACAACATATCGACAAGACCGAAACAAAACGCGTCGCATCTCAACTTCGTTCTCGTCTTCGAGTTTACGCCATCTCAGACCAGGATGATACCGGTGCATACATCAGAGTCACATGGCCTGACGTCTTTTACATCGTCAACGTTCATGGCTATCGAGAGTATAGTCTCGGAACGTGGACTGGTATCTCGACTGGCGATAACAATGCTGCCAACAGAACAAAGGTCCTCGATGACTGGCTGACTCCCAACATTCGCATCGGGCCGCTTGGATCTGAATATCCCAAGATTATTTACACAATGGAGGGTGATAGTCCCAGTTTCATTTGGACAATCCAGAATGGTCTTAATATCCCTGGACGACCAGAATATGGAGGATGGGGAGGTCGATATGCCCGTGTTACTGAAGATTCCGAAATCAACGAGTATGGAACTTCGGCTGACACTTTGACCAACAACAATGGCGATAGCTGGAGGAGCCAGTATGCCACTATCTGGCGTTGGCGCGATGCTTATCAGGATGACTTTGCCGCGCGCATGCAGTGGACTATAGTCGACAAATTCGAAGACGGTGCTCATCCTCCGAAAATCTCCATCAACGGCTCCACAGATTCTGAGCCATTGCGATTCGACGTTAGTCTCAACGACACCATGATATTGGATGCGAGCGAGACATACAACACCGATAGCGATAATGCATCCGGGCTTACCTTTGAGTGGTACTCCTACGCTGAATGCGCATTGCCCTTTTTGACAAGTCTTAATGCAAATTTCTTCAACATCGAAGCGTTGTCACCGCCATCTGGTACAAACGGCACGCTCACAGTCAATGAAGCAGGTTTCAGTAATGCTACTCTTGGTCCGGTTGTTAGAATCTCGACAGCGCTTGGCAACTGGGTACAAGAGCAGCCCAGTTCGGTGGACAAGGAGTGGCATATCATTCTTCAAGTTACTAACAACAAGGGGTCATATCCGATCAGACGGTATAAACGTGTGATTCTTCAGATTCCTGATGCTAAATAGATTTACTCTGTATTTTGATTCTAGAGGGTTCGATATCTGGATTTATAGCAACACACTTGCAAAAGATTTCAAGATGCAGCAGCCTGATCCTGATTAGCGGCGTGATGACGGCAACCAGCAACGCGCAACTTAGAGAAATATGGGTCTATTACAAATATTATTTAAATGACCAATTCTCCGTTGGACCGTGGCCACTCGAGCAAGAGGTCCTTGAACCACTTCCAGTATTCCTCTTGAGCCCATTGACGCAATAGCTGCAAATTATAGATAATCTGATAAATGCCTTTTGAGCTCGATGTGTCTCCAAGCGTCTTCTTCTGCCAGAACATTGTCTTTTCTCCCTCTGCAGTAGTGATAACCAGATGCCAATCGTGACCTTGTATGATAATTCCCGGTATAAATTCTGGTAGATCCCAGATCTTATCCGAGCAAAAACTCATCTCACCAGCTCTTGATCTCAACACAGACAACTTCGTTGATGCATCCTGTCGCATTTCAAGGAGTTGTCGAAGAAACTGCCAATGAGCTGACATCCAAACTTCCATCTGGAGCTTGGCGTTCTCCCAGCCTTCGCCAGTCCCTTTGGTCTCGATACTGACAGCGATGGGGTTATCCGAGAGCGGGCTAAAGTTTGCGTGGTTGAACATGCCCATCGGAAGGATTTCCCTGATAGTCTCGATAGTCTCGACAGCCTTGGTCCTTTTGTCTTGTTTGGGGTCGATATATATGCAAAAGTCAACTGTCGTAGATGCTGACGTGACATGATACTCGTTGATTATGGAAGCGCTTTTACTAAGTCGAAAGTCGAGAAGTTGATCTCTTCGCGGACCCTGCTGCGGCCTCAGCGCGGCTGTGAGGACGCGATGGTGGACTTCGGTGTTCCAATCTGTTTTGGAGCAGTCTTTGCTGTCGCAAAAAGCTGCCTCGTGAAGAATCCACTGGACAGTTTCGGGGGAGGGTGTATGGCCAATCTCATCGCGGTCATTCGAAAAGAGGAATTTGCTGAGAACTGGATGTTGCGTCCATTTGAAGTCGCTATAAGTGTCCCTGTCGAGATGACCGAACAGTGCAACGTGAGATGCTGGCAGGATTCCAATTCCTGAAGAGACCAGATCGATTTTTTCGAGGAGAACTTCTAATGCAGCAGGTTTATCATGAAAGGCACTGAGTTGCTTGGCGACGACACCTTTGCTGTGAAGTTGAAGGGCGCGCAGTTGCTTGGTAGGTGAAGATAACTCGGATTGTTGTGAGGCGCCTGACTGGGTAAAGGGCAACGAGGTACCAGATTCGCTTCTTGGTGTTCTGGTTCGCCTTGCCGGACGCGGTGTTTCGTAATCGTCACTTGGAGCGCGTTTTGAGGATCTGAGACTTCTTTCATAGTCCATACTCTTTTCACTCCGCGACGCGTCCGATCTGAGAGTATTGAGGCGTCGACGCTTGAGAAAAGGTTCCTGCTTGGCTGCCTCTTCCATTCGTGCTGTAGGGTTTGAGGAAGGATCTATTTTCTGGATCCAACTTGCTACCTGGAAATCAAGGGTCATTGTTTTGGCAGTTACCAAGTTGTTATGTTTTTTGATAACCGTGAATAATGTTGTTTTGACGATTGTTGATTCAAGTGGATACGTGACCAATAGATTCATCTCGCTTATGATTTCCCCTGAACTTGGGCAAAGACACTGACTCTCCCCCTGTACGACACAGCTAGTGCCTCCACAGGTGATGGTTGCCTGAATCTTGACACTTCAGCAATGTCAAGGTGCTACCGGGTAGCTGTTGTGGTGGACGTCTTACAACAACCGACAACGAGAAAATCTCCAATGGCGTCTGCCAGGAACGCAGATGACCTGCTTGGGTTACTTTTCACTTTTTAAGCTACTTAATGTTTGTCGTGTATGTTCTCAAGTATAATTTAGTTGCTTGGTTTGCTCAATAATTCAACCCATCGAACATAAGCCTTATCCCCAATCATTATATAGTTGTGACTAGAACAAGCAAAGAACAATATCACACAAACATGAATTTGGTTTCAAGCAAAGATTTCACACATTCAGTGGTGAAAGTGTTCATTGATGTTCATATTTAATTGAGTTGTATATGTAACGATTGTCTGAATGGTAAAAATAACGTATCCATAGCGATTGAACATGATCTGCTACCTCATGCTACTGAGGTATCGGGTTGTCATTGTCAAGTCTTAAACACACGTCTGCTGGCAAGTCTGTCCCTGGCGAACACAGCGAGATCCGCACTTGTCACCGCACCATGTGCAGTACACTGTGAATATGTCAGTAAGTCACTCAAAGTCATCAACAACAGGCATGTACTTACGTGGGGGGTCCTCAGCATAGCAGCTGCCATCACCAATGGTGCAGGAACCACCTTGGCCGACACATTCTCGGCATCGGGGTTCAAGGCCGCGACTCAAGAGTGCATGTGGCTACAATAGAACGTTAGTATCTGAGATTCATCCAGTGATATGGGTGGGGAGCATTACCACTTCGCGAACAATGGTCTTGCCGTCGCGTTCAACAACCTCAACTCCCATGGGCAGGGCGTTGGGACTGGCGATGGCAGTTGCAGCCATGGAGGTGAAAAGGATGGTCAAGAGTCCGGTAGTCTTCATCTTGATGTTGTAGTATGTATTGCCTGTTGGAGTGTATGAAAAAGAAGTCGAGTGTGATGATTTAGAAACTGATTTGTCTCGGGATTCCTACTTCTTATATACCCATTCATGGTCAAGATCTTTTGATCGCAGCCATGTTGAGTTCCCAGCAGCCATTGTCGTTGCCATTGTCGACAGCTGGAAATACATCGACCTCATTCGGCATCTCATTCGATTCATCTTTCATCTCCGTGATGTCATTGTCTCGAATCAGTAGCTCAATTAGTCACTAGGACTTCTCTTCGTACAACGTTCCCATCCATAAGGCTGTTTAAGCCTATTCAGTCCGAGGCGACCAATCGGAAACAATGTAAGCGCCATGGCGGTTCGGCAATTAAGAGTCAGCAATGTCGATCCTGTCAGCTGAATCTCTCCGCAAAGTACATACTCGCCCCTCCACACGCAAGTAGATACTTCATGCCCTCACCTGATTTCTAGAAGTAAGAGCCAGGATGTGAGAGAACAGGTACGGATCTCGGCATGGCCTCAGAGCGTCAGCAACCACGTCATGTCTTGGGGGCTGGAGTCGAAAGGATCTTTTGCGGAAGTCGCTCTGATTGCCAATTGGCCCAAGTCCGATTCAGCATTGTAGATCTGAATCCTTCACCTGTCGGCAATGCGATTCAACGTCTACGCCGGCTGACGTGAGCAAAGAACATATGATATTAGGTGAGTGCGAACCAATCACCTGCGCTAGTCTCGCGAGGCACTTTGATATAATCGTCGCACAATGTTTCATATGGAAAGAAGAAACACATTCGACTATCACAGATATTGATGGGAATGAAAATCGGACAGAGTCAAGTCAATCAGAGCCCAACACTTCCGATACATCTCCGCTTCGCTTATGGTAAGCTGACCGGCCTGTTACCAACGCTCAGAGGTATCATCAAGTCAGCATCGCTCACCGATGAATGGATCAGGATATCTATCACCATGCAGATTTACTAGCTTAACTTGCTGTTCCATCGCTGTGTCCCAACTTCACCGATACGTCGACATTGTTCACTTGGCTGACAAGATCTGCATCGATACGATTTGCCGATGAGCGAGGCAACGCCAAGAGATCGTCGCCTTGTATCAAAGCGTGCAGAAAGGAGATACCCATGTCCCCGCATCTTAAAATCCTACTACTTGAACCTGCCGAGTAGGTGTCAACTTGATGACGATCACTGGCAGTAATCTTCGGCCCGTACTAGCATACGCTTCCTATGGGATCTTTGTATGACCTGACAACTTGTCGAGACAACTCCGCCTTGAAAGCTCTGATATGAGCAGTAGACTTTCTAGATCTGTAAAAGTAATGATGATAGGATTGTCGAGTATCACTTCTGAGCTTGAATGCGTAGAAGATGAACGCTGGCATCTTGTAATCTTGGGCGATTGCCACTGTCGCATTGCAGTGTGTATGTAGCTCCACCAATGTTACTTCACAGACTGCTACATTATGGAAGGAAGAACTTCAGTAAGACTTGGTAGGCTGCCCTGGACACTGATCAATACTCCTTTGGAATTAAGCAAATGCACCGATTCTTGTCCCATCCACCTCGTCTCCTCGAGGCGTCTCTTTACCCTTGATATTTACTACAGCATAATTCCAATTCACATACTTCTATTTATTACAATATTACAAAGTTGAAGATTGTCCTGCTGAGATCTCAATATTTTTTATGATTGTGCATTTGCCCTTGTTCGCTCTAGATGCAGTTAGGTAGGCATCTTACTGTTTGCAACTCTGTATTGCCTTCTTTCCTATTAGCTAGCATGAGTAGTATTAAGTAATATGAATCCTTCTTTACAGATGATTTATGTTATGTTCCAGCGGGATAGCCATGCCCAAGCATGATAGATAAGAGTGAGCGATTTAGTTTCCATGTATTCTTGCTTTCTCAAGCAATTACTCGGAATGGGGTGATTATGCCAGGTAGTTTGATCTTGTTTCAGTAGCAAAGCAAGTGCTTAAACCAATAGTAGATGCTGAATTGGACACTGGCTTATCCACAAAAGCGAGATGCAACTAAAGCTAAAGACACAGATCACTAACATCTAACGACGAATCTCAGAAAGTCTCGAACATCATACCAACAAGGACCTGAAACATTGCCCCTCAGTGTTACTCGATCACTAGTTTATCCAGCCTATCCAGGTCAAGTCTTGAAGGGCGGGGAAATTCCTCACGTAAGCAAAAAACGCAAACAGTGTGGAGGAAAATAACCCTCATCATACATAAATCGTAACACATGTCATTCACGAGCTCCAGTCATGCGTCTTGTCAACGCTAACAACCTACAACTCGAGTTTTTCACTGATGATGATGTACCAGATTACGCGATCCTTTCCCACACGTGGGAGCATGAAGAAGTCTTATTCCACGATATCGGACAAGAAAGTGCCAAGTTCAAGAAAGGATACGGGAAACTACATAACTGCTGCCGTGTGGCAAAGGAAAATGGCTTCGATTATATCTGGGATGACACTTGCTGTATAGACAAGACAAGCAGCGCAGAGCTTTCGGAAGCTATCAATTCCATGTACCGTTACTATCAAGAGGCCAACGTTTGCTATGTATACCTCGCAGACGTTTCTGCACTTGGTCAAATACCTAAAAGCAGGTGGTTTACCAGAGGATGGACTCTTCAAGAACTCATAGCACCTCACGAAATCATCTTCTTCGATCAACACTGGCAGGATCTGGGCACAAAGACATCCCTCGTAAGTGTCTTGTCGGAAAGAACAAGTATCCCAGAATCTATTCTCTGCAACACCGTCGAGCTGGATACTACAAGCATTGCGCAACGGATGTCTTGGGCTGCTGATAGAGTGACGACGCGGAAAGAAGACAGCGCATACTCTTTGATGGGTTTATTCGGAATTAATATGCCGCTCCTTTATGGCGAGGGTGACAAAGCATTTTATAGACTCCAGGAAGAAATCATGCGAGTTTCTGATGATCACAGTCTATTTGCTTGGAGGTTCTCTGGTGCACGTGGCAGTTTGCTTGCTCCGACGCCTGCTGCATTCAAGCACTCAAGGGACATCATACCATGGAACCCATTTGCACCTTACAATAGTCCTTTTACCATAACGAACAAGGGTGTTCACATGGACGTCTCGTTTATCCCCCGGGACGCATCAGGACGAGGGCTTTGTGTTCTTTTCTGCACAACTATTGGGAGGCGGGACAGCCTGATAGCAATTCATTTACGGGACTTGTATCTGACAATGGAACATTTTGATCGGTGCATGAGCAGCGAGTTTCAGTGGATTAACCTTGATACCTTCAGTCTCACGCAATATCCGGCAAGACCACTGTGCGTCAGGTTGCACGCACCACCAATGTCCCGAAAAGACAAAAGGCCTAGAAAGGCAGATGAAGCTATGAATGGAAGAGACTATAGTCCTCGATCTCATTCTTCACTATCAGAAGCTGCATTGAATGGAGACACAGGAGCAGTATGGTTCATGTTGGCCAACAACGTCGGAGTGCCGTCAGAAGTCGCGAGTGATCATGCCCGGTTGGCAATTTGTATGGCTGCAAGAGGTGGAAACGAGAGTCTGGTCACTCAACTTATGACCAGAAGAGACACATCTGGCTTCTTGGTCGATAAAAATGGCCGGACGGCGCTTTCTTACGCAGCTGAGGCGGGTCAAGAACACATCGTCAAAGTTATGCTGTCTAGCGCCAGAATACACCCCGAAGCACGAGACTCGTATGGACTGACAGCACTGTGGTACGCAATAAATAATGGACATCATGCTTGCGTAAGACTTCTTCTTCAAAAGGGCAGAGTCTCGCGTAATGTTGGGGCTAGAGGCGAATCAGCTCTATGTCTAGCTGCGACGAGTAGAAGCGTTCCGACTGCAACGATCTTGCTCGAACACGGCGCCAACCCAGATGAACGCGATGCTAAGATGAACACACCGCTACATCTAGCATGCGTGAATGGCGACCATGATATGGTAGCCATGCTAATAAGGTGCGGAGCGAGTCCGGACAGATTGAACACTGCTGGTAAGACAGAACTGGCCTTTGCGACGTCACGGGGGAACATTGCACTGGTGAAAGTCTTGCTTGAGAATGGGGCGAATCCAAGGGCAATATGTGCGAATGGGAAAACGGCTGCAGAATATGCGCAAGGGCAAGAGATGAAGAACCTCTTCATAAATCATCGTTGGCACAAGACATTGATTGATAGAACTAGTACCAACCGTCCAGGAACGAGCGGGCGTTCATGAGATTTTTTATCGCGACAGTGTTGTAAATGCCTGTTTTTCTTGACCGAGAGAATAGTGTCTGAGGTGCTTCTGATGTATTTATGTGTTATTTACTTCTAATCTGTATACATCATTGTCTAGGAGACATGATGTCAAGATGTAGTAAAACCGTGGAATCACTAATATCGACTAACGATTTGCAATTGCGGCGTCTTTAAGCTTCCTAGCGATCTGCTTTTTCCAGTTGAAACACGAACTGCAGGCTAAATAGTATAGTCAGAAAGCTGTTCTCTCTAAATACCATGCCTGTAACTCACTTGCGCTCTCGTGCTTATTGCATACAGCCACGCCATCGCTATTTATAGTAGCGGGTGGGCATGTGAGGGCATCGCGGTCCTGTGAATCAAACTGTGTCGTGTATCTCGTCAGATGCTCGTCTTTTTAGGGCATTGGTTTTCTTGAGACGTACCCCATAGAAGGCATCATTCTCCTCACGGAAGTCTACATTGCATTCGTCACACTAGTTATCAATTCAGTATAACGATCTTATTCGGAAGAGAGAAGGTGTACATACAACTTCTTTAAAATGTTCCTGGCAGAAGCATGCGTCATAGATTTCGACAGAGGCCATGTTTGTTATTAATAATGTTTACAGAATTGAAATGTTGAATGAGATTGAAAAGTGAGGGGAAGTCGAAATGGCAGATATTGAGTTTTATTGAGACAAATGAGACATATCTTCGGGTCTATGTAAGTCCGTTAAGCTTCAATCCATGACGTCGAAGAGGGCTGAGGGCTTATAGGAACTAACGAACAACTGCATCATTAGCGTTGATGGTGGGTGTGATGATCGCAGTGCAAGATGTGTTGGCAGTCTTTCTATGACATTTAGAGGTCAATGCGCTATCTAAGTATATTCTTCCATCAACGGCCAATACCGATTCTCTAGACATGAGGAACATCCCAATGCATGCATTCAGTCAATAATGTATCACATCCGTGAACTGCATACTTTCCATTTCTATGCATATCACCACGTTCAAGGTAATATCCAAGCATTAAACCTAGAAGAGAAGCTCCCAGGCCGCCTTGGCCGTCAATCCCAAAAGCACAACTGAACTAGCTGCAAAGGCTGGGAAGCGCAATAGCACATTGTTGGTCGTTACATGGATCATGCTGTGAAGGAATCTGAGACCGACATATCCCCATGCCATACGGACAGTAATCTTGTCCTTGACGCCCAAGAAGGTCAACCCAAGCAGTACGGCATAAAACTGGGTCGGTTGCTCGAGTAAGTTGTTGAAGTTGTCTGCTGGCCACTGTACGTAAGGAGGTAGTTTTTCGGCCTTTTCTTTTTTGACAATAGCAGGGTCGAAGCTGACGTTGTACTTGGAAAGTGCTGGGGTTCTGCGGATGTAGAGCAGTGCTTCCATGGCAAAGGTCCAGGTGTTGAGGCCGAGTAGAGGGCCAAGAAGTGGCTTGTCTGTAATGAGAGGAGACATGTTTGGCTATGAGGTGTTAGCTGATAATTGTCAATGCAAGGGGAAAGGTGAAGGTTGACTAACTCAACTGGAGGCCGTGATTAAACGAGTGCTTGGAGATAAAATATGAAGGGGAAGGACTTGGAGGGATGGATGATATGAAATTATTTGAAGATGTTGTATTATTCTGTATACAGACGAAAATTCATCCGAGATGCCACCTACAATTTGTCAGCTCTGTAGATTGAGTTTTACTTATATGTAGTGATGTATAAGATGATTGGCTGCATCATTAACGTTATGGCTCTAGCATGGCGGATACAGGTCCCATCTGCAACGGGGCAGAAGTAGGAATTAACAAGCTTAACACCTAACTCCGGCTTCACTGATGAGTGGAAACTCGAGATTCAAATAACAATATCAAATTTGAGATTACAAATCGTTGAGAATTACTTTATTCTTTAATGGGGATCCTAGAAACACCCGAGTCATACATATCTTCTGACAACTCTTCCAGATTAACATTATCGCTCACTCCCAGGGCGAACGTTCCGTGCATCAAAGCAGACCGTAGCCAAGCTCTTTGAATCTTTTTTTGACACGATTGTAGTATTCCTCGTCCGGCATTGTTTTCTCGGTCCCCGGACAAGAGCACCTCTCATAGAAGCACATCTCTGCGTAATCCAATCTAATGCATAATGGGCAAAGCACATCAAAATAGCAGTCGGAAAGGCGAATTGGCAAGAAGGTAAAAAACAAGAAGCTCACTACAAACGATGCTTCATACTGTTGGTATACTCCTTTCGAATTGCAGAAACGACATTCACCATTTTCCAATCTAGAAATGATGCCTGGTACCTGGATTTCATGGAAAATAAATTCGATCTCTGTCTCCAAGTAATGCAGAGGAATTGAATAGACGGGGCCTTTGGTGGCGTCTAATATTTTAAAAGGGGTGGTTGTTTCGGGTCGCCACTTGTGTCTTTCTTCTTCCTTTGCGAGTGGATGGTCGAGGTACTCGTTGAATTCGCGGACGCCGTATTCAGAATCAAGATCGCCACAAAATGTCCCTGTCTCGATGCCGTTGCAGATCAAGGAGGACTCTGGGTTGTTATCGTCTGTTTGGGTAGCCTGGATATCAACAGGGTGGACTGCTTTGTAAAAATGCTCGTCGGTGTCGCGTTTGACATGGGAAATGATTTCAACCCACATCTCAGTTGGGAGTGTTATGTTGACTGTCTTGGTTGAGATATGGCTTGGATTGCGGCAAATCGGTTCGTAAACAAAGCTGAGGCCCCATAGAGTGACGTCGAGCATGAGGATTGACCCTCGGTCTACCAGACCCTTCAAGTCGGATTGTTTGACAGGCTTCATTGTTTCGATTGATGTTTGTGAGATAACTGGTGTGTTGTATTGGTTACAGCTCAGAGTGTTTTGGGGATGATGTGGAAAAAAACCAAAAGCTTGGAGCAAGAGAAAGTAGAGACCTTATAGGTGAATTTTAACCTCGAAATGAACAAACTTTAACTTTTAAATTCATAAAACAGATGAAAAGCTTTATGGTTGAGTCGTCTTTGCATATATCTACACAGAAAGTCACATTCAATTTGTGGAAAAACAGACCAATTGCTGCGTCTTCCTCTATCAGATTATGTTGGGATGAACCTTATTGGTGATATCGTCATAAAGATAGATTAAGGTTAATCAGATAAGAAACTTCATATTGGATAAGTTATAAGTCAAGGTAACTAAGGTTGCAGTCAGGTTATCTACTTTATACCTCAGGCAATCTTAGTTTAGTAGAATTGAAGTTGTTCACACAGGTCAATGCCTAATAATAGACTAGACAGTGTCTGCTAGATAGGTAGACAGCTTGTAATTATTCCAAGCTATGATTGAAAGATCTCAGCTGATAAAACATTGTTTGTGATTTTATGCTTTCTATGGTAGTCGCAGACAGTCATCACTGTAAAGTGTTGAACGTAAAGGGCATCACGTGCACAATCACATGACGTGACCATAAACATACTACAGCTTGGCTAGCCGAACAATAAGATCTTCAATATCCTTCACAGTGCTTGGTTGGGATATTCCGCATGAAAATGAGCTTTTGTTCCTCGAAGTTCTTTCATTTTGCGCCCCGAACGTAAATGTCTTTGCTCCAATCTTAACACATCGCCAATGAACAACGGCGACTATTTCGCCACATGCATATCCCCAACGTTGACCACTCACATCTCCATAATGGATTATTCGGAAGATCTACGATCCTGGGATCGAAACGACTTATGTTATTGCTCACATCTATCTGAGAGGCTTCTGGTATGTTCGCTGTTGGAGACGACCCAACAAGATAGTCACTTGCT
The DNA here is from genome assembly GCA_017656745.1 of Fusarium mesoamericanum. NCBI lineage: Eukaryota > Fungi > Ascomycota > Sordariomycetes > Hypocreales > Nectriaceae > Fusarium > Fusarium mesoamericanum. The sequence continues at coordinate 2,617 of JAGDUS010000032.1, read as the reverse complement.
TCACCTCATATCAAAGTACCCTGACATGTTGGCCCATGAAGTGTCTTTACAAACTTTCGTATGACATTTTTTCATCATATCATTTTACTCTCAACCTGTCAAACTGTTCCGATTTATAAGATAAATCCTAGCCTTAGAAATTTCATCCTACAAGTCTGGCAAAATGAACTGTAGCCAAGCTGGTATTCACACTTTCTCTACTTGGTAACGGAAACGTACACTTTGTAAATCTTGGGGCGCAACAATTGAATAGCCATGAGTTGACTTACAAATTTTGTCCCGTATTCTCTCAGCCGCCAAGTTTTCGGGTGCACTTGGGGACCCTGTATCGTCTGTACACGTTGTGCATCCACTACCACTCATGGTGAAGATTGTCTGGCAGTGAAGTAGGAGCCTGTCTGATTGGGTTACATCAAAGATTGAGGGTTCCAGTTAGAGATTGGCCTCTTCGTAAGCTGACTGCATAAAACTTAATATAAGCTCACACGGGGTGGTACTGTCAACACTGGAAAATCTTTGCTTCTGACCTGCGGCTCTGATTATTATCATGCAATAATAGGAAGGACAATATTTGCCTAAAGCTGTGCCTCGTAGCCAAGCAAAGACATAACTCCGGAAAGCATGATGTCGGTCTGTACCTCGTAAGAACTGGTCCATTTTAGGGAAGGAGGCTTATTCCTCAGTCCGCTCTACCACGTCAATACCCTTGCGTATGGCACCGAGCTTCACCGACTTCCGCCATAATGGGCGACGTATTTCGACGCTACGCTATTTGTAGAGATGACTCCGACTTGGCAGCGACAGGGAGTCTGTAGGGCTCTTGCAGATCCTCTTTACCAAATGAATGCTATTTAATGTGTCGTCTTCCCATTCTTTACTCAATTGTCCATTGTTAAGCACTCTCAAGTCAGCTAGCTTTATCCAACAGTCCAGCTATGCATATCAGTTTTCAGGCACTCGCCATCGCCCTTGGCGCCTCGTCGCTGGTTGCGGCTGCACCTGCTGAGGCATCTGCAGTTGAACTCATGCAGAACCTCAACCGACAAGCGATACATGCGCTTGAAAGTACCTTCGCTCAATCCACCGAACGATCCACAGCTAAAAAATGCACACTGGCCAACGCAGCTGTGCGTCGCGACTGGTAAGCCTATTCCCAGCAGTCTTGCGTCAGTCATTGAACTAATACGAGGAAACTGAAGGAGAGCCCTATCTAAGAAGGAGAAGAAGGCCTACATCAAGGCTGTCCTGTGTCTACGCGAGAAACCTTCGAAAGCTGATCCAGCCTTCGCACCCGGTGCCCGCACTAGATATGACGACTTTGTAGCTGTCCATATCAACCAAACTAGGAGTATCCACGGAACAGTATGTACAAATCTCGTTGATTTGAAAAGGTTGTCTATCTAACGAGAATCCCAGGGTAACTTCCTCACCTGGCATCGATACTTCACTTGGGCATACGAGAAGACTCTTCAAGATGAATGCGGCTATAAGGGTACTCAACCTGTGAGTGCATATGCAGCTACCAATGATGGAACCCTCAGACCCACTAACAATCATAGTATTGGAACTGGTTCGAGACTCGGGACTTTGCTGTTGACCCGGTATTTGATGGCTCAGACACCAGCATGGGCGGCGACGGAGAATTCTTCAAACATAATGGATCATCTGGTGGAAGAGGAACCATTCTTCTACCTAGTGGCAACGGTGGCGGTTGTATCAAATCCGGCCCCTTCGCTGGTGCGGTTGCCAATCTCGGCCCCCCTGCCCCCAGCATGGACGGGATGGAAGCAACCATGACACCTCTCGAGTACAACCCCCGTTGTCTCCGTCGTGACCTCACCCGTTACGCTGTGGATCAGTGGTTGACTTACCCAAACCTGCACAACGTTACACTCGGCGTTGCTTCACGTAACATCGATATCATGCAGACCGAATTTCAAGGAAGGTTTCCAGATGGGTTCCTAGGCTTACACGGAGCTGGTCATTACACAATGGGTGGTGACAGCTCTGATCTGTACTCCTCACCAAATGACCCCAACTTTTTCCTTCATCATTCTATGGTGGATCGAGTTTACTGGATTTGGCAAGCGCTTCACCCCAAGCAGGCCAACGATATTGCAGGAACCATAACTATTGGTAATATGCCTCCCAGCAGAGACGCTCTCAAGTCTGATCCTTTGAATATGGGAGTCAATGCTCGAGAGATTACCATTGGTGACGCACTCAACACTCTGAGTGGCTCGCCACTCTGCTATATCTATCTGTAGTACACTGCAGGCAGTTTGATTCCGAAGAGCTTCAATATGAACGTTTTCTTTGACATTGCTTATCCATACTTTTTCCGCAACAGTGATACTATATAATCTTAGGAAATTAGTCGAGGGGAGTAAACCGACTAAGGCATATTATCAGGCTTTACTGTATCTATCACTTCTAGATATTATCTAGCCCAGATAATAAAAGATATAGAGGCTAAGGAGAGGCTGTTATTAATTTTCTTAACTCTTCGGCAAATTATCATATAGTTAAGTTGCCTTACCTATAACGTATATGATAAGCGAGTGAGCCAGACAAGCGAGTGAGCCACTGCACTGTATAGCTAAAAATAACCTACCCT